>JAVBHV010000058.1:1942500-2498776 GCA_033992175.1 Spiraea crenata | reverse complement strand
ATTGTTATTTGTGATTTGAAATGCTTTAGTTGCTTTCTATTTGCCTTTATTTGTGCTCTAATTTCATACTTTAAGCAAAATCAAACTTTGTCAAATCAATAACTCGAATTTCAGATCCTCATCTCCCTTCTTTCTCCTTCTCCCTCCTGTCTTATCTTCAACGAGATTCCATCGAAGTTCATTGTGCATTAAGTACCCGCTTTTGGGGCAATTTCCTTGCCTCTTGCCCTTGTCCTTGCCCTTATGAGTTCGTGGATGATTATCGGGCATTAAAGTGATGACGCGATCCCAATCAGTTTTCTGTTTCTTTCCATGAAGACATTATAAAACATCCAAAACAAGTGCACATGCTGGAGATCAAATCAAACCCGAAAAAACAGCTAGTATTCATCAATTTACCAACTAATTACATGGACAGCATTCAACTTTTGGTAACTTTTGGTGTTTCACTTTTAACCTTGGTAACAGACAGCGGTCATCTCAAGAGGAAACAAAAAAAACAGACAGAAGTTAATAATAGAATCTCCAGTCGGCGAGGTTTCGTTTGTTGTTTTTTCCTCATCTTCCCGTTTGCTTTAGTTTCAAGAAATTCTCCATTTTTTGGTTGAATTCAATCTCAGAACACCCGCGCTGAGACCCAATCTCATTTTCTCGAGAATGGGTTTGCTCGATTCCTTCCTCAATTGGCTCCGGAGGTAAAATTTCCCTTTGCTGTTGTTTTTATTTTGATTTTTATATCATTTCTGTTGATGAATTTCCTTTCGTTTTGTTTTGTTGGATGTGAATTTGTGGCTGTGTTTTCAGTGGAAGTATTTAATTTTGGGTACGTTTTGGAGTTCTGTGATTGCTGTGTTCAATTTTGTATTGTCAAGAATTGAGCTGAGCTCTGTTCAACTGAGAATTAGAGAGGCTTTGATGTCACTTTCAATAAGTTGTTTTTAGCTTCCATGACATAATGGAAGCTAACCCGATTGTCTTATTCCGATGTGGACGGGTAGAGTGTGGGAATTTGATGATTTTCTAGGTCTGATGTCCTACCAAATGGTAATTATGTGGGTATTGCTCTTGAGGTTATCTTCTTGTTTTGGATCATAAGAATGAAAGTAATGAAAATAATTAGTTTCGACCTTCGAAGACTAGAACCCGTTCTTTTTTTAATGGATAGCAGAATAAAATCTATACTAGTAAGGCTTTTGATGGATTTGTTACTGCAGAAATAGTGGCAGCATTTCGATTTTTCTGTTTTAGGGAATCAAGTTGAGAAGATACAATCCTGTAATTGAAGACCCGTAATTTTTTTAATAGTTAGATAGTTACTAACACGGACTACATGATGAAGAATCATCTAGCTCTTGGAATAGCTGACTCTGATTGTTGCATCAGCTAGCTCTAGTAGGGGTTTCAACTCCATGAATTTTAAAGGGTTAAACGCCTTGAGTCATGGCTGGAAATACACAGAGCATAGGCTTGTTTTAATAGCTTTCTGCACTTCGGAGTGAGCGTGCATTTTGTGAGAATTATAAAGGTTGGGAGGGTTCTTATACTGGCTGCGCTGTGCTGCTCAGTTGTGTTACCTTGGTTTCTGTTTCATTGATTTTTTTAGCCTCGGTGAGAGAATGCAAGAGGGGCGAACTAGGATGGCGTCCTAGTGCCATCATAAAAGTGAAAGGTTCCCTACGGTTAGACACTTCAATCCAGCACCTTGAGTCATGTTCTGCAGGAATTCCTTCTTAATAGTTATATGGAGTTTGACTGATTTTATTTTTTAGTGAATGTCTTATGCCTGTATGGCCTATCCATTGTGCATTTTTAGGTCTTGGATATCAATACTTGGTTATATTATTCTTGTTCTTCTTGGAAGATGCAGCAGCTGTCGCTGAGTTATGCTGAGCAGAATAAGTCGTAGGTCCTAGAATTATGTGCAAAATATTCATAGTAAACCAAATGAAATGTCTCTGGAAGCACTAGATGAGTCCAGCCTATATTATTACTTTCAAGCAGAATGGGCAGGGAATTTAATTCCTTCTCTCCATCTGTGCTACTACCTCTTAAGCCATATCAGTTCTATGAAATGTCTTAGTAATCTTGAGCCATAAATTCTTCAGTGCTCAACGTACCATCTAGAATACTCTTTGTCTGAAATTCTCCTCGTATTTCACTTCAAAAAGTATCTATGCCTAGACATCTTCGTATGTTAAGCAAGCTTTATCTTTAAGAATTCATAGTTCAAGGATACAATTTTCTACACTTTGAAGTCACTAGACATGGTATATAGCTATCCGTCATTGTATACGAGACGGGACACGTTTGGGGATTACTGACTTGAGTGTATTTCTGTTACAGTCATCGACAGCTACCCTTGATTGTTTGATTGTATAATAAATTAATGGGATTACTGACCAGACTGTTAAAATACTTGTTGTGTATTTGTGAAAATGAAACCATCCATGTGTCTGTGCATTTACTTCTTATTTTGTTATTACCTGTTAATCAATTTACGAAACTTAACATGATGAAAAGTGAAACTTCTGTATGATACTATTATATTTGATGCAAAATTAGCAAAGATAGATGAACACTTTCAATCTAACGCTTTGAGAAGGAAAAGAAAACAGGATCTGTGGTGTTGAAATTTATTTCTCTGATTTCCCCTAGAAATGTGCCTCTTCAATTCTCCATAGGGTAGCTTGTTCCGAACGTGGTCCAAATTGAACATTCGTTGGTTGAAGCATGTAATGTTTCCATTAACTACTATTTTAGGCTACATGCACAAGTACAGATTTTAGAGCCTTAAGGCATATTGACTTCAGTATCTTCTTCTTGATTTTTGCCGTGAATCCTATTGGCTTTTCCTTTTTCTGTTATTATAAGTTTGTTTCAAAATGAAATGTTTTCTAGCTTTCTGTATGCTAACTTTGTGTCATCATCCTACTGGGCACCTGCACATCAGCTTATTCTTTAAACAGGAAATGGAACTTTCACTCGTAGGGCTTCAAAATGCAGGAAAGACATCCCTTTTAAATGCCATTGCTGTGAGTGAACACGAACACCTCCTATCTTTTCTAGTTTGCATTGTTACTTTCCATTCTCATTAATCATTATCTGTTTTCATATTACCAGACAGGGGGCTACAGTGAGGACATGATTCCAACTGTAAGTATTTTTTTTCTCAAAATTTGTTATGGAATTAAGCTTATGACATAAGAGTTACATGTTTTGATAATCTTATGATGTATATTCATACTTTGAAAACCAGGTTGGATTCAACATGCGAAAAGTAACCAAGGGGAATGTGACAATTAAGGTATGGGATCTTGGAGGGCAAAGAAGGTTCCGTACAATGTGGGAGCGTTACTGTCGTGGCGTCTCTGTAATTGTGTAATTCACCGATCACTTAGTTTCTCCTTTGTAATTTACCATCTCGTTCTTTTCCCATCAATTCCTTTTCAAATGTCGAGCATATCATGAAACAGTCATTTCCTGTCCCTATGCAGGAATATTATACATTTATTAAAATTAGTCCTCACTCGAAATTGGACTCCTGTAGTTTTATTCTCATTAGAACAATGCCGATAATAAGTGGAAATCATATTGTAATTCGACTCCTTACTTTGATTCTTAGATCCAGTGGTTTTTAAAGTAGGATCAGTAGTTTTTTTATATAAGATATGGTTCATCAGTCAGTTATGTGAAGACATGCCATATTATTTCATCCTTATCCATATGAGTTATATCTCTTGTGAGATTCATAATTCTTCGGTCACCATGGATGTTGTCACAGGTATGTAGTTGATGCTGCTGACAGAGACAGTGTACCAATATCTCGAAGTGAGCTACATGACCTCTTGATGAAACCTTCCTTGAGTGGGATTCCTTTGCTTGTTCTTGGCAACAAAATCGATAAGTCTGAGGCTCTTTCCAAGCAAGCATTGGTCGATCAACTGTGAGTGCCGAATATTATCTAAGCTGGTATTTGAGTAAACATTATTTTCTGCTGATTTCTAGCCCCTTGAATTCTTACATTTTCCGCTGTGTGTAATTGCAGAGGCCTTGATCAAATTACGGACAAGGAGGTGTGCTGCTATATGATCTCTTGCAAGGACTCCATAAATATAGATGTAGTCATTGACTGGCTTATCAAACACTCCACAACAGCAAAATGATCCACAAATGGCCATTACACGGTGTTTGATCAACGTACGATCTGATGATCACAAACTGAAAAGGTGAGTTGATGAAACGAAAAGGGTTGAGAGTGTCTGTAACTATTCTAGGATTTAGCCATTCTCTAAATAGAATGATCTGTATAGTACTTCAAACAGTTTTTAAGTCTGATGCTTTGCTGGTTATGAGTTCTTTTGTTCGTTTGAAGTTTCAATTCTTAGTTGCAGGTTGCCAAACTCGAAGCTTTATGTTTTGTGGGTTTGCTTATTTTTCATGTTGTCATTCAACACAGTACATGCTTTGAATCAGCCACATTGATTGTATTGCCACTAAATCTTTTCCTATTGGTACTGTGATGATCAAGATCCTCATAGAATTCTGCTTGCATTTTAAAAGGATTAGTCACTTAATTGTTTATGTTTTCTCATGTTAGTGTTCTGGTAGGAAGTTGGGTTTACTGCCAAGCAAATGAATGAACCAACAGGAAATGAATTTGATAGTTTTCATGAAGACAACCTCCACATGTATGATCTGAATAGTTTTCATGAAGATCAACAAGATCAACCTCCCACATGTATGATCTGAACAGAGAAAACAAGATAATCCAACACTTAATTAAAAGAGTTTGGGTGCTAATCACATTCTCATCGTGTTTAGACAATAGGAAACGGGGATGAAACTAACCAACCAGATTAAAACATGTCTAGTCATTGAAAGCACGTCTCGTTGAAGGGACTGAAATAAAATTTATGTTTTTCAATAGACTAGAAAGAATAGCGCCTGCTTGATTGACCTACTCTATGATTACTTCTGAAGGATATTAAATACCTTAAATTACATAAGTTGAAATTCAAGGGGATAATCAAGTTTTGTGTTCAGATGGTGACCTAGATTACCAACTCAAGTTTTTTATACGTTTGTTTTTTCCGTCAACTTTGCATAATAAAAAAAATGCTTGGTAGACCACGGCCGGAGACACCATCGGGTTGGACACTGTTTCCTCGTTTGAACTCATATACTTGTTAAAGTCAATTTTTTTTTCTTACCGATCAAATTGTACAAGGAAATCAATCAATCACTGTCCACTGCAGCATTTACATGTTGGGGGACCTGTAAATTCTAGGCCTAAATTCTAAGCCAACACAACTTGATCGTTGCCATGAAATTCTCAAACGAAAAGATTAAAAAGTTACATTTGAACGACCAAGAAGGCGACATTAAGTAATCAAAGATCACTTTCTCGTTCGGCAGGTGAGGCATCTAGCCACTACATTGTTCCACATATAGAAGTGAAACCCCAACGACTTGCATGCAAAGACTTCAGAATATAGAAACTACCTTTTCAGTGCATAAACTAACTGGCAAGTGGAAAGTCTAAGTGAAATTGAAACTTTAAGAAACTCAAGTAGACTAAAAATTAGGCCGGTCACATTTACATTTGAGGTCGTATCAAATTGTCAATTTATGTCCAATTGCTTGAACCTCTTAAATTAGAAGTGAAACCCAAAGACTTGTATCCAAAGACTTCAGAATATAGAAACTACCTTTTCAGTGTATAAACTAACTGGCAGGTGGAAACTCTAAGTGAAATTGAAACTTTAAGAAACGCAAGTAGACTAAGAACTGGGCCAGTCACATTTACACCATGAACTTCTGAGGTCCCATCAAATTATCAATTTATGTTCAATTGCTTGAATCTTTGTTAAATGAGTGATATATTGATGATATTCCAACCGCGAGACTCATTTGATCACGCATTCACATTTGTTTGAATAGGGTAAGTGAAAAGTCAAGTGACATTGAATATGGGAGGTCTATATAAAAGCATACAGGACAATCATACTATCTTATAAGAAATCAAATCCAATTGGACTATACAAGTTGCCAAGTTACTAAAAGACTTGACTTGCATGCAGATTGGGACTGAAAACAAAACAAAAGGATGCAGACTTCTTGAGCAGGTTCCTGCAGCACGAAACTTCCATATATATTATATGCCTAGTGCCAGTGAGAACTGGACGTTGCACTTACTTTGACCAAAACTAGATACTGACATTCATTTTTTTTACAAAATCTTATTGGGTCCAAGTCTAAGCGTCTAGTTCTAGTATTTAGCATACGTTGTACATATATATTCAAAAGAAAAGAGAGCATCTACAATACCAGTCGATCGAACATCAGGGGATGGACCAAAAACTATGAAATAGCAAGGGCAGGCTTGGTTTTGGAACTAAGCCACCAAAGTTTTGGATAATATAGTCAGCATGCCAGTCTGGCCCAGCCCATGGTCTAATGCCATGTGTTACTTGTTGGAAATGAAAAAAAAAGAAGAATAATTTTGATTCCATGTGTTTGCTTATTATAGGAAACAAAAAAAGGGATGAAGTCCTACTTTATTATTAATCCGACCTAATCCATGACCTACCCGACCCCATTTTAAGTGAATAAACATGTCATAGTAGAAAAGATTGTCTTCTATCAAACTTTGCAAGAACGGATTGTGCTACAAAGCATATAACGCTTCTTATACTCCGAAATAAGCAACCTTGTTGGAAATGGGACAAAAACTATATGAGGTATAAACTGAACCAGACTCGCATCTCATCTATTAACAAAACAAGGTGATATGCACAATTGAGTCCCGGCTCGAACTCGATCAAGGGCCATATAGTTCATGCTTCGCATATTTAAAGTTGTACATTATCCGCCTCATATCTCAAGTTCGACTAAATTTTGACCCGTTTAACTGGATGGAATTCTATCAGTCTCGAGATGTGGATAAAACCTAACCATTTATGAATTGGGTGAGATCCAAAATGTAGTTTGGTGGATCCACACAAGCTCTTGTAATGAATATAGATAAGTTATATAGCTGCTATTAGTGTGTCCTCCTCATTATGTTGGACAAGACAATTCAATTCAGGTAGCACGCTGTCAATTACCTGGTATATGTTGACCATTTTGTACTATATTGCTAATTAGTTGTAATCCAAAGCTTCAAAATCAATTTGAACACTAACTTGTTCATAATTTTGTATTGGGTTCGCTTTCTTTTGTTGCCAAGGCTGGTGCAGCATTATTTTCAGTAGAGGACCAAAATACCAACAATAATATTATAATCAAACACATATATGGTGCAAACATTAACCCTTTCCTTCCTTTACTCACTTTTTCTTTTTATGGGAAGAGGGTTTTATGAGAAAGAGATGGAGAATTTTGCTTCAAACTAAAGTGTGTAGGACCACATCTGGAGTATAAACAATGCACAGTGCTTTCTGGAATACTCATATGAATGCATAGTGAGCCCTATATGGGGCTATAGTATGATGACAAACAAAGGAACAAGAAATTTGAATAATTGCAATTACTTCTCAAAATATTGCACAAATACTCAAAGTGGCCAAATGTAATATAATCTGAATTGTAATGATGAACACGCGTATTAGGGTGTATGAAAAGAACATATTGTTCTAGCAGACTTAGCTGCTAAATCATAATTTTCGTGTTGTATATGCCAACGATGATCAATTAAGAAGATAATTAGGGGGAAATTTGATGGACCTTTTTGCTTGGTTTATACGACTAATTGAAGAAACATCATACATACACATTGTACATATTTCTGTGGGTTGTGGTAGTGTAAAATGGAAAGAAAGGAATTGAGAGGACGACAAGAAAAAAAAACATTGATTAATATCCATAAAAAAAAAAGTGTCCTCTTGAAGATTTGGGGCGGTGTCGTTTTATCTTCAACGGTGTGTTAGGGAATAAGACGAATCAATTGGAGTGGTCTCACGCTTGAAACGCAAGCAATGGAGGGTTGATGAGGTGGAGCTTTCTTTGATCAAGACCCCCGCACGTGTGTCACGCGTTACCCCTAGAACCTCAACACGTGTACAAACCAAAGTTTGAACAGGTTATATTACCGACGAAAAATTAAAGGGATTAAAAAAAATTAATAGAAGCGATGGTGATTTTAGCCTAGTGACAATTGGGGCAACAGCGTTGTAGTACAAAGGGTAAATGTCTTCCACATAAGAAAAACACTTTTGACAATACATGGTTCTTCAAGGACAGTAATGAAGTTTAATCATAAGAAGCACGTTCAAGTGTTTTTTTTTCTTCATGTATATCGTGCTTACGAATAATGTTAATTTTTACCTTAATACTTTTACGAATGCCAATTATTTTTTTCTTAATTATTGGAGTTTTGAAAATTTGAATTTAGAATCTCCTACGACATTAATAAGCAAAATATCACTATATTAAAAGCGAGTTGGTCATAAACTCGATGGTTAAATGTGAAGAAAATTTCAAAAAAGAAACTCGTAGAATACATCCATCAACCAGCTAAGCTAAGCGAAGAAGCCAAAGTCTAGACAAGTGAAGTCTTCTCGGGTTGGAGGTGCTTTATTTCTACATTACCAAATAAAAAATTTATATTTCAGTTGTGTGAGTGTATATATAGGTGGGTGATGGTATGAGTCTAACCCTTGCTATCTGCACATCTCAAACAATTAGTCTTTAGCTAGAGGCCTACCTAGCTATCTAAAGCTGAACACTTGACTATATTGAAGAAGGGCTTTTGGAGAGGATTTTATTAATAATGGGAAGGCAACCTTGCTGTGACAAGGTGGGGTTGAAGAAGGGGCCATGGACTGCTGAAGAAGACAAGAAGCTCATCAACTTCATCCTCACCAATGGCCAATGCTGCTGGAGAGCTGTTCCTAAGCTTGCAGGTCTCTCATATTAATCTCCAATTCATCTTTCTCACTGCATTCTAAGAGAGAGGAAGACTAATAAGAGAGGGAAAGATCATGTTTTGCAAATTTGAGTCCTCTGTTTTTTTTATAAATTTCAAAACTTTATCTCCTCTGTTGGGACAAATGGGGTTTGTTTCATTTCTCAGCTTTTGATTTTTGTTCTTGATTGTTTTTGGTTGGTTCTTTGTTTTTGCTTAAAGATTTAAGGACAATGAGCCAGAAAAGCAAATTAACCAGGAAAACAAACTTTATGAGTGTCGAAAGTACAGTGGAAAAAAATTGGAATTCAATGCAGAATGAAGACAATAGTAGTAAGCAAATTTACTGATGACATTTTTTCAATTGCAGGATTATTACGGTGTGGAAAAAGCTGCAGGTTGAGATGGACCAACTATCTTAGGCCAGACTTGAAAAGAGGCCTTTTATCAGAAGATGAAGAGCAGATGGTGATTGATCTTCATGCTCAACTTGGGAACAGGTTTCTGCTCTCATACTTCTACTACACAATTTTTGTGTGATCAACTCAGAAAGTGCTTAATTCAAAGCAACTTTTAGACCATAAGCAGAGTTTTTACTTTTCATGCATCTCTTCTCTGCCCACTTGTCAAATTACAGATTAATTAAAGAATGGTTCTTTGAAGAATTTGGTAACTAATGACATTAACAGAAGTCCATGCAAGCATAAGACCAGATTGTAAACAATTTATGGGAAATTTGACTGCGGAGCTATTTTGCACCAAGTCCAACTAAAATTTCCTTTAATATTTTCGTTTGACTGGGCATCGATAAAATACCGTGCTGAATATGCAGTCTTGTCCTGCTGTATATTCTCCACTTTTTAATTTTTGTAAGGACATTTATTTTTGCCATAAAAGTCAATCCTCTTTTCATAGATGCCAAAAATCCGTAGAACTTGTCTTTCATTTCTGTGGTTTCATTACATTCTGGTATTGTGATCAAGTCAAATATTGATAATTAAGTATGTTGCTATCTTTTGCAGATGGTCCAAAATTGCCTCTCATCTCCCTGGTAGGACAGACAATGAGATCAAAAACCATTGGAACACCCACATCAAAAAGAAGTTGAAGAAAATTGGGATTGATCCTCTCACCCATAAACCACTCCCTAATATAGTCAATGATCAAACTCAAAATCAACAACAACAAGAACATGCAGCAGTTGAGATTGACCACAACATCCCTGCTATTGATCAAGCCAAAAATGAAAAACTTTCCAACAACATGGGAGAAGCTGATGAAATAACAATGGACCATATGGAGATTTTCAATATTGATGGGTTCTGCACAGATGAAGTTCCCCTGATTGAGCCCCATGAGATTTTGGTCCCTAGTTGTGTTCCTTCATCTTCATCTTCAACCTCTTCTTCTTCATCTTGTTCGAATTCGTCTACCAACTTTCTTGAAGACTTGCAGTTCCCAGATTTTGATCACTGGCCTTGTGATTACAGCAACAACAATAACAATGACAGCATGAGCTTGTGGGATGATGACTTCAGCAACTGGGGGCAAGATTCTTGGGCATTTGGGCTTTTGTGATAAAAAAAATTTCCATTGCTTGTTAATTACTTTTCTTTTTAAAAACAGTGCAAAATAAACCAAGATAGAGAGAAGAAAACCACATCTTTGAAGATAACAGTTTTTTAGATGTGACATTGGGATGGAGTGAGCAAAGTGAATTCCACATTCTGATGTTTGTAAGGAGAAAGTTATGTACAGCAGCATTTTAACTCTTGGAAAGTGAAATAAATAAACTAGATTCATAAATCTGTGTGTTAATGGAAGCATCTGGTTTTTTTTTATTTCAATGTGTTGTAGGCTCCTCTATCTAATCATGTTTTCTTATCACGTCTTTTGAAGGATTCATTAAACTTTGCCAACAACTCTATACTGGTTATATTCTGCAGCATCATGTTTTGTCATTCTATACAGAAGAACCTAAAGCTCTTGATAAAACTACACATTTCAAAGGAGAAAGTGGATAGCTGTCATCATGAATTTGTTCCATTAAAACTTCACATTCCATTGGTCTATATGATTAATTAATGCAGTGATTAGCAAGGCGATACCCACAAAGCAAACAAGTTTATTCAACTACAAGAACTCAATTCAGGACTAGGATACAAACTACTTTAAAAATACATATATTCGTGCATCGCCACGTGTCCTATATCTCAGTTGGGTGTATCGAGCACACACTGCAGAATTGGTGATCCCTTATATGTTGGTTTTTATGGCTAGGCTGGTCCACGGATCACACCAAACTTCGCTTCAAGTTTCCTAGGTTGATTGAAGAGAGTAACAACCAACAAAATAAAGATACTAAACCACTGTATCTCTCTGTATATTTTTTTCATCGTTGTTCAAACCTACAAGTTATTATGAATTATTACAATGAATTTGATGAGCAATATCTAAGATTAATATGAGTAATTTTCGGTATGACTTGCCAATAATGATAATGAGAATGCCTTCTTGTCCCACCAATTGCTTCTTTAGCTATTTTCTAACTTTCTTAATTCATGATTATCTCATTTTATTGAAGTACATCTTGCGTAACTAACAAATATTCCATGTCTGGGGATTCTCATTAGTTTAATTGACATTATGCGAATTAAGAAGAAAACTATAAGATTCTTTTTCGTTCCAAGTCCAGTGATTCTCCTTTTTTTAGGGAGCTTAATATTTATCTCTGTCTCTAGGTACTTGACTTTAAACGTAAACCCTGCAACAAACTTTCATATGTTTTATAATTAATCAGATCACTTTAATTCATTATATGATCATCAAGAAAAGGAAATATCAACTAATGTTGGGGATGTTAACGAATATTTATATTTATAGTCTTCAACAAATTATTGCCCTCACTGAATATCAACTCCTTTGAGATTGATCAAATAAGTCAAACTATTATCGGTCTAATAGTAGGATTTTGTCCTACATAATTTTCAGATTACATTATATAATTAAGGACAGCTACATTATAATTTTCAGATTTAACAAAAACAATATATTCTCGTCGCAATCAAAGACAGCTACATTCTCTTTGTGAGAATATTATGTTAGAAAGTTACTCTTCGACTACCTTTAATTCTTATTTTTGTTAGTGTGGTAAGCTCAATATATGTTAGGTTAATATCCGAAATTATTAATTCCAACATGCCTTATTAATATACGTGAACTTCTGATGTTAACTAGTGATCATAATGTCTTTTTTTTTTTTTGACGAAGAGTGATCATAATGTCTTATGCCAGCTTTTGAATCTTAAATTAAGGCAAAGTCGCCCTAGTGAAAAAGATGTTACATTTCCTACATAGTTGAATATATATGAAATATTTTGGAATTCAATGTCTTTACTTGGAACTTAGTACAAATGATTGTTTGTCTTAAAAGTTAAAACCATAGGTTACTTACTAAGATTAGGTAACTTACTAGTTAAAACCATAAGTTGAAGGGTGATTTTATCCACACCTATCAATTTGATTTTTACACTTATCACTTATTTTATTTATTAAAGTAATATTTTAACCTAATGCAAAAGTACATTTATAGATCTAAAATAAACTAGCAAATTTATCACTACATCCAACATCATCAACATAACCCTAGCTGTATTCATCAAATATTCTCCCACTACATGCGTATTGCTCAAACTTGAAGCTCAAGAGAAAAAAAACAGGATCAGACTCAAAGAAAAGTGCTTGGCGTACAATGCTTTGATATTTGGTAAAGAACTTTTTTTGATAAGAGATTATATAGATTAATGATGCGTGTAAAAATCAAATTCAATGTTGAGTAAGGGATATTTTTGGGACACAATATGGGTGTAGTGATAAAATTCAAACTAGCCAACGTTGATGATGAGTTTTAAAATAAAATTGAGTGTAAAGATCAAATTGATGAGTGTGGATAAAATTACCCTAAGTTGAATTTCAGACCCGTTGGAACTTTTTCACCAGTATCACACATATTGTACTCACTTAATCGTCTATCGCTAGGTGTGATGTTTAACATCTTAAAGTTCTCAGCTATATTAACTCTTCATTGGTTTTCGGTTCGATGTGAGATCCTATTCTCCAACAACTACGAACATGGAGAATCCGAACTCAGCCGGAGTAATCATGATGTAATATGGTATTGTGTGATGACATAATATGACTTTGCATTCTCACAATAGAAAAAAAATTATATCATCATAGTCGTTTACTCAGACAACACGTAAAAAATCTGCATAACCGTACTCTACGTAATTTCTCCGCACCACACACCAAAGAGTTGGCCTTTATTAAAGTTATTTATCAAGTCATCCGTACACAGTCAAAATGAACCCAAGAAGTAGCTGGATTTGAAGTGAAGGGTCGTTCTCAAAGTTAATGCCTTGGTAATGTCATTGACTCGCTCGCAACCAATTTCTTTTTGTTTGACTTGAAAATTTCAAACTGAAAAATATAGAGATACTAAACGGATAGAGATAGACGATCCTTCTTTTGTCTTGGTAAATATTCCATTCTTTTTTTGCAAGTGTACGTTGTCAATGCGCTAAAATTAGATTTTTTCATTCGTACTAAAAGCCAGCTTTACGCGTTGAATGACATTTTATTTGTAATACAAATATCGTGAAAAATATATATCAAAAGTATTTAATACACCTCTTCGACTATGCAAGATTAGTTCCGAGATGTAAATAAATAATTGTTTGTTAGGTCATCGATTCAAATACACAAAGACAATGAGTTGGGGGGAAGTTAAAGAAAATTTCAGCTTCAAATTAAGTAGTCTTCATTCTTTTTCATACTTAATAGTGTGAAAATCAAAAGTCTTTTGGCCAGTTTTAAGGACATAGAATTTGTACTGATACATTCAAACTTCTTGAAGCCCTGCGTTCATACTCTTGATGTGTCTTCTTTATGGTAGTCTTTGCATGCATGGAGAAATTGGCGTTGATTTTATGCACTTTAATATCTATTGTAATTCGGATATGCACGTCCTTGAATTTGATATCAATCTTTTGCTCAAAAGAATAGTAATTTTATTGATAAGGGTTTGGCCAAAAAACCAAATAAGGAGTACATACATATACAAATTCGCCCCGGGACCTCGTTAAAAACCTTGCAATGTGCAAGGAAAAGAGTGCCCTATACTCCTGAGAAGCAAACATAGCATCCAACAAAGAGTACAAAGAAGAACCACAAACATCGGGCTCCATACTCCTACACGACAATTACATTCAAGTTAACAATTCCAACCCAAAAAGGCCCAACAACAAAATAACACCAAACAGGTCCAAACCCAAAATGAGTGGAGTTGATGGAGAACCAAACTAGATTGGAACAGTCAAATCGGAATCAAGCAGGATGCAGCGACGATGTCGGCCACCACAAAGCAACTGATAACAGATTTGACGGAGGATGCATGCACCACAATAAACCGGACCCAGATTGGATCGGTGAGCGACGGCAAGTGAAGTGTTAGCGATGGTGGAACGAATCTGATGAGATACCTCTCAACATCCCAACCAAAACACCTAACAGAACAAACTAAAAAACATAGAAATCCAGAAAAATAAACCTCCCAAACACAAGGTTGGAAACGATGCCGAGGCTCTCATGGAAGAGAGGACAAAACTTCTACGGTGGGGAGAGGGGCTCTCACAAAGTAGAGGAAAAGTGGGCAGAAATATAGGAAAATAAACCTCCGAAACGCAAGGTCAGGGAACGATGCCAAGGCTCTCATGGAAGAGAGGACTCCCACGATGGGGAGAGGGGCTCTCACAAAGGAGAGGAAAATTGGGCTCTCACAAGAAGAGAGGGGCAGCGGGAAATAGATCTAAAAGGGGCAGCGGGGAATGAGATTTGGAGGCCGGCCAACCCCAAGCCAAAGCAAGGGGCCGGCGGCTAGGTTATCAATTTGATATCAATCTTGGCATACGTCTTGTACGTATTTAGTCATTAATGTTGGGGTTTCGTTAGTCTATTTGCGCATTAACTTTGTACACTGTCAATTTGAATTTTGTCATAATGAATAATCTCACATTGACAAAACAAGAATTTGGTCAATCTTTTCATATCTAGAGACCACCGGGCTCTTGGCTTGTCACGTATTGACATTTTGCAAGCCAACCATGATCAAAAAAATTAGTGGCCAATTATTCTAAAGAGTTTGTGAATACACGTGGAGTAATTTTGTGATGACAGTCTCAAATGGTAGTTTTTGTGATGACAGTCTCAAATGGTCCCATGAACACATACATTAGTGGATCTCTCTATTCATGAACTTTCACAAACTTAATGCGCATTAATTGTACTTTCTCAACCTCTTATAGATTCCACAATTCTTGTTCACATTCAAATCTCTAGCTCAAACGACATTTTTTCTTCATATTCCCAAGGGTCGACTTATACTATGTTTCCTTTATCTTCTTGAAAAATGCGGTCGAATGACTCCATGTACCGTCCCATGAACTTTGTTTCCTTCCTTTTGAGTAGCTAGCTCATTTCAAACCTCGAACCTATATCAACTGACCTAATCCCGATGACTTTGTTATCTAGTTATCAAATAAACAAAACATATATCTACAGTGATTATTCTGATAATCAATCCATTTCCACAAACTAATGCATAGACTCTCTAACTTATCAAGCATGATACTTCTGGTTTATTTGATTTAACTCATTTACTCATCTGTCTGAAAGCTTATATTATGAATTCTATCTAACCCAACATGCCTCTTGTATAGAATTTGAATTTGAAAGTATGACGTAATGGTGACGAGCACATGACGAGCGCATGACTTGTCTTTTTTGAGTGCATGATAGTTAGTGTTCCTCTTGTTTCTGAGTGCGACCGAAATCGCCACAAGTCACTTCTTTAGCGGGCCCACTCCATCCGGTGCGTGTCGAATAGCGCGTGGGGCATCAATCCTGCGGTCGTTAATACGGCTCTGACTTTGATCTCAAAGCGGGAAAACGCGGGTTGCGCCAGCCCATTGGTCCACTCGCTGACAAAATGCGTGGATAAAAGGACGCGGAACGACAGTCCTCGTAGCAGTCCACGTGTCACTATCATTTTCTAGCTTAGAGTCAAAACCCCCACCCAGTCAGCAAATGGAATATGTGATATATGGGCTCTTTTTACTTGAAGCACTTCTCACCAAACCACATCGCAATCACTCCAATAACCAATCGTTGATTGGAGAGGAGGTTCCTATTAATTAATCTATAAGTAATGATTAGATATGGAAATTTTTGTCTACGACAACTTTATTACCACTTAATTTATTGTTAATACAATACGTATGTTAAGATATCATGTCATGTATTAGATATTTGTAAATTTGAGTTTAATTCTCTTACGTTATTGCAAATTGAGCCGTGCACATATTAGCATTAATATATATATCTACACCAATGTTTTAAACATTAAGATGTAACACGAGACATCATAGTAATAGCCTCACCAACGCATAACCTTTGGCATTTTGATGCGTAAGCCTTATGAGACAAATGAGGCGTAAGCTCAGACCATACAAAAATTGATTATATAGCTTAGAATAATTATCTAATGTCATGGATCATTCATTTTTAATCTAACACCTATATAATCCAATAAAACAATTCTAGGTGCTGACATATTGCTTCCTCATCCTTAATCATTCGCAAAAAGAAGATCGGTTTTTATTATTTATGGTAATCTTTGAGTAATTTCCGCGTATAGGATTTGAGAGGAAGAGAAAGTGAGGAAGAAAGTGAAAGAAAGTGAAGTTGCTGGACTTCTTTTGCTTGCTTAAGTAGAAGGATAGTTTTTTTTAACAGGCATACCTCATGCGTATTAAGGCATATAAAGTGTAATCATGCGTATCTAAAACACATATGTGATAGCAAATAAAAAATAGCCTTTTTTTTTATAGCCTCCAAGAATTTTCTCATAGCTTTACCTCGAGGTGAGCCTCAAGGCGAACTTGAGACGAGTAAGCAGAAATCCTCACAAATTTCATATGCAGTTCTAAACTATATCTCAATTCTCCCACTGGTCATTTTGTTAAAATTTTGAAGCAAGGATATTGTATATGTGGTTCCATATCTTGAGTCGCTTCTATCTTCGATCCTTGTAGTTTCAGCTTCTTTTTTTTCCATTTAATTAAGTCATCATACTTCGAGTCTCTTCTAATCAAAATCTCCTTTCTCTGACCATTATTGAGGTGGGGCTAAATGAATACGTGACAATACTGTATGGATGATTTCCGCGTACTTTAAAGGTATAAAGTGCGTAATATAAAAATTGCACATGTAAAAAGAGTAGGGCATGCACTGTCCCTTTAAACAATGATTGCTTAAACAGAAGGAATCTATATGGATTGAGAGACAAAATTGAAAGAGAAGATGATAGTGGAAGAGTGAATGGATTGGCAGGAAAGCAACAGAGAAAAGAAAATGAAGACAATTTGGCAAGTTCCATCTTTTAATTGTAAGAGGAAAAGAGAAGCTGGCAGATAGGGTTGGTGTTTCTTTTTCAGATATATCGATCAAGGATGCAGAAGAAGATGAAGAAGTTGGTACATATGTTACTATTTCTTTTTGTAAAGGGACAGACAACGTGGCATTCAGGGCCCAAACCACTCGTGATGCTCTTTTTGTTACTGGGGCGGTCATAGAATCACAGGCCGGTTGCTCATGGGCAGTTCTGTTATCATTGCTGTCTGTTTTATATGGTCGATTTTGTTTGTTCCCCCTAGATCAACTCATCGATCATGATCTTATGAGCCCTAATGAATCAATTTTCTAATCCGTGTCTACAGATGGAATATATATGGGTAGGACGATTGGAAGTTTATACCTCTTCTAATACTTTATAAGAAAAATACTATTTAAATCGCATAGTCATATGCAAACTTAATTATGTGTGCTCAATACAATATATAATGCAGACCACTGAGTTGAGATGCAATAGCCAATGTTTAGAACGATATGTCATTGCAGAATTTCGTAATGCTTTTGTCATCATAGTGAAAAAGGTCTAAAGGATTACTTGTATACGTTACTCCCTACTTTTAGATAATTAGGTATGATTTGATTAACCAACCCACTAAAGTCTAAGGATGATGCAATGCTAACATATGAATTAAGTTTGAATAGTCGATTTCAGAATATTGTTCACTTTGATTGCTGTCGCAAATGCATACATTCACGTTAAACTTCAAACCTGAATCATATATTCATTATACCGATATATACCTGATCAACCTCCATGGTTCACTATCTGACAGTAATAACATCTCAGGTTGTCAAACAATTTCTTTAAGTTGTGTACGTTAATATGTAGTTTCAAAGTATGTTCATCGACTTTTGCCTTCAATCTAATCTTGGCATACGCTGCTAGACTATGAATACAAACTATCCATTTAGACGACAGTAACTTGACTAATGATCCATATAATCATCACTTCACGATAGAAGTATGTTGCTTTGTCAAACGTTCAGTAAGATTTCGTTCAAACACTTTCTTGTTTGTTGGAAATAAAAATGATGACATTTATGGCTTTCTACACCACCTTATAGTTATGGCTTTCATTGTTAAGGTCCACATTGCTATAGCTACTACATACCTGTCTATCCATCCCCCTCTTCGTGATATGGACTTTGAATTGGTTATTAATTGGCTCCAAAAAGTGCAAATGTATTGGCCTACCATTTTGATTTGAGGATGTTTGTATCAAACTCTCTGCTTGCCAACTGCCACTACACTAGAAAAATATTACATGGCAAATATTTCACCAGCGCCTTCTTGTTTTTTTCTTTTCCAAAATATTAATTTATATATTCATCACTTTCTTTTATATTCGATTCTCTTCATGCTAACAATAATGCCCCCTCCAATACCAAAAGACCTTATCTTCTGCAACCACACTTAAGTTATATGTAAGCTGTTTCTACATTGTTCTGGATTTGTGCCAAGCTGTGGCATTTTCAGGCTTTAGGTTAATGTTAGACAAAAAAGATTTAATATTTAAAATAAAAAATAAATATTTAGGATATCAAAAAGGGGCAGACAATATGTTGTGCCCATTATCATTTGCTTCCATTTAGTATGTAGTTGGAACTCGGATCAGTGAAATTCAGACATATAATCCCTCAACATTTTAATTGGACTTTCATAGTTTTGGAGATTATCAATTAGATTTGCCCGTGAGCAATCTCTATTAAGTAATTTTATAAAGCACGTCAGCTTTGTATAGACACTCTGTTGCCTTTTTTTTTTGTAGTTGTTTAATTAGCACTTTTCTCTTTATGCAGTCTCTCCAATGCCAAAAATAGAAATTAAAAAAGAGGTGCATGATGATTCTCATTTGGGTTAATGATTCAAAAAGACATAGAAAAACTCATATTTTCATCATAGGACATGAAGTTTGAAAGTTCTCATATAAGGACAAAACAACAATTAATATTGATCAATAATATAAACCCACATAAACATTATCACGTGAATAGTAACATGCGCGCGTACAGTAACGCAAGCATGGTAACACAGAAACAGTTTCAGTTTCTATCAATAATGAAATAGTTATGAAAACACAAACCGTTGTGAAAAACACAAAAATAGTTGTGAAAAACACAATAGTTGTAAAAATACAAAAACAGTTATGAAAACACAAAAAACAATTGTGAAAAACACAGACGCAGTTCAATATTTATGTGAAATATTAAAACTGTTTGTGTGAAATACAAAAACTGTTTATGTGAAATGCAGAAACTGTTTATGTGAAATATAGAACTGCTTCTGTGAAATATTGAACTGTTTTTGTGTTTTCAAGCAATCAGTTTTTCAATACCCCATAAGACCAATTTACATATCGACTAGACTATTCAACACTGCAATTAGATCAATTGAGCCGAAAACCCACAGTTCAATCAAAACCCATTTCAATTTTTTTTCACCAATCACTCAAAAACAAAAACTTTACAACCAAATCAATGAGGGCGTTGTATGTCAGCGGAGTGAGCGACGATCGCTGGGAGAGCAAGAAGGCCTCGTACAGCTTGTAGAAGCGGCCCAGGGCGTGGATGAGGATCGAGTAGAGCAGCTCGTATGAGAAGCACAGGTTGTGCTTCTGCAGCCACGAGACAACAGTGCACGTGAGGCCGACTTTCGAGGACCAACACAGAGACTTGAGGAGCGAGTGCTACAGTGGGGCGGGCACCGCCTTGTATGACTCGGCCAGCTGGAACTCGGAAAGATCCAGGGAGGCTTGGGACGACGAGGTTAGGGGTGGAATTTTTGTACCAAATACCAACCGTACCATACCAATTGGTACACTTTGGTTTGGTACAATTTCGGTACAAGTGTTGTTCGGTATGGTACAGTACCGTACCAAAGTTTTTGGTATGGTATATGGTATGGAATATGCAATACCATGGCAGAAACTCTCGTTCGCGCCTTCGTCTCTTTGCCAAACATAACAGAAATTCTTCATTTGCATCTTCGTCTCTGCGCCTCTTCTTTAGATCGCCAACACAATCTTCTCGGCCCCTTCGTCTCCCTTGCCGCTAAACCCCATAGCCAGACCGACTAACGCCAACCTATTTTCGTAGTCTTCGTCCAGAATCCCAAACGGCTTCTCAGTCTCCCAATTCATGGTCGCTTTCCGGGTTCCCAAACAACCACGCCGCCATTAGCCCAAAGTTGACCCCTTTACTCTCTCTCGACAATCGTTCTCGATTTCAAGGCTGCCACCCTAGTCCGGTCATCTGCTCCGAATCTTCTTGGCGACTTCGAAGGACAATGTTTATGTCTTTCTTTTTAATTGGGTACATTTGGAAATCATTAGTTTGTTTTCTGGTTCCTATTGAATTGGGTACATTTGAGACAATGTAGTAATGTAGAAATTGATACGAAGGCTGATTGATTCGAATAGAACTAATTTTTCCATGAAATCGCATAAAGTAAGGACCTGAAGGTTGATTGATTCAAATTGAACCTTGAAGGTACAGGTACAGTCTTTATGTCTTCCTTGAGGCCTTGCTTGTGTTGAAATGATTGAATCTTGCTGTTCTTGATGTATGATTTTTGGGATGTGAATAAGCTTGTCTAGAAAGTTGGTTTGTACCAATTCCATACCATACCATACCAAACTTTGGTATACCGAAATTTTGGTATGGTAATGGTATGGATTTTCTAGGTATGCCTATATATGGTTGGTATTTGGTTTCTCATCTTTGGTACGGTATACCTACCAAACTCAACCCTAGACGAGGTAGAATTGTCGGCGGCGGCCGAGGATGAGGCGCATAGGCGTTGGTGCCGCAGGTGAGGCCTCATGCACGAAGAAAATTATAGAATCATTGATGCGCGTGGGCTATCTCATTTTTAATTTGTTAAAATATTAAATTAGTTTATTAAAATGTTAAATTGTCCTTAGAGGTGAACTTTCAATATTATTGTCCTACTTTGGAATTAGGTATTTATTTTGGTCCTTAGAGATCATTGTCCCTTCACATTTTGCCAAAATGTAAATAAAAAAAATTGATCGAAGATGTTGCTATTGGCTCTCCAAAAACATTAGAACAAATGCAGTAGATAAAGCAAACCCATAAGGTAAATTTGTTGTTTGATGACTGATGTGGCACATTTACCATGAGAATTTACCTTAGTGAAAATTTGTCTCTTAGAAGATTAGGCAAAACTATTAAGACATATTGTTCTTTTATTACTTTGATACATTAAAATATTCACATATGCTATTGTTTAGTTAAATAATTAACTCAATGATATTAATATTAATTCAAGCAAACTATTTTTAATAGCCTTGTCTCTAGTTTGATTAAATTAAATATGGACTAGTAAAATTTATTGCAAACAGTTGTAATTTTTTAGACAATGATATTAATTGGGATGTTTTTGTGCGACTAATTATAAATTTTTTATATTTAATTTTGGTTGTTAAGGTATAATCTTAAATTAGTTAGAAAAAGATAGTGAGAAAGAAATTATGTGTAGAATGTAAATCATTAAAAAATAGTTGGGATACATTTTTTAACTCTATAAAATATTTGCCTTATGAATTGAGATAAGGCAAAGCAAGGCAAAGCTGACTCAGTATTTGCCTTATCTGACTCAGCATTTGCCTTATATGATGCAGACATGTTTTGCTGACGTGGTGCAACAAACAGGATTTGCTGCGTCAGTTGCCTTATCTACCGTAAGTGCTCTTAGAGCAAATGTGGTAGATAAGACAAACTCATAAGGCAATTTGTTGTTTGATGGCTGATGTGGCATGTTTGCCCTGAAAATTTACCTTAGTGAAAATCTGTCTCACAGTAGATAAGGCAAAATAGTTAAGGCATATTATTATTTTATTACTTTGATATATTTAATGTATTAAAAGATTCACGTATGCTATTTTTTAATTAATCTATTAACTCGATAATATTAATATTAATTCAATCAAACTATTTTTTAGCTTTCATGATATTTAGTTTGACAAATGTTGTCACTATACAATTTTTTTTACTAGTAAAAAAATAAATTCATCACCTACAATTTTTGTGCAACTAATTATAAATTTTCTATATGTAATTTTGCTTGTTAACATATAATCTCTAATTAGTTAGAAAAAAAAAATAGTGAGAAAGAAATTATGTGTAGTATATAAATCATTAAACAATAGTTGATATACATTTTTTAACCCTAAAAAACATTTGCCTTATAGATGAAGATAATGCAACTTTAGCTTCTGGATGATAATATGGCAAAGCTGACTTAACATTTTCCTTATCTGACTCATCATTTGCCTTATCTGCTGCAGGAATGTTTTGCTGACGTGGCGCAGCAAATATAATTTGTTGTTTGCTGCTTCAGTTGCCTTATCTACCGTTAGTGCTCTTAGGGACTGTTATTTCCATCTACTTGTTCTATTTCCCCACTCATCATTCAGGGTTTTGGATTCAACTATTGACACTCTAATAAAGTTAGCGTGTTTACTCATGCTTGGTAAGTTAATAATAAACAAGCAGAAGACAAGATGACATTTCCTGAAATGTCGACAATTGCGTCTTATTTTTATGGTTCTTTTGCGCTTTTGGTGAAATTAAGAATATTCATTTTTGAGTTGTTCAGATTATCCCATTGCGTTATTTTTGGGAAACAAATTATTGTTCTCAATTTGTACACTGTGTAGCTTAGGATTTTAAGGAAAGTGAGTGTAAGGCGCCCTCCGTTCGAGCTGTAGGACACTCTCCTTAAAAACTATCTCTGACATTAACCTTCACCGAAGAACTAATCTCGCCTAATTATGATTGGCAATTTCAGTACCCATCAAGGTGCTCTGCTTTGGTCGCCTCGCTTTGCTAGATCCGCCGACGGTGACTCATGATTCCATTTGGGCGACCCCACCCGGCACCGGTGGGCTCAACCCGACTTTGGTGACCCAGTTTTGCTGCGACCCGAGTGGACTTGCTGGCCTTTAGTGCTTGTTGCGGCGCGCTTAGCTTACTATTTGGGTCTCACAGGCCTTTCCAGCCTAACGGATGAAGCCCACTATAGCTCGGCATAACATGATACGGGCCTGGGCAAGCACGACTAGGCAGAGAGCCCAGAACACAAGCCGAACTCACAAAACCCAAACACATACGGACGGACGAAACAAAAAAAATCAAAGCACAGAATGCAGGAGATGCATTCAAAGTTTTTGCAACCTTTAACTTCCAAATTTCTTATAGGTTTCATCTACACAACGCTAACCTTCCTCAACAGCTAATCATCATTCAAATAACACAAACTCTATAAGATAATAGAATAGTTGACATGGCATTGGTATTGGTATAACAATTTCAATAATGTAACACAGGTCAAGAACTAAATACATGATATTTGTTTGCCCATGTCATGTGGTAAGCCTAGTAATCTGATTCTGCTTTATCTATTTACTTTCCAAAAATTTCCTTCAAAGTAAGTTCTTCGACTTACATTCTAACCAGTTGAGTCCAACTTGATGGTTCAAATGAGCTTAGTACCCCAAGATCATGTACCATAAGACCCGGATGCGATCAGAGCAGTTATTCAGAGCATAAAAGAACTGCTCCTGCTCATTCAAAATCAAGACCTTTAATCTACACATAACCAACTCTAACTTGTCTTCATTTTTTGAATTTGAAAGATTGACAGGCGAATCCAAGCTGTTTCTGCAAATGATAAGAGGGAGGACTAAATCAGAACTACCAGCATTTCATTTCAAGCTCAGCATCGGACTTAACTGAACATGCTATAATAGTATTATAGTTCTAGCTAAACATTGAACAAAAGAACTAAAAGAAAAGAGTTTTTAGGGAAAAAAAATCACCTGTTTAGGTTTCTCCACAGCGCCCTTGCCACAATGAGAACACTTGGCTCTATACTTCTTCTGTTGGCAGTGTACATTCCCCTCTTAATATTCAGGTAAAAGATATGATAATACTCATGGTATAATTTACATCACTCAAACCATGAAAGCCATGTTCCAGCTACTTGGCGTGGAAAACTTTGCCATTGAAGTCACGCATCATTAGTTTGGACCTATCAACATTGCGTTTGCTTTCATGAACTAGATAACTACACAGTTCATGTCTGGGTGCTGGTCTGAGGTATCTTAGTTCAACGAGGGGATTTGTAATCTGAAACCTACTGTAGATCTCCTTTGCTGGCTCGACATGATCCAACCAAAAATCTGAGAGAACTACTTTCAAAGCATTCCAGTATTCTGTATCCCGGTATAACCTGAATAGGCTACTTCCCCCCTTG
This sequence comes from Spiraea crenata, assembly GCA_033992175.1. Classification (NCBI taxonomy): domain Eukaryota; kingdom Viridiplantae; phylum Streptophyta; class Magnoliopsida; order Rosales; family Rosaceae; genus Spiraea; species Spiraea crenata. The sequence continues at coordinate 2,474,063 of JAVBHV010000058.1, read as the reverse complement.
GGAGTCCAAACGTAGAAATCCATCCAATCCTTGTCAAGAATTTCCATTAAGCCCTGAGCCTGCGGAACATAGTATAGAGGAATTCGCGACCAAGGTCTAGCTTTCTTCATATCTCCATCGAAAAATGGGCACTTAATCTCCAGAACTCCTCTTGAAGGCAATCCGTATATGAACTTATCAACCACCCCATCTGGCGAAGCTCCTAGCCAATCATCTGCAGCATTTGTATTACTATAGACTTGAAATTCCGGAAACAAGACCGAATTTCCTGTTATGATTTTGTATCTTTCAAGTGCTTCCTCTTCTTTAATATTGCTCCAACAGGTCGCCAGGTTACCTTTAAATGGCTCAATTGCTCCAATCTTTTCCAACCAAAGCTGGAGTCTTCGGTGACGGAAAAAACCAGCCGCTGCAGCAAAAGTGCTTGCTGTCAGTTTATGTTTTCTCTGTCCTTGCCAATTTTTGAACCAGTGCTGAGAAAGATCTGACTCAAGGACAGAATAAACTCCCGATGAAGCAAATCTTAGAGAGCAATGAGAATGGTTCAGAACTTGCCTATGCTTAACAAGCATACTAGGATCCAGTACTGAAAAGATTTGGTATCTCTACCTTCTCCGATTAGTAGCATCTGTAACAAAAAATCCAGATAAAACCTACAATCCTTGCAGTGCTTGCCGTTGCTACATGATTGCTGAACAAGGGAGAAGCAATCTTCACTGCCCAGGAGAAACAAACACAAGTAATATTAGATATACCACTTGCTCGAGACAAACTGTAATACGAATACATAGAGGACAATTAGGCTATTTATGTTCCTACTAAAAGATGCATGAGCACATGCTCAACACCCCCATTTCGCAACTTGCAAGCATATTGCATTTTCGTTGGATAGTTCACGTTCAAATCTTAATCAATAAACCAGTGTAAAGCCATAAATAGGTCAATGTTCATTTCCAAACCACATCATAATTCAATTAAAGTCTAAATCTTAATTAGGATTCCAGTATTTCGCATTTCATTGTGAGATCCAAACAACTGGTACCTCTACAAGATTTCAATGCAGGAAACATTAGAAACAGACGAGGAGTTGCAACAAGATAACCAAGAATAGCATGCCTGGTTCCAAACGTGACCAGATTAGATAAAATGATACAAAACCTGTTTGCTTCAAACCCCTAAAGAAAGAAATGCGCAGGGAACAGATGAGCCATCAACTGAAGAATACTCATTGAACATTTGTAGCTAAAAAAATCACGAAATGGGAGGCACCTAGCTGATGGGAAGAAATAAATCGAAAAAGGGACTAATCTTAGTCAGTAGGCAAACAAAAGAGAGACAGAGAGACACCATACGTAGCTCTGAAATAGCATCCGCATAAAAGCACTTGGTAAAAACAAAATCACAACTACGGAAACTGGTATCTCCAGAATTTACAAATTTCAGCACCCCTAAAATTACATGCATAATGCGTTCCTTCGAAAACCCACGTACATTGATCATACAGGCCATGTTATATAGAAATTAAATTTCAGTTTTCCAATACAAAATAACTAATGGGTAACTAACTAGTAAATAAATTGGATGCAATACTTCCAGCACGAAAATAAATGGGAATTTGAAAAATACCCATAAAAAGCTAATAACTATGAAACCCAGATTGTAATTGGGAGCATCAAATTCATTTCAGTCCAAATAAAGAGGAACTATAGAGAAGGAGACTGACCACCACACTGTTTCAGTTGCTCTGCAGCTTCCAGAACGAATTTCAAAGGAACTTGAGTTACTTCAACATCATTGAAAGCTTGTGTTTCAGCAAAATGGAGATGGAATTGAAAAACCCAAGTGAGATTAGGGTTTATCCGAACCCCAGGTTGAGGGTTTATCAGAGGAAAGAGACGACCTGGGGTTTAAGAACCCCTAGCCTCCTTCATTTATCTACAGTGATTAGGCCTTTAGAAAAGGTGGGCTCGTTTCGTTTGGATCAAATCAATAGTGTTGTTGGCTAGGCCCAGGAAGGCTCAACTGGGCTCGTGGTCAACAAAGGCTGGTTCCAGTGTTAGCCACTTGAGAGATTTCACTACAAGAAAAGAAGAGACTTGAGGATTTTTTATTTTTTGTTTGAAAAGAAAATTATAAAACGAATCCTCGAGAGATTCACTGGTGGATTGCTATACAACGGGGAAGTGTGTGTCTGTACCGGAAAATAAAACAAAGTTTTCAAATAACATGTTGGAATAAAAGGAAAATTGTTATAAATTAGATAATTTATGATAACTAATTGAATATATTTTCTCATGTTCCTACTGTATTCTTTACAATTGATCAATTTTTTTTATAAAATTACACGGGATGAGAACTACAGAAAGAAGAGAAAGAGAAGAAGAACAAAATGAATTAACAATATGAGCCTTTGAAACTCATCTCTTTTTATAGGATATGAATACACAATGCAGAGTAAATATACAATAGCCTCCATCCACATTACTATACTGAAGTCGATTTTTTTACGTTTCATTTATTTTTGTGGATCATTCATCTCACAATAAAAATAAATTGTTTCGATTCTTGATAAGCAGGAGAAGGTTGTTTTTCATCTCATTCCAAACTTCTTGTATGATGAACAATTCATGAGCCCTTTGAAAAGGAGCAATGAATGAATTGAAGGACGGAAAAAATGACCGTTGGAGCAACCAACTGGGTCATGTTTCGGTGTTCCCACCGGAGGCGTCCTTGTCTGTATTTTTTGTATTATTTGTACAAAAAGGTGGTGCCATGACAACACATCCCTTGTCATAGAAAGTACAAATCTCCAGTAAAATTACAAAAATTACAAAACAATGGTAAGCAAACAATCTCTGCACAAAAGCAAAGAAAAACCCTATTTCATGTCCTTTTCACAACGGCACCCAACGACAACAAATAAAAATGATGAATTCCTGCTCCTTGGGCTCCTCAGTCATTGATTTTACCACAGTACCAGCACTGTTTACTGTCATGCTTTTCATGATATTGACTGATATCAGATCATCTTTTGGCCGTTCGATTTGCTGATACTACTACGACCATGTGATGTCTGGGGCCCAACTCTGTCTTTGCATCTTCCAGAGTTTGAGATTACATCATTTATTCCCCTGCAACTTTATATCCATTCTTTGCTTCACTTTTACTTCTTGACTTGGGTTTTCATATTCATTTGTTTCCATTCCAACACTCATTGCTCAATCTCCATTGTTGGGTTTGCTTTAGATTCTTTAATGGGTACAATGGAGAGGAAATCTTTGAATGGGAGGCTTCTGCTTTTGCTTTTAGCATTCTCAGTTGCTAAAGCTGATGAAGGTTAGATCTTCACTGATTATTTTACTTTTTCTGGTTTTCTTGAATGTGTGTGAGTTGAGCTTCATGTTGTAGTGTTTTGCCTCCATATTTGCCTGCGCTATTGTTAATTTTTCTGGAGCCATTGCTTAATGTGGTTGTACTAGTTTAGTGTTGCTAATCCCAGTTTATCATGATGATTCAAAGTATGTATTTGCTGAATGTGTTTTCCTATAGCCATTGTTACACTCCCTAACTCAAAACCACCAAGAGTTACCGTTATGGCAGGGGAAACTTAGTCATATCATTAGCAGCCATTGTTAACTAACTTTTGGATACAAGCAACATTGAGGGTTGGGTTGGGGCAATCAAACTTGGGGCCTAGGGGGCGTATGGGTTATTGATTTTAGCCAACAGAGCTACAAGCCGCTTTCGTTTGTGAATAAATTAAGAGATGGGAAAGCAGAGGATTTTAATTAGAAACTCTGCCTCTTAAGAGTGTGAGAGTCTGAGGAGAGGAAGTAAGGTTGTATATGACAGTATGAGCTGGTACGTCTGCTTCACTTGGCAGTGGCAATGCACCTGATATTCTAAATAATCCTCCAACAACAATACTTAAACAACTTAATCTGCCTAATCTATTAACGTTTTGCATCAACTTAAAGATATGACTGTATACTATTATATTCCACCATTGCCTCTCAGCTCATTGGTGATCCGAGTTACCCTTTACCTTGGTGGCAGTGTAACTAGTCAAAGTTTCCAGAATTTAGGCACTTCTGCTTGAAACTTTATGGATCATGGCGACATGCCCTGCTGTATTCAGTTAAAAATATTATATGCAATATTTCCTTCCATAGGTACTGCTTCCTAAGTATAGTGCATGCTTGGATTAGTTTAGTTTACCTTGGAGTAATGGTCTACCTAGTTTTTCTGAATAACGCTAACAAAAATAAAACCAATGAATAAGCTTATTTTCTCTTGGGTTTTTTCAAATGTTCCCGTACCTGTAGGAAAGTACTGTTATGATTCATGAGGGCTTTTTTTTTCGTAAACATAGTTTGGAAATGAGTTAACATAATTAAAATGTCTGAATTCATATCTGCAGATGTATTTATCGGCGTGAACATAGGAACAGCCCTGTCAGACATGCCACACCCAACTCAAGTAGTAGCCCTCCTTAAAGCTCAGCAAATTCGACATGTCCGGTTGTACGACGCAGACCGTGCCATGCTAGTTGCACTTGCAAATACAGGCATTCAAGTTATGATATCTGTCCCTAATGAACAGATCCTTGGAATTGGGCAATCTAATTCGACTGCTGCTAATTGGGTGTCCCAGAATGTGGTAGCACATTACCCAGCCACAAACATCACTGCTATCTGCGTTGGCTCTGAGGTTCTTTCCACCCTCCCAAATGCTGCAAAGATTCTGGTGAATGCCCTTAAATACATTCAATCAGCCCTTGTAGCATCCAATCTTGACCGTCAAATCAAAGTTTCAACTCCTCTTTCTTCCTCCATCATCCTTGATTCCTTCCCACCCTCCCAAGCCTTCTTCAACCGCTCATTGAATCCAGTTTTGGTCCCCATGCTTAGTTTCTTGCAGTCCACAGGATCATTTCTCATGCTCAATATATATCCATACTACGATTATATGCAATCAAATGGTGTCATTCCATTAGATTATGCACTGCTTGAGCCCCTTCCTCCAAACAAAGAAGCTGTTGATTCCAATACGCTTCTTCATTACAATAATGTGTTTGATTCTGTGGTGGATGCAGCCTATTCTGCCATGGCTTTCCTCAACTTCACTAACGTTCCGATAGTAGTGACAGAATCAGGGTGGCCTTCGAAAGGGGATTCTAATGAGCCAGATGCAACATTAGAAAATGCCAACACTTACAACAGCAACTTAATCAGGCATGTGCTGAACAAAACTGGAACTCCCAAGCATCCTGGACTCGCTGTTAGCACATTCATTTATGAACTCTATAACGAAGATACTAAACCTGGACCACTCTCAGAGAAGAACTGGGGATTGTTTGATGCAAACGGAAGGCCTATCTACATTTTACGCTTGACCGGATCAGGAGCAGTATTATCAAATGATACTACAAATCAAACTTTCTGTACTGCCAAGGATGGCGCTGATTTGAAGATGGTTCAGGCTGCACTAGATTGGGCTTGTGGACCAGGCAAGGTGGATTGCTCAGCTTTATTGCAGGGAAAGCCATGCTACGAACCGGACAACGTGATTGCGCATGCAACATATGCATTTGACACTTACTACCATCAGATGGGTAAGACTCCAGCCTCATGCGACTTCAATGGAGTGGCTGCAATCACCACAACAGATCCAAGTAAGACGTTAACTCTTGGTTCTAAGGTTCAAAGCTCTGTTTAACATGTTAGGAACATCTAAGTTGCTAATAATTCTGTTCCACTATGCAGGCCATGGATCCTGTATCTTTTCTGGCAGGTAAGATTCTTCTTATTAACCAATCTTTTAGTTTTTTCTTGCCAAAAACAAAACAAATCTCTTCATTTTCCTATTGTTCGTTTTTCTATGCAAAGCCATTGGCACTATCTGATCTTTACTCTTTTGTGCATGCAGTCTCGGCAGGAATGGCACCATGGTAAACATCACAGCTCCATCATTGAATGCCACAAGTGCAGATTCTTCTGCCTGCAACTTTCACAGCAACGCTTTTACAAGCATTCTACTAGTAGTGGTTCTCATCAGCAGTGCAGTAGTTTTGTTGTAGGCAGGTACATATTTGGGGAATTCTCAGAGGTTTTGAGATAGACGGTGGTGCTCAGGGGGGCCGGGTGCGTTTCCATTCAGTTAGAGCTCTATGTTAGTAGTGAGTAGGTAGTTTCGGGGAATTCGTTCACTCAATTTTGTACAAAACCTTGCCCTATGGCCTGAGCTTTACTATTTTATTCATATTCTTTTCAAATGAAGAGTTTCCTTTCTCTGCGTTTGCTAATGAAAGAAGACCACCTATCACTACTGCCTTTCAGATTACAACCTTAAATGTGAATCTTTGAAGGGACCTAAGAGCATTTCCACCCACGTAGGCGTAGGCTCAGGCAATCTGAAGGCAAATGACCACTTCTTGCCTTAAGGTGATGAATAGTGATTGTCATCGCCTTCCGTTGAAAACGCTGCTTCCATCCACGGAAGGCGAAGGCAAGGGCAAAACATTTCCACACATATTTTTTAATAATTTTTTTTATCAAAAAACATGTATAATAATTATCACCAAAATTATATTCAAGTACTTTGACTGTGGTACGTTTGACTGTGGTACGTGTCTATATATATCAAATTATGTCCAAATTGAATATTACATACTAAAAAAATTTGATATAAAAAAAATTATGATTTTTTTTTGAAATGAAAATGTTAATATTATATAGGGTTTTTATCACGAGTGGTGTTTGAACTTTCACTAACTGGATTTCATAGTGCCTGGACTTTAAAAGTGATCAATTTGGTACCCAGGCTTTCAAAAACCGGACTTCATAGTGTCTGAACTTTAAAAGTAATCAATTTGGTACCCAGATTTTTAAAAAGAGGACTATATGATACCTCAGTCAATTTTTTGTCAAAATTTTCTTTAAAATGAATTAGAAAATAGTCTTTTGATATTAATTTTTATGTAAAATACTAATTTTTACCTCTCAACTTCTATATAAATTTGTATTATGGTGTTTCGAAAAAATAAAAATGTGTACATAGCTATTTTACAATAATAAATAAATTGATTAATGAAAATATACTCGAACGGTAGACTTTTTCTATCACTGACCACCTGTCACTACTGCCTTTCAGATTACAACCTTAAATGTGAATCTTTGAAGGGACCTAAGAGCATTTCCACCCACGTATGCGTAGGCGCAGGCAATTGGAAGGCAAATGACCACTTCTTGCCTTAAGGTGATAAATAGTGATTGCCATCACCTTCCGTTGAAAACACCGCTTCCACCCACGGAAGGTGAAGGCGAGGGCAAAACATTTCCACACATATTTTTTAATATATTTTTTTATCAAAAAACATGTATAATAATTATCACCAAAATTATATTCAAGTACTCTGACTGTGGTACGTGTCCATATATATCAAATTATGTCCAAATTGAATATTACATACTACAAAAATTTGATATAAAAAAAATTATGATTTTTTATAGAAAAGAAAATGTTAATATTATATAGGGTTTTATCACGAGTGGTGTTTGAACTTTCACTAACTGGATTTCATAGTGCCTGGACTTTAAAAGTGATCAATTTGGTACCCAAACTTTCAAAAACCGGACTTCATAGTGCATGAACTTTAAAAGTAATCAATTTAGTACCCAGATTTTCAAAAAGAGGACTATATGGTACCTTAGTCAATTTTTTGTCAAAATTTTCTTTAAAATGAATTAGAAAATGGTCTTTTGATATTAATTTTTATGTAAAATACTAACTTTTACCTCTCAACTTCTATATAAATGTGTATTATGGTGTTTCGAAAAAATAAAAATGTGTACATAGCTATTTTACAATAATAAATAAATTGATTAATGAAAATATACTCGAACGGTAGACTTTTTCTATTACTGACCACCTGTCACTACTGCCTTTCAGATTACAACCTTAAATGTGAATCTTTGAAGGGACCTAAGAGCATTTCCACCCACGTATGCGTAGGCGCAGGCAATTGGAAGGCAAATGACCACTTCTTGCCTTAAAGTGATAAATAGTGATTGCCATCACCTTCCGTTGAAAACACCGCTTCCACCCACGGAAGGCGAAGGCGAGGGCAAAACATTTCCACACATTTTTTTATCAAAAAACATGTATAATAATTATCACCAAAATTATATTCAAGTACTCTGACTGTGGTACGTGTCCATATATATCAAATTATGTCCAAATTGAATATTACATACTAAAAAAATTTGATATAAAAAAAATTATGATTTTTTATAGAAAAGAAAATGTTAATATTATATAGGGTTTTTATCACGAGTGGTGTTTGAACTTTCACTAACTGGACTTCATAGTGCCTGAACTTTAAAAGTGATCAATTTGGTACCTAGACTTTCAAAAACCGGACTTCATAGTGCCCGAACTTTAAAAGTTATCAATTTGGTACCCAGACTTTCAAAAAGAGGACTATATGGTACCTCAGTCAATTTTTTGTCAAAATTATCTTTAAAATGAATTATAAAATGGTCTTTTGATATTAATTTTTATGTAAAATATTAATTTTTGCCTCTCAATCTCTATATAAATGTGTATTATGGTGTTTCGAAAAAAAAAATGTGTACATAGCTATTTTAGAATAATAAATAAATTGATTAATGAAAATATACTCGAACAGTAGACTTTTTCTATTACTCAATTTATGTTAGAAATATTTTTTTTATGTTCAAATATATTTTTATTCATCAATTTATCTATTATTTTGCAATAGCCATATGCATATATATTTTTTGAAACACTATAATACATATTTATATAGATTTTGAGAGGTGAAAAATAGTATTTTACAAAAAAATTATATTAAAAGACCATTTTATAATTCATTTTAAAGAAAACTTTGACAAAAAATTGACTCAGTAGGGTATACATAGCCCGTTTTTTGAAACCTGGGTACCAAATTGATCACTTTCAAAGTTCAAGCACTATGAAGTCCGGTTTTTCAAAGTCTGGGTACCAAATTGATCACTTTTAAAGTTCAGGCACTATGGAGTCCGGTCAGAGAAAGTTCAGGCACTATACAAATGTGTTTTTAAACGTTCGGCAGTGGCTGCCGAACATTCATTACCACCAAACAGCGTTCGGCAACCCCTACCAAACACGGCAGAATCCCAAAAACCATTCGGCCGCCCCTTCGCCTTCATCCCTCTAGCCCGCCGATTGCCCGCCTGTTTCCTCGTCGCTGGAGCATGAATAGGAGCAGCGGAAGGCAAGCTCTCGCCTTCCCGCTGGAAATGCTCTAAGGTGAATGATTTCTTGTCTATGTTTTTGGATAGTATGAAGCAAGAAAAATATAGCATCTTAGTGACCCAAGACTCAAGAGGTTCCTTCGTTAAATTAGAACGTCATTATAAGCTAAGTAATTTGCTCTTTGTTCCCCTGATTGTTGCCTTTTGGCCTTATCGTGATATTTTCATAATTTAATTGATTTTTCATTTTGATTTATGAAAATTATGCCCAAAAATTATTATCACACCTTTATTATACCCAAAAACACTACCTCATTTTTTTTTGGGGCATTGTGACATCAACCCACCAGACTTTATGACTTTTAAAAACAACCCATTTTTCTATGGTAATAAATAGACTCCAAATAATCGTGAAAAGAAAAAGAAAATTAATCTTAGTCAGAAAAATTAGCCCCACTATTTGTACTAAAATTACAAAAATTGCCATCCAAATTTTCAAAACTATTCCTAATCATAGCAGTATTCATAGCAATCGTTTCAAACGGTTTTTTTTTTTTTTTTTTTTTCAAATTCAAGATCCAGATACTTGTATAAATACATGCTCTATTGTGGGAGATATGAAGGTGGATTGTTTGGTGTTTGGGGGAGGGGGTAGGGGGTGGGGGTTGGGGGTTGGTTTGGATGATCCAGATGCTTTATTGCCGGAGATATGAAGCTCCATTGTTTGTGGGGGGATGGGACGTGGAGTTTGGATGTCCAATTTTGTTTATATTGAGAAATGAAGAGCATGGTGGATGTGATGATAATTGGGGGTGGGATCAAACATGCGGGGCTGAGGTCATTTTGTATGTGATTTACGTCAAGGATACAAGAGGAACATAAAAAGCATGAGAAGTCTCAAAGTTTCATCTTCTTGAAACTCTCTCAAAAAAGCATAATAATCCGACCTTCAACAAGGAGAAATTTTAACATACCTTTATCATAGATAGATTTTTTCAAACCTATCCCCTATGTTGTTCTGAATAACATACCTATAAAAGAGGTTGACTAAAATGGAATGAAAATTGGTAATCTTACAAAGGAAAAAGAACAAGAATTACCAAAAAAAAAATTCACCTGGTGTATAGGCTTATAAAATTTACTAAAATTTGTCTTACCTGATATACAGGGTAAGAATAAAAATTTTCTTACCTGGTATATAGATAAAAAGTTATCTTATATATGTAAAATTGAAAAATTAAAACTTACCTAATGCATAGGTAAGTTTATCCTACCTTATATACAGGTAAAAAATTATCTTACATACATAAAATTTGGAAGCTAAATCATACATGATGTATAGGTAAGAAATTGTCTTACAATATGTGAAATTTGAAAGTTGTTTAAATACTCTTTTTGATTGATAAAATTTGAAAAAGATTCTTGTAAAATTTGTATGCACGTTGAAGTTCATAGGTAATTTTGAATGTATGTAACCCTTAGAGTTAAATTCATTATGAGCATTAAATCTATTTAATGATTATAGTCAAATGTTGGACTAAGAGATGTAGAAGGGTAAAAACGAGACTGACAAAGGCAAAATATTATGACTAAAAAATATTGTTGAGTCATCAACACAGAAATGGAAAAGCAGCTTATGAGGCAAAATGAAAAAGGGCTTTTATAGAAATATGAGGACTTTTGCTCAAATGCCTATTTTTTTAGGGCTAAAATCAAATTTCCTATTTTTTTTTTCTTGCATTTTACTACTACTTTTACAATTTGATACCAAACCAAACTAACAAACCCACCACAGCCCACGTGCGTGAGACTTACGCACCCCACATTGCATGCCCCGCGCTTCTCGTCACCATTGTCAAAATGAAGCAGGTGTTCCTTCAAAAATATGAAGTTGTTCCTTCAAATTCGAAGGATCTCTTTTTTCAATTTGAAGGAGGTGTTCTTTCAAAATGAAGGATGTGTTCCTCTAAAATGAAGAAGAAAGAATAGTTGTGTTGACTCACCATCAATTCACATGATTTTTATATCAATCTTCAACTAAACAACCCAACAAAGCTTTCTAGACTAGTTTCAAAGATTACCTTGGCCGGAAACTTGCCGGAAACTCACCGGAAAGTTTCAACTAATATTTGAGGCTCACCGGCGATGATCCACTGCAAACTAAGGCTCAATTTTGGTTGGGCTCTGTCTAGAATGATGAGAGGATGAATTTTTGGGTGGTGGTTCGTCCCATTTGTCACCGGAATCGGAGAATCTCACCAGAAAATATGAAGACGTTGCTGCCCCGTTCTCTCTCTACATTGGGTTTGGGGTTACAATCTTGGTGTCTATGGAAAGAGGGCAATGAGACGAATCCAGCCCAATTGGTTTCGTGTCAAATGGAGTTCGGATGAGAAAGTTATGGGTAAAAAAGTGTTTTGAGGTTTTTGGTAGACTAGCGACTTTTTTTTAGAGAAACAACTTCAGCGATTTCGGAAACGTAGTCACTCGCTTTTCCAATATAAAAGTAGTATTATATTAAAAGTAGTAGTATATTGTAATACTTAAAGTATGATAGTGTTTTTAAGTATTTTGATATTCAAGTAGCATCAAATTGTAATTCTTTCATAGTTTAATGACAATTAATTTAATTTTCATTTCTATTTTGGACAATTAATAGAGGCTTCAATGAGAGTGCTTCGCTCAGATTCTTGCTCACTCTAATGTCTGCTCACTCCGACTTTCAGTTAGTAAATTTGTCATTAATATATTGGAGATGATTTCATTAGGAATTAAAAGATTGGTTAGGAGATAATGTTGCGAAGTAGAAAAGGTAAGTTTGTTATTTAATTTTCAGGGCAAAGTACAATTTATCCATCAAGGTTTATGATCCATCTCAATATAAACCACAAAGTTCAATTTCATCAAATTACTCCCCAAAGTTTTTCAATTCAATCAATATACATCACTTTGCCAAAATGACTATGTTTATTACTAGATGTGGCAATGTACAAAATATATAATAATCAATTTTATCTTTCACACCTGCTAATGTTGGCATTTTTTGTATGAAAAAATATCTTGTGCTAAACACTTTTTTTCTTGTCTTCCGCCTAGACATTTGCCTCTCTTGTCATGGAGTTAAAGAGCCCCGTTTAGTATTTTATACAATTTAAATAAAAAAGTAGATATTTTTTGAAAAAAATAAATAAGGAGCTAGCATTGACGAATAATTCGAAAAAAAAAATAAAATAAGAAAGTAGATATTTTGCAAAAAATTAATAAGGGGCTAGCATTGACAAATAATTCGAAGAAAAAAAAATCGAGAGCAAATATTGATTGGGATGTGTTCAATTTATTTAGGATTGATATGGAAGAAAGAGATGAGCCGAACAAAGAGATAGAGTAAAGAAAGAAAGAAAGAAAGAATCTGGTTTTCATTCGAAAAATGCCTTTATTGCGGTTAGGAAATTATTTTAGTATAGATATCATAATATCACATCAACAATAAACATACTTAATTTGACCAAGTGGTTTAAATTGATTTAACTTAGAAACTTTTAGGGGTAATTTGATGAAATTGAAACCTAGTGGTTTAATTTGATATTGCCTCCCAAACCCTTGGGGGTGAATTGTAGTTCGCTATAATTTTTAAATTGGTTTTCAAAATAGCTAAATATAATTAGTTAACTATGAGTTAGTTATATTACACGTGACTAGATTTCAAAAAGGACAATGTTTCATGAAGGGGAGGTGAGTAAAATCGAACTTACCAAATAAATAAAGTAAATATAATTTTCACCTTAAGAAAAAAAAAATCCATATTGAGAACCAAGCTAGTCAAGAGTATAATTGATTGAGTTTAGATAGATGAAAGCATTTTTCTGTGAAAATACTTTGCTCTATTATACGCGGTCATCAAACTTTCATCATTGAATCTTCCGTTTATATCCATCCAAAAATAACAATCGTTTCAGAGCAAATATTGAAAAAAGTCGGAAATATTGACAGCAATTTTTCTCTATCGATCAATTTGGGTCCGTATGACCTATGCAGCCACATTGCAATCCAAGCCCAAATCCAGCCCGTACCTGAACGACGAGGTAAATTTGTAATTCTAAACAACATCGGGCACAATTAATTACGTCTCAACATAAACCCTAGTTCCGATCGTCATATAAAAACCATCCATAAGCGATTCTGCTGACTGCGGTTCTCATAATCCGAGTCCATCTCTCCAAAAACTTATTTTTAACCTCAAATTTTTTGTATTTCAAAATCATGGTATTCCGTATTTTGTTGTTTAATTTCCTTGAATGAGAATTTTAGAAGGCATCTGTTTATGCTAAGAATCTCTGTGCTCTTCGTGATGGGCATGGAGATTATGAGAAAGATGCGAAATTGAATCCCAAAAGGGTTTTGGTACTTCTGGACTGGCAGGCTCCAAAATTCCTATGGGTTCTGACTTTTTCTCGTAAGTCCCACAATTTTCTCACCTCCCAAACACCCTCTAGCTTTCTTGCTCGATGATGATTCATTAGCTTTAACCACACCGAATCGAGACTTGGAGGTTTTTGGGTTTTTACCCTCTTTTGAAAGAATTCTTGTAGATCGATGGCGATGTTTCTTGTGCTTGGTTTTGCCTGATGGCTATCTTCTATTATTAGGTTTTGATTGAAAGTCTTAAGCCTTGTTTCAGGGGATGGATCAAAGGCTTTGCCAAGCATTTGAAACACACTGATTGAATTCCTGGATTAATTCTTTGGAGGGTTTTGCCCAATCCCTCTTTGTTCTCTCATGTGGAGGAAACATGGCCCTTTTCTGAGAGCAACCTTTTCAGTTTTCATTTTTGGGTTAATTTCAGTTGCTCAAGTTGGTTTGCTTTCTTTTTGTTGATATAGAAATGTTATTATGTTTGACATGAATTTGGGGTATGATGATTTTACTGTTGGCATAGGCTTCGGCTCTGCTGAAAGATGTATTTGCACGTCAGTCTGATCCCACATTCTCAGTTTAATAAACGAAAAATGTGATTTGTATAACATTTCAAGGTCAAGTTTTCTTTGAAATTTATATTTGATTCAGTTATTGCAGAGGCGTAGATTCTAGGTTTTTAATGTAGGCCTATCAAAGACTAAACTGGATAATGAACATAAACAAGCTTGACCTGAAAAGACCAATGTCTTCGTTGTTCTGTTCTCAGTAATGTTAATTCACGCCAAAGTCATCAGCATATCAACTTTCGTTGGCTTCCTTGTATCTCTTAGTTATAAAATGCGTCACTTGTATCTCTCTCATCATGGGATATAATCCGACGTATAGAATGCAAAATATGAGATGAGAGGGTTGGAATATCATATCGGTGAAGTAATTTGATTGATTTTCCACTCAGAATATGGGGTTCTCTTGCCCCTGGCCTTGCAGGAATCCTGTTTCACATTCCTATTCTGAGTTACTAGGGTGTATTTTTACCAACTCTACTAGCAGTATGCGCTCCGTCATCAAAGAGATTTTGAATTGGGTGACGGTGCAGGTGCATGCGAAGGTGATGCAGAAAATAATCTTGAATTGAGTTTGTTGGCAAGAACAGCATTTGCTGCATCGGAAGGGTGGAAAGCATCCCAGAATAGAATACGTAGTCTTTTCGGTTGCTACACAGTTTTGAATTTGACAAGCATAGCCCTCCGATGTTTGTGTCCACATTGCAACAAGAAGTATTTGAAATCTTGAAGCCTGAAACAGAACCAATGTCCAAGTTGTTGGTTGCTACATACACTATTTTATAATTGTTTCTGCAATTGAACCAGTTTAATCTACAATTGAATCGAGTTTTACTGACCGTAAGCCGTAGGGTTTTGGATTAAGTCAAAGACATCTGCATATGTATCTGCAAATGAAAGTTTTGCTTTAGGAAGGCAAGTGTTAAGAGAGGCAATGAGCTTTTCTACTTCGGAATTGAATTCAAGCACCTACTCATTGACCCGCTTTAAGCACTGGCCTGTCTTTGATTTCACTCTTTGAGAAGGGATGCAGCCAAGTGGTCCAAGACCATGGAAAATCATCTTCCGATCTCCCAGTTGGTAAAGCCTCTATAACAAACATTGCCAATTAACTTGTGAGGAAGAAGATGAAACATCATCTGCAAAATGAACTTACTAATTGTGAATTGTCCCTCTAAGGAGATCATTAACAGTTCCACGAATTCTTCGTAAGTGTACTGCTGACCAGCAGCTAAAAAGGGTTGCATGTAATTATTCACATAGTCATTGATGCCTGTAGAATGAAAACAAGTATGAAAATTGAGTAAGTAATTGCTACAACATTCATTGTGGAAAATGAGTAGTTTTCATGTTGAAGAGAACCAATTCCAATCAAGCAGATGGCTTGACTGCAAAGCTTAGCTGCGGCAACTCCTCCAACCTTAGCCTTGATTGCTTCCTTTGTCTTGTTGATGTTCTGTATTTGATCATCAAATGACAATCGCTGACTCTGTCACAAAATCAAATAGCAAAGAGTTTAAGAAATTGAAAACCAAGGTTATATTGAAGGAAATTGAGGTTCCACCCCAACACCAATTGGCAATGAGGGGAGTAGCCCAATCCTTTATGAATACCACCAAGTTTCCTTCACTAGCCAATGTGAGACTTTTCACACCACATTCTCAACGTATATACATACAATCTTGTAGTTTGGAGGATGTTAAGAAATGTGATTACAAAGTAGAGTCCAGTGTCGTTGAGAATTCCTGCTCCACCAGATGCGTTATTAACCCCGTTAAGTAGTGCATCATCATTTTGTGCCAATGAAAGATAAGGTGGTGGTGATGGATTCCCAAGCTTTTCAGCTACAAAAGGAAAAATATAAGTTAGGAATTCTAGAAAATCAGAAAACCAGAAAATTAAGGAAAAAAAATAAACAAATGCTAAATGACTAGAGTGGTACATATTATATACACAATGGTTCTTCCATTGGTGAACATCCCAGTAGCACGCCCACTAGCATAATCGACCCCATACCATGGAAAATTTGATTTTGCAAGAGTATGCAGATAATTGTTGTTTCCTAGATCTGTTAAGGAGTCACCGAACAAAAACATCACAGGTGACGCTGCTGATGAAGCCGGGGCTACCATGGTTGCAAAGATGGTGATGGCGAAAGAAACTAGCAATATCATTTCCATCTTTGTAATATATCACTTGGTAGTGAATAAATCGCAGTTAGTAACAGTATTTATAGTAACTTCTTAAGAGGCAGAACGTGATGGCTTTTTCAATAATCTCTATAATTCTGAAGTTTGCATATGTATTAGGTGATTGGTTGTAACTGGTATTCACACTTTAGGAAAAACTTGGGGTTTTGTGAATTTCATAATGCCACTTTACGTTTGGTATCTGCAGAATTTGGCAGTTTTGATGGTTAGTAGATAAATTGCTTTAGGAGTTGGCCAACACAGATCCTTTATGCCAGCCAAACTTGTTAGGTGTTTGATTCCCTCAAGAGTGGCTATGAAAGTAACAAAAAGAATGCAAAAGGGTGTCAAAATTCACTTGATCTGCTTTGCCCTTCCTGTTTTGGCTGCCAACTTTTGGGTTAATTGGATCTCAAGTAAACTGAACTGGTTGTGAAAATTAAAGCGCTATGAGTCATTTTAAGTTAATTGCGTTGCAGCAGCGATTGTGAAAAATCGCCAAACCAAACCCGTTGTATTTGAGAACTAACAACATTTCCTCCGAATAACCATACCTTGGCTACATCCTGGAACCAATTTTTTTTTTTTTTTTTTTTTATTTTTTGAAAAATTCGATCCTGTTTACCGACAACATACTTTGTCAAAATTCCGTTCGCATTCCCTCCCAAAAAGTCCCCACTTATATTGGGCAACTTATTGCGCGAGGAAATTTGAGCCAAAATCGAAATCACCCGATACTTTGTTAATTGGATCTCACACAACGTTTAAGAACTTTTCCTTAGAGTTTCTTGGTAGAATATTTGATGACCCGAAAAGCGATCCTGGTGAATTAAGAAGAGAGTTGTCCGCATGTGAACCATCAGCAAATTGCCATTCTTTTAATACAAGCTTCACTGTCAGCTATATAATGCAATGAGTAACTACTAAGACGCCCTCTTCTTGTTGACAAACAATAAGATATTTACATGATTTTTTACAATGCAGACGTAAGAGTAACTACTTCACTATAATTACCAATATAAATAAGTGATGGGGGATAGATTGTGAGTAAAAAAGTACTCTTCGCCAAAAACTTCAACACCATTGCTTTGGATATCAAAGATATTAGTTTCATTGGGACTTTCCTTCCGAAGTAAATACGGAGAGGACACAAAGCTTTTACCAATACAGTCTATGTCATCTATAAGGATTTTACACTCAATCATATCGGTTTAAATTTGATATTAACGAATCAAATTTAAAAAGCAGCAAAAGACTCAATACGTTACTAGAGTGGCTAGCCACCACAACTAAATTTTGATCACACATTCATGAGTCAAAAGCATGGGTGTATAACTCATGAGGCATGCGTTGCTATTTGCTTAGTTTACTAATCAATGTTGTCAATCACGGGTTAGTGATTTGGGTGAAGGTGCTGGTGCAAGGGCAGGTGATGCAGAAAGCATTCTTGAGAAGAGTTTGTTGGCAAGAACAGCATTTGCTGCATCAGAAGGGTGGAAAGCATCCCAGAATACATAGTCTTTCCTGTTGCTGCATAGTTTTGAATTCGGTAGGCATAGACCTCCTATGTTTGTATCCACATTGCAACATGAAGTATTTGAGATCTTAAAACCTGAAACACACAACAAAGCCAAAATGTCCACTTTGCTAAGTACATTGTTGTATAATCGTTTCTCTCCTGGTTTAATCTGCAATGGAATCACGTTTACTTACCGTATGCGGTAGGGTTCTGGATTAAGTCCAAAACATCGGCGTATGTGTCTGCAAATGAAAGTTTTGCTTTCGGAAGGCGCCTGTTAAGAGAGGCAACTAGCTTTTGTACTTTGGAGTTGAATTCTAGCACCCACTCATTCACTTTCTTTAAGCACTGTCCTGTCTTTGATTTCACCCTCTGAGAAGGAATGCATCCAAGTGGTCCTAGGCCATGGAACATCATATTCCGAGCACCCAATTGGTAAAGCCTCTGACACAGACAATTAATTCAAAGATACACATTTGTCAGTTAACTTGTAATAGTCCGCTATTCACTAGAAACCATTATCTGTAGAGTCTAATGCGTTTACTTACTGTGAGTTGTCCCTCTAGGGTGGTGATTAACAGTTCCACGAATTCGTCGTATGTGTACTGCTGACTATCAGCTAAAAAGGGTTGCAAGTAATTGTTCACATAATCATTGCTGCCTGCAAAATGAAGAAAATGGTTGAGGAAATTTTATAACATTCCTTATGGAAAATGAGCAGTATTCATCTAAAAGAGTACCAATTCCAATGAAGTAGGTGGCTTCACTGCAAAGCTTGGCTGCAGCCTCTCCCCCAACCTTAGCCTTGATGGCTTCCTTTGTCTTGTTGAAGTTCTGAATTTGATCATCAAACGACAATCTCTGAATCTGCCATGAAATGAAATGGCGAAAAATTCAATAAATTGTAAAAACCAAGATTATGTAAAATCTTGTATGTTTAGAAGAAATGTGATTACAAAATAGATTCCGGTGTCATTGAGAATTCCAGCTCCACCAGATGCATAATTCACCCCTTTGAGCAGTGCATCATCATTTGGTGCCAAGGAAAGATAAGGTGGTGGTGATGGAATCCCAAGCTTTTCAGCTGCAAAATTGCCCAACAAAAAGAAAAGAGCACAACACAAAAATCAGAAAACAAGTTTAGAAAGTAGACAAAACTATCAATGTGGGATATAACTACACAAATTTAGGGTATTACATATTATATCGCCAATAGTTCTTCCATTGGTGAACCTCCCGGTAGCCTGGCCACCAGGATAATCAACGCCGTACCACGGATAATTTGATCTTGCAAGAGAATACTGCAGATAATTGTTGTTTCCTACTTCTGTTAAGGAGTCACCGAACACGAACGTCACAGTGGTCGCTGCTGATGAAGCCGTGGCCACCATGGTTGCAAAGATGGCGATGGCATAAGCAATTACCAATATCACTTCCATCTTTGTAAAATTTCACTTGTTAGTAAATGAATGGCAGTTAGTGACAGACATATATAGTAATTTAGAGGCAGACCATGATGTCTAATTCCCTCAAGTTAGCACTCGTTAGGTGGTTGGTAACAACAAGACTTTGGGGGAAATGCTTGTGGTTTAAGGTCGGTACTGCCTATAGATTATAGTTACTTTTGGTATCTGCAAATTTTGCAGTTTTGGTGGTCAATATATAATTTTCTTCAGGAGTTGGCCAACTCGCGTACTTTAAGTCAGCAAAATCTGATTTGGTAGGTGTTTGATTTCCTTCAGCTGGTGGCTGTGAACATAACCAAAAGCATGCACAAGGGTGCCAAACTTCACTTGCTCTGCTTTGAGTATTCTTATTTGGCTGCCAACTTTGGGTTAATTGGATCCCAAGTAAACTAAGCTGGTTCTGCAATCATAGCCCAAATGGATCATTTTAAGTTAATTATTGGATCTTCTCATTCCAACCCTGTTCCATACGAAGGATAACAATGCGATTTTCTTTTTGACAAACAATAGAATATTTGAAGGATTACTCGTCTGGAAAAATTTCAACCATTGCCTTAGCAAATGATTATCTTTGTATTGAGGTACTTGTAAGAATAATTCATAAGTTAAATTCAATTATATAAAACGAATAGATCGATCTGAAATTTCCTTCAAATCTAAGTAAGACAGTACCCTAATAGAATCTTTGTCACAACATGTATGTGTCTGATCGAGAGTGTATCTATATTCTTCTTTTTGTTTTTTATTCCATAAACTATTTACAAAGCAATTAGTAAAACGGTTAAGAAGAATTCGACGAGGTGAGTGTAGTAGATTGGCTAGGCAGAACTGGAATTTGATAACACATATTTATATGAGTCAAAAGCATGAACTGTAATGAGTCACATGAGTGATGAGAATTAGACGCAATCAATTTAACTAATCTCTGTTGTTAATCACGGCCTAGTTTACGTGTTACAGTACAGCCATTCAATTAAAACTTAAAAAACTTAAAAAGCACATAAGATTGTAAGGAAAGAAACAACAAAGGGAATGTTATCCCATATGACCTCACCCTTAAGACAAGCACCCATTTATTTCCTCCGCCGCGTGAATCTCCTCCGCCGCCATCCCAAAATGACAATTAACCCTCCAAAATTAAACCGGAATTAAACCGAAACCCACAATCTCTCCGCCGGAGCAATGTCGGTGGCCTGCGGTATGGAGTGCGTGGTGGTGCTCGGCTGTCTGCGGTGGGTGTGGCGGCGCTGCACCTACATCGGCTCCGACGACAGCGCCACCTGGACCTCCGCCACCGCCGACGAGTTCGACCCCGTCCCCCGCATCTGCCGCCTCATCCTCGCCGTCTACGAGCCCGATCTCCACCGCCCCAGCTTCATCCCCGCCTCCGGCTTCCGCCCCAACCCCGACTGGGTAGTCAAGCGCGTCACCTACCAGCAAACCCGAGGCCACGCGCCGCCGTACCTCATCTACGTCGACCACGACCACAAGGAGGTCGTCCTCGCGATTCGCGGCCTCAATCTGGCCAAAGAGAGCGATTACAAGCTGTTGCTCGATAACAAGCTCGGAATGCAGATGTTCGACGGCGGCTATGTCCACCACGGCCTGCTGAAGTCGGCGATTTGGCTGCTCAACGAAGAAGGCGAGACCTTGAAGCGGCTGTGGCTCGAGAACGGGAGCTGTTACGACATGGTGTTCGCCGGCCACTCCTTGGGCTCCGGCGTGGCGGCGCTGCTGACGGTGATCGTGGTCAATCACAGGGACCGGTTGGGTGGGATCGCCAGGAGTAAAATCAGGTGCTACGCGCTTGCTCCGGCGAGGTGTATGTCGTTGAATTTGGCCGTCAAGTACGCCGATGTTATCTACTCTGTGGTTTTGCAGGTGGCTTTGTTTGTTTGATTGTTGATTTTTTTTCAATCATTTTGTGTTTGTTTAGGGTTTGGATGATTTTATTATGGTTTTGATGATGACTTGTGGAAATGGGTGATGCTATTTTTGTAGGATGATTTCTTGCCAAGAACTGCAACTCCTTTGGAAGATATTTTCAAATCAGTGTTTTGGTAGGTATTCTTGTAAATCTTTTATTTTGTTACACCAAAAGACAAATGTAATTGGGATTGGAGGTTTGTTGGAGTGAATTACTAAGACTTTGTGTGTGCATTTCTACAGCTTGCCTTGCTTGTTGTTTTTGGTTTGTTTGAGAGACACCTTCATTCCAGAAGGTAGGAAGCTTAGAGATCCCCGAAGGCTTTATGCTCCCGGGCGAATGTATCATATTGTAGAGCGGAAGTTTTGCAGGTATCCTTCAATCTTGCGCTTTCATATTGCAGCTGAAAATTTCATGCTGTTTGGTACTTATGTTGTAGCATCATAATTTCCAGTAACCCATTTATATGTTTATTCTGACATTTGCATTGAAGCTTTGAAGAAAGGCTAAACAGAATATAAACCAGATTTTCATGTCTACATGAATCCATTGGTTTGGATTTTGAGTGAAATTAGTAACCGTTGCAATGTGGCGGATAAATTATCATGATTTGTAATTATCACATTGAGGCATTCACTCTTTAGGTTCTTCCTAGGAAATGGGGGCCTAGTGCCTTCTTGTATGCATGTAGATCTGGCGAAAACGTTAGTGTACTCTTAGAGTTAGGTAATTTTTTAGCTATGAAGTTCGATTCAAAATGGGGTCGTATTGGGCATCAATTAATGCATAGTTTTGCTATAACAGTATATTCTAGTACTATCTTTGGCTGCTTGGTATGGTATGAGAACATTGCCAATCCATTTCATTTATAGCCAACTACTAATATGAAACACTAACTAGTAAGTTTTGACTTGTTTTTCCGTTTGTTTTAGGAAAACTTGTTCTGATTCTTTTTTGATAAATATTTCACTAGATGATCATCAGTCAATAATGGAAGCTGGAGTTTACTACAAATTTTATTATCTTCCTTATTGGTCCCTTTTCAGCTAAATGTGTAAGCAGCTTTCTGCCCTTAAAATTATGCAAACCACTTCTTTATGTTATCTATTAAGACTATGGTTTAGTAAATGGATCTTGTCATGTCAGGGTGCTTTACTAGTTGCAACCAACTGTTAGCTAATGTGTGCCAATGCTTGCATTTTTTAAAGATTCCTTTATAATCATTCAGCAATGCACCTGGACTAGTATGCCTTACTTTTGTATTGAGCGATGTCAGTGCTGGCTTGCAGTTTAAGATTTAGTCATAATCACTATGTCTTGAAGTCCTTTTCTGCGTGGGTGTATATGTGATGAACAAGTGTAAAGTCTTACTCTCTAGAAAACATTAGTGTTATGTTGCAATTGAAACTGTTGTGTCTATCCACTGCTTTGTATTACAGATGTGGTCGGTATCCTCCTGAGGTCCGCACTGCCATTCCAGTAGATGGGAGGTTTGAACATATTGTCTTGTCATGTAATGCCACATCTGATCATGGAATTATCTGGATAGAGAGGGAAGCAGAGAAGGCTGTAGAAGTAAGTGGAACATAACTATTAACCTTTTACAAATATTATATTCTCTTTTCTCCAGACTGCGATGAATAACATTGTTCAAATAACAAAGATGGAATATCTGGATGTCGCATCTTAACATACTCTGATATGATTGGTAACTTTTTATTAATATATTGGGTAAGCATTCGGAACTGTTGGTACACAATCTACAATAGAAATACAACCATCTGCCTTGAGAAGGTGGCTTGACAGTTTCTTTCTTACTTCTTGGCTCATGTCCAGTTTTGATATCGACCCTCCATTTACTTAATAAAAGAAAGCGCTTGAACCAAGATCTTTCCCTTCCCTCTTGTCTTCCTCCCCACCTTGCACTATTGGTTAAATGTTGAAGTGCCAACACGTGTAAATTTAGTTTACTTGTATTCTGTGGATCCTTGCTACAAGTGTAATGCTTGCTATTTCTGGATCCTTTTTGCCCTCGCATATTATTTTTTGTGAACCATAACTTAAACCATTGATTTGAGATATTTTCCAAATTGCTATTCATTACCTTTTCATTGTTGATTAATAACTGCTGGTGATGATATTTCGCTTCAGAGAATGAAGGAAAGTAGTTCTGAGACCATAACAACTGCTCCAAAAGTACAAAAACTACAGAGATTGAAGACCATTGAGAAAGAACACAAAGATGCATTAGAAAGAGCTGTCAGTTTGAATGTTCCTCATGCCGTAACATCCAACGAGGAAGCTTCTGAAGACCAAAAGGCAGAGATCCCAAAGAGTGAGACTGAGAGTGTAGATGCAGTAGATACGAAGTCGAAATCCACTGGTGGAAGAGCAAAGTGGGACGATTTGGTTGAAAAGCTTTTCAAGAAAAAGGAGTCCGGGAATTTACTATTAACTAGAGATTCAAATGCACCCGAATAGCTTCTTTCAGTTTCTACTTACATATTTTCTTTAAAGTTTAGGTTTTGTGAATATTCCATGATTCATTCTTGTGTAGTTGTTAATTATCCTCTCCTCCGGCATTTAAGAGTGCATAGTGTACTCACTGTATTGTATGTTAGAACTTACAATTTGTACATGTTACAGGTAGAAGAGAATTACGGCTACGTAATATATATTCAAGGACAAGTTACAATCACGTACCATATGGGCCAGGTTAAATTTCAATATGATATTTGTATTTTTGTTTTTTCACATTTCACTACCCTCTAATTTCAAATTTTTGCAATTCTGGCCACCATTAGTAGTCATCAATTTTCGGCCTTTTAGTGAAGATGTGGACTCTATGTGTTTGATTAGCTGGTGTTTGTTAGCATAATAAGGCAATTCAACTTAAAAACATTAACTAAAATCCAAAAACTCAATTCACAGTAGGAAAAGGGCAATTCAATTCAGATTATAACTGGAAATCTATGATGGATGGATTACCTGGTTAAATTGGATTCACCACTATAAAAGAGAAGTCCCTGGTTACATGAACAAGCGCTCACAACCCTAGCTATACCATCGATAGCTTGCAAAAGAGTTCAGAGGAATCAGAAGACTTTCAGAGAAGCAAATCGATTAGCAAACAAGAGAATCAAGAACAATGGCAGGAGGTTAGTAATTGGTTTAGCAAAAGTGTTTACGTTTTTGGGTAGAGTTTAAGACTAACAGTGTTTGGATAAATGAGTTCTGTATTTGAAGCAAAAGTCACAGTGCCAAAACTACAAAATACTGCATTCTCAAATAGGTCGGAGCTACCCGGTATACGTGCAACACTCATCATAAACCACAAACAATATGGAAAGTGAACATGTGGATCCCACAGAGTTCATGTCATCACTGAATGGTGGAAAATTGACGATTTTAGTAATAATGGAACACAATTATAAGGATTTAAAAATACATGATACTGAAATGCAAAAAAAAAAAAAAACATGTATTATATTGAAATTTAACCCAAACTTCAGGGTAAACACATCACATCAGCCATTAAACAATAGGTTTGCCTTTTAAATTTGCCTATCTACCTCATTTGCTATTAGGACAAAACTTAAGCGAGCACATTTACTAAAGATATGCTATAACACTTTTTCTAAGTCAACTTTAGTGTTTTTGTGTCGACTACCTAGTGTAATCTTGAGTATAACTTTTTGGTGATCCTTCTTCATTTTACGAGAGTTTCAAGCGTGCTAACTGTATTTTGTTCGAATGAGGTAAATGATATAGACATTGGACACCCTGCCAATTTTGGGGTCCAAATCCAATACTATATATGCAAGAAGCTTTCCTTTCACAATATATATATATATATATATGCAGCTAATGATGGTTACCAAAACTTCAATTTCAAGCATATGCATTAGTGGGTTAATCTTCGATTCATGACCTAACTAACTCAATGACATGCTACTTAACCATGAAAAGCCAAAAAGCTGTAAAAGGGTTTCAACTTGCTAAATCAATCAGAATTAGGCATTCTGTCTTGGTTGGTTAGCAGCTTCAATAAGAAATGCTTGAAGGTGGGGGGTTAACAACCTTTTTGACACATTTTGATCTTCTTTGTTTGGAGTGCCTTTGCTTCATGAATCAACAGTAACATATTGCAATCTTGCACTGACTCCTTTTTTTGACTGTGTAACGGTGCAACGGTATGTGCACTTTACTGATGATTCAACTTGACAACCAAAAATGTTTTTCATGTTATATATATATATATAATGCCATAAGGGAGATAATACATATTCATAGACTCTAGAGAGAAGACTATTCATGCTCTCTTTTTGTATCAATTCATTGAAGATGCGAGTGAAGCATACAAAGTGCATGTTCAAATTGTGAATCCTGAACATGTATTAAACTTGGTACAAATCGATCTAAATCACTACATAAGGACAAACTTAGTTCAAACCTTGAAGTTTTGACCACCTTAAGTATACAATTATAGTAGCCCCTTACAACTCACCAGTAATCAAGCAAGTTGATACCTGATTATATTAAGGAGCTAATCAGTGTATTTATCATTAATCACAAAATTACTTTTCCAGTTACCTCCTAGTGATGTGAAGCTTAGCCCAACATTTCGGATTAATGTACATGTTTAGTTAAAACCAAGAAGAGATTTGAAGTAACTTAAACTTAATCTGGTTTGACAACAATCTACATGAGAGGGAGAGTTAATCAAAATGTTTGGTAGCTGAGATTAATAAAGCATGCAAAATGCTTGATGTTGCAACCGAAACAAGCACTCAAGACAAGTACCAATCTCCAAACCCCTGTTATATCCAATCCCTTGTATATATAGTCATCAGTTGGATCAAATAGCACCCACAATTCCTATTCATTTGAGCTAAATTAATCTCATATATTTATACATGGAGAAGCCACACCCCAAATCTTCGCTTAAGGTCGTCGTACTTCTTAAGTATTAGTTTATTAACTTCTTAAACTAACATGCTTGCATAATTTCTATGTTCAGTATCATGAGATCTTTACTCTTTTTTTTTGTTCTTCTCTACTCGCCAATGAAGTTTGTGAAGACTGGCTCGCAGTCTACAACAAGTTCATGGAGCTCAAGTTCTGGAGGAATGGTTAGATCTTACATTCAAATGTCAATTTCTTGTTTCGAAAACAACGTCCATCCTTTCTGTTAACCAAGTTCCTTTCATGCCATTAAATTTTCCTTTAGTATAAGCTCGATATGTAGATATACAATTGGACTGTCTTCAACCTTGAGCAGTCTTCACCGAAATTGAGAGAAATGCCACTTGATTAATCACTAGTTCGTACTTGTATATAAAATTTTTTTTTACATGACTACAAGACTTACAAATGAATGACTAAAAGTGGGTTAACTGTCATCATAGAAGTTGTTCCTTGCCATTTCTTTCGGGTACATTGTCACTGATAGGCTATCTTTCTTTGCAGAAAGATGAACTCAAAGACAAATCAAAGGTAAAGAATGTATTAGTGTTTATAGGTCTACTCCTCTTCTCTCTCTAGCTCACAGATTCTATGTTCATTGCGGATACCAGTCGTCTCAGAAGTCTCCTAAACCTCAGGAGATTAAACTTCACACTCAACAAAGAGCTAGCAAACGAGCAATGTTCGACTACATGGTGAGCCATTCACTAGTTATGTTTTGGTTCTTGTACCGGATTGAATATTTCTATTGGTTGTACATCTTTAATTTGGAATGAATTCACACAGGTCGCAGCCAAGCTGAATATCTTGGAGCAGCAAAGAAGGCAAGAAGAGATGATCCGGAAGGTAGGCAGTGAATGCAACAAGAGTATGAATTTATGATGTAAATTTTCGATATGAATAGATTATGACAGAACTGCTGTTAATTGAGCAGATGATAGAAGAGGAAGAGATTCGTTTGCTAAGAAAGGAGATGGTTCCAAGAGCTCAGTTGATGCCTTTTTTCGATAAACCTTTCACCCCACAACGGTAAAAAAAACTTCTTTCTTGTTGTGCATACATCTTCTTGTGTTATCTAAACAAAATGAATGTAGCGGACGATCATTTTGTCTGATGACATTCGCATTCGTTTTGTCACATGAGGACTTCTGCTTTTGATGCTCAAAAAGCATACCAGAAAGTATCTTCTGATAATTGATATTCTTGTATTGTAGATCAAGCAGGCCTTTGACG
Organism: Spiraea crenata; assembly: GCA_033992175.1. Classification (NCBI taxonomy): domain Eukaryota; kingdom Viridiplantae; phylum Streptophyta; class Magnoliopsida; order Rosales; family Rosaceae; genus Spiraea; species Spiraea crenata. The sequence goes on along the minus strand of JAVBHV010000058.1, from coordinate 2,446,528 downwards.
GTTCCTAAAGAGCCAAGTTGTTTCAGGATGATAAGCAGCAAGGGCTACACCTGCAATTCCAGCAGTGAACTTTACAATTTCCAGCAACCAACTCAAGCTATGAATCCCATCCAGTAGACCTTCCATTACAACCAAGCACCCACTGTATAGATTATCATTCCCTAGTGTTACCAGATGGTGCTTCGTGCCACTCCTTTTCTCTTTTTGAGGTCAATCCCTTACTCTTGTAATTACTAAAAGCTCAGTCTGAATAGCTGTAATTTAGTTTCCAATCTTACTCCACAGTAAACAATAAAGTCAAAGTATTTCATTTTGTTGTTCTACTTCTATTATGTTTTTTCTGTTAGAGCATTTCCACCCCAAAAAGGCAAGGGCAAAGGCAAGGGGCAAGGAAATTGCCCCAAACTTGGACACTATTCACACAGGACGTTGGAATAGTAATCGTCTTTCAGTTTTGGTTCCACCGCACAAGGGCAAGGGCAAGGGAAGATCACTATTCACCGACCAAAAAAAAAGAGAGATAAGTATCCTAAAATTTTCCACCGACAGATATGTCCAAACTTTCTACTGGAAGAGCAACGTGCACATAAAGGTGCAAAAATCTGATTGGGTGTTTATATAAAAAAATTTCACATTTTTTTCACCTTTTTTTTGGGTATTTTTTGGCAATAAAATATTGACTGTCGAATCTGGAGATCGACAACCACAAACACGCCACGTGGCAAGCTCAGAATCCGCCATGTCAGCAAAAGGAGCCGTTGGAGGACAGATGCCTAGCTTCACGCATGCCCTTGACGCGTGTATTGCATGCGCCTGCATTAAAAAATTAAAAAGGTTCTGGGTGGACAATGATGTCATGCTGATGTCACATGCCTCCCATGCAACATTAGAGGTAGATTTGTGCCTCTTGCCCCTCTTCTCTCAACAGTGAAGGGGTTGCCTCTCCCGGGTGGAAACAGCTTTTTGGAGGTTTGGGGGTGACATCTCACCTTATTGCCCCAAAGCGAGGCAAATATTGAATCTATTTTAGCAAATGTTGATTGTATGTATCTCTTGTGATATCTAATGATGTTTAAAAACAAAAAATTAAAAAAAAAGAGTGGTCTCTCGACTGCTACTCATTTTCAGACCTTGAATCGTGCCTCCTCATAGACGTGTTATATATAATTGATATATGGAAAATAGCATGTACACATAATTTTTCATATAGAAATAGCTATTTGTACACATAATGTTTCACATACAAAGTGTTATTTCTAATCTACTTTAAATTACGGGAATTCACATTCTTAACTCGCCTACAAAGAAGAGCATATTTTACTCTAACCAACTTATTTAAACTCTGACAAAAAGTAAACGTTCACACACAAGAAGATTTTGACTAAAGGAAAAATGTTTAAAATGTAGATGCAACCAATCCTGTCATGCGTGAACAATATGCTTGTTACATAAAAATACGTGTTTTTGTTGAAAGAAAATCTATACATTGAAAGCTAGACAAATAGGGGCTGTGTCTAAAGTCCGGTGGAGTGTTTGAAAAAGAAAATTCTATACATTGAAAGCTATCACAAATCAGTGGGCATTATGTGTACATAAAGATCCGGTAAAGTTTTTGCTCAAAAGAAAATTCTATACCTTGAAAGCTAGCACAAATCAGTGGGCATTATCTGTACATAAAGAGCAAGATGCTAAATTCTCTATCTATTCTCTGTAGTTGTATTTCAGCTTCGAAGCAACTTAATACTTCACACTATACATATGGTATTTCAGCGAAATAACGCCCGCCAACTAGACCCTTCAAGAACCTTCACCACTTTTTGTATATAATCATCGTTGCACAGTAAGAAAGAAACCCGAAAACAGTGAGGAAAGGAAAATTATATTAAGCAATAAGTAGGAAATCTAACAAAACAGAGTTTTTCACAATTAAGCAAAGATGGGGAAGGCAAGAAGTATAGGCATAGGCATGGATAATTCAGCAACCAGCAAATCAGCGCTGCGATGGGCAGCAGATAATCTGATTGAGGAAGGAGATCGGGTCGTGCTAATCCACGTTGAGCCGTCCAAAAATACCAGCAGGAAGCAGCTCTTTGAGGACACTGGATCACGTATGTTGGCTCGCTTATCTCTCTGTATCATTAGTTAATTACATTAATCATGTCTCTTATAGTTAATTGTTAATTACCTTAATCATGTCTCTTATAGTTAATTGTTAATTACCTTAATCATGTCTCTTATAGTTAATCTTTTGTTATGCTTCTTAGCTTTTGGTTGTGTATAATTCTTGCAGCTTTGATTCCCTTGGAAGAATTGGCTGCGACTAACGTTGCGAAGCAGTATGGACTTACAATTGATACAGAGGTTCTTGATGTTCTTGAAACTGTGTCAAGAACTAAAGGGGTATGTTGCTAATAGAGTATTATAGATTGTTCTTCTGATTATGAAAAAGATGATATGTAATTTGTATTCGGGTTGCAAATGTAGGCTAAGGTTGTGGCGAAAGTGTACTTGGGGGATCCCAGGGAGAAGCTGTGTGATGCTGTGCAAGATCTCAAGCTTGATTCGCTTGTTCTTGGAAGCAGGGGCTTAGGCCTTATCAAAAGGTAAACCATTAATTCACCAATTTTCACTGAATCACAATTCATGATTTCGGGTTCTGCTAGATATGGAACAACTGTTTGATTGATTGGCAATTGTGATGAATAATTTGTAGGGTGTTGCTTGGAAGTGTTAGCAATTATGTGGCGGCAAATGCTTCGTGTCCGGTTACTGTGGTCAAGGGCATTCCGTCCTCCAAAGCCCTGATGTAAATAATTTGGCCTCCATATTTGCAAAGCTGATCAAAGCAGTACTGCTGGAGATCTGAGAATCTTCAAATTTGACAGATACCTGTAAATTTGAGTAATGTGCTTTATTATTCTAGTTTTACCGTGGAATGTTATTTCTGTAGGTTTTGTATAGATGGAATGTAAATGAACTTTATGATTGTGTCTATTTATTAAATTTTTCATCCCACAAATGGCATAGTTGAATTCGTTATCATTTACTTCCAGTCATAGACTCCTCATTACAAAACTTTAGGTGGACCGAATGGAATGCTGCGAGTATTTGGGCCCATTTGAAACTCAAAATGCAGCGGAAATCATCATTGAATTCTTACCATTGGAATTTGGTAAATCTTGCGTGTAATAGTGCAAATGAGTATTTACATATGATAATCTGTACAAATAAAATGAAAGTTAACATGTCGTAAGTTCATATTATAATATGTGATCGTGAAATTAAACTATCTCATAATATATATCAAAAGAGAAACGCGTAACACATAGTCACAAATTTGACACTCTTTTGCAACTTCATTTGAGTTACATATAGAGTACAAGAAACTCAGTCGGCATCAACAATTTGAGCAAAACAAATCGTCACACCAAAAAACAAAAAAGGCGTCCAATTCTCACCCCACTCGAATTTAAACAACAATACAAGTACAAAACCACAAAAGCGCACTCAATTTAAGTTAATAATTAATTAGACCAGTAGCAAAATGTAGACCTTTGTTTTCTAACAAACAAGATTCATCTTCTGCTTCCTCGCAATAACAAATTTCCTCCAAATTTCCGTAATCTCCCTCGTCCTTTCCAAATCACTCTTCTTACTCTGAAGTGTCGTCCCGGGCTTCTCGGCTTCGTGGTCGGCCGCCTTCACGTTCGACTGGAGCTTCGACGGAAGCGTGTCGAGTTCGTTCAACACTTTTTTGATGTCATTCACTAGGCGCTCGGCCAAAGTGTGAGAGAAGTCTTCTCTAATCACGACCCGCAGCACTGTGACGTGTTGCGCGTCAGGGGGCATAGTGTAGGCGGGGACGATCCAGCCAAAGCGGCGGAGCAAGTCGGAGATCTCGAACTCGTCGTGCTGGTGGTTGTCCTTCAAAGAAAAGGCCACCAAAGGCACACCTACATCTTTGGAGACAATGTTGAACCGATCAGTCTTCTCGAGTCCTTCTTTGAGTACTATCATACTTTCGCGACAATTTTCCATCACATTCTTGTATCCCTACACACACGAACATAAATTAGTCATGTCAAACACATGGCATCAATATTGTCTTCAACTTAACAATCTGTTAACATGCGTAAAGCTTTATCTTAAAAAGCTTTGGTAATCATTTCCGATGTAAGACATACCTCAAAACCCAAGCGGATCAGTTGATAGTATTGAGCAATAACTTGGCTGGAACCTGCATTGTGGAAAGAATGCGAAATCAGCTGGTGCAGTTGTTTGATGATCATTAAAATGAAGCCCTTTTTAAGAGTGCTTACCTTTAGAGAAGTTGAGGGTGAAGGTGGGTTGATCTGCTCCGAGATAATTGATATGGAAGATAAGTTCTTCAGGCAAGTCCTCTTTGTTCCTCCAGATGACCCACCCGATTCCGGCGTACACGAGTCCGTACTTGTGTCCACTGACATTGATGCTCTTCACCAGCGGCAACCGGAAATCCCACTCCAATTCCGGGTACAGAAATGGAGCGATAAACCCGCCACTTGCGGCGTCCACATGGATCGGAGTATCCCATCTGCCCAACAAAAGAGAACCCAAATTTTAGGCCCAATAAATATATAGGCCCAACTGACACTTGGAATATACTATTTGTATCGCCTCAATTGATCATCAAAATGTAGTATGCATTAGCGAATTTTCTCTCCACCGGGCTGTCCAAGAAAATTCTACCGGACTTCACTTTATAGACGTTGGATCAAAATTATCATCTTGATCCAACAATCTTAAAGCTAAATCCGATAGAATTTTCAACCTGATCATCTGGTGGAGAAAAAGACTGTATGCATAAGTTTTGTAAAGAGAGGTTGCTTACCCAGTTTCCTTGTTCTTCTCCACCAAGAGATCATTCAAGAGCTTGACATCTTCGAACTCACCGTTGAGGGTGGAGCCGAGGATAGCCGCGACACAGATGGTGTTCTCGTCGACCAACTCCACTGCTTTCTCTGGGTCCATGACATAGTAGCCGTCCCTCAATTTCACCTCCTTCAACTCCACCTCAAAGTACCTTGCAAATTTCTCCCAGCACACCTTCAATGCATTCAATAACCATATTTAATTCAAAATGTAGCTAGACACCCATCAGAGTAGGTTGGTTAATTGCAATGGGTGCAATGGGGACATCGCATTATGTGACAGATGATGTTTCTATTATCAAGTCGATTACACATGTCACATAATCTGATTGATTACTAATGTATATATATGTCCAAAATGTGGTATATCTTAGCATTACTCATTGTTGAATTCAATTTGTTGTACCTGGACATTGGCTCCGGTGACGATGTTGGGTTTGTCGACGGGCTTGCCCTCGGCTCTCCTCTTGTTTTGCCACTTCCTCTTGAAGGCCAAGCCGGCCAACATGATGGCCTCGGAAGAGCCCACCGTCCCAACTCCAACTGCCGCCTCCCCCTCTCCAAGTGGTGCATTGAACAGATGAGCTATCATGTTTACGCACCGGTTCTGTATGGTTAATAAATAAAATCACAAAAATCATCAGTTCCATATACAAATACAAATATTGACCACCCTTTAGCTTCATTAGCTTGAAGCATCGACTATAATGTAAGTGCTATTTACATATTATCAATTCAGGAGAAGCACAAACTATAAAGCTAATAACGAATACAAATCTAGTTCAGTTGGTATGTGCACATGTCCTAGAGAAACACAAATGCGACACTGCATATTCTGTCCTCTCAAGAATAACTGGTAGAAAATTGACTATAGGCCACTGACCAAATCATCACGAGAGCTTATCTGTGGTTGTTTTTGTCAAAAAAACACAGTTATTGTTGAGCTGTGGTTAATTTCATTTTTGAGCCACAGTTCCGTGGTCACTTTGATGAACAGTATTTAGAAAGCCCAGCAAGTGTGGTTTCTTGGAGACAATGTCAGAAGAAATACAATATAAAATTATACTTTCTTCCAAAAGTCTGTCAAATTGTGGTTTTTTTGGGCTTATTTTATAAATCTCATTTATTTACACTAGCCAAGTCACAGCAATCCCTGTGGTTTCTTGAAGATATTTGTCAGTAATAAACTGCAATATAAAATAATGCTTTCTTCCACAAATCTGTCAAACTGTGGTTTTTTTTGGGGCACATAATATAAACCTCATTTATTTACACAAGCGATGAATTCAAATACCTTTAGGATTGCACAATATTTATTTTTTAAATACAATTTAAGCTAAAAGAGACCAAAGATGCTGTGGCATTTTCTAAAAAATATTATTAATTTTTATTTCACTTGCAGGACTTAAAAGGATAATAATAAAATTATCAAAACAACCAAGACTAAAGTTGTGGCCGCAATAGTTCTATCAAAATATACGATATAATCAAATTAATATCAAAGTATAAATATACGGTATACATTTTAAATTGGACCACGGAAGTTGTGGACTTTAAAGAAAAGCAGACCACTATGCTGTGGCCTTTGTCAAATATATTGTTTTATATTTACAAAAACATCCACAGTCAGTTGGCTGTGGCTCTTTGATTTTTCAACTTCTACTTTTATGAGAAAAGAATGAATTTAATGAGGCCACAGTTCCTTTATGTGGCCACTTTTTCATCTTCTGCATCGTACACGTCATTTGTCTTCTTCACCTTTCTATTATTCATTCTGTCTTCCATTTTATTTTGTCAACATTGCTCCTGCCAATTCAAATGTTTCTCTTTTTGCTTCTTCTTTTAATCTTTCTATTGCTTTGTTCAAATTCTTGGTTATAGATGTATATCACAGAGTTGTCTTCTGTAGTTTCTTTAAGTTTTTGTTCTTCATAAACATTTAGGACCTTGGAAGGCTTGTATTTATTTGGTTTGCAGTTTTCTCAAACTTTTCTCCTTTGCTAATTCATCTTGCGTTTTTTCAAATTTTATTTGAAGCTATAAAGGGAGCCGAAGTGAGTCCGATTGGGGAAAAAGAGAGAGATGCAGCTGTTTTTCTAGTTTTAATGTGATCTAGTTAATCGTTTCCCTCTTGAGCGGACCATTTTAGTGTCACAGATCCAGATCTTGAGGTAAAATTATAGACTCAGTAATTGGATATGAAAGTTGATTTGGATTTGTTTTGGTTTGGGTGGTAGATTAGATGGCCATATTTGGTCTAAATTTTGTTTTCTTTGAATTTGTGCAGTGAAACCCTTTGCTAATTTGGAATTCTTTTGGGTATGTTCTCTAACTTGTAAGATTTTTTGGTTTCTTTGTTTCTTGGAGTGTTAAATAGTTTACTTTAGGATGAATTGTTCTTGATATTGAAATTTTATTCCATTTTTTGTTGGCTGTGTGAGATGGAGAACACTGGAGAATTTCTTAAGGACTTGATAGCAAATGTTTGGCTTGTGTTGTAATATTTAGTAATCAAGGTTGTATTGTATAAAAGCAAAATAGCCAGATGAAGCGATAGAGCCGATGTAGAGAGTCATGATTTTTTTTTTTTTTAAAATAATTGCACAATATGGCCACAATCTGACGTTCTTGGTTCCCCAAAAGAATAAAATAACTATATGTTAATACCCTCACAAACGCAGAGAAAATGGGGACCCATTACCAAAATGTAGCCACGACGACGAATGCTGTGTGTTTAAAAAAAAACAACATCCCCCATAGACCACTACTCATTTTTGTGGCCAATCCTGGCCAACCCCCATAGACGCACCCTGTGCTGTCCTTTCAAGAATATGTGGCGTATAGTTTATCACATCTTATTTTTCACATCAACAAATGTGATGCCAAAAAGGGACATAACATTTATAGTTGAAACACGTGTGCAAGTAATTAAGATTAGCTGTTTGTTTACGATAGTACAAGTGAGAGATATGTTAAGACTATATGTTTAGTCAAATTGGATAGTAGTCAATATTATGTTCAATGGTTAGTTTGGTGACAGCAAACCACAAACTTTTCCCCAAATCTACTAGTCTAAGTTATGCCTACTTAGGACTTGTGTTTTCAATTGAATCCTCCCTTTCCACCCTAGTGCGTTGAATTGAACCGAAAGAGAAAGACTTTACTTTGAGACGATAATGTTGTGGCTGTTGATTATTTTAGATAATTCCTCAAGATTTTACATTGAGACAATAATAATGTAGTTGAATGGGCTTATCACTAAGGAGAATTTTAAGCTGCACTGATTTTTCTCACTTTTATGCTTTTTTCATTGATGCATCTCGCAATCGGTACTATTTATTTAATTGGTTATGTAGTAAAAATTATCTCTAAAAAAATCAATTTAATCTAAAATCACTTGGTTATCTAGATTTATGAAACATATGGACAAATTAAACATCTAAATCTACAATTCATATGTTTCATAAAGTTATATTACCAAACAATTTCATAATGAAGTAAAGTAATTTCATGTACATATGATTTTTACTATATAATGAATAAATTGAATGGTTCCAATCACGATACTCATCAACCAAAAAATATGAAAAATGAAAGAAATGCAGCCAAGCGCACACGACAGTGCAACCCAAAATTCTCCTATCATTAAAACAAAGGCAAATCTATTTACAGATCTGACTTAACAAGGATAACAACCAATCAGAACGAGAAATTTTTTTGGCTTGGACTGTGGAAAAGTGGTGAGAATTACCACCACATCATCCACATTGATTAAATGAATTTTTTAGGTTTCGTAAAGTTATAATACTCATTTAATAATAGATAATATAGTTGTAATATTCATCATTATTTTTTATGGTGAGTGATAGTGAATAAAAATAAATCCTAAAAGTAGCTATCAAAATTATCTAGCATGGCCCACTGCCATACCAATGGGTGATGGAGGTGAGTTTTCTTCTCTTTGCCCCTTCCCCACATATGCTAGTGCAACCGAAATTATGGAAATTAAAGCTAACAGAGACAAAGGTTGCCTAATGGTACCAAAGTCTACCTAATGAGGGGAACATGTCAATTGTCCATGACTCGTGCTTATTTGATGTTTAATAATTTGTTTGTGTACACAACTCAAGCTAGGAAATTTGAGATGCATTATTGTGCTAGCTATGTATTAACAATTCAAATAGAGTTACGAATTCTTTGTTCATTATTCAATATTTCACTTTGTCCTTCTTTTTGTTTTAAGTAATAATGTGATACTATTTACTTCTCCCAGATTTGAAGCAATGATGTCACGGTTTACAGAAGACCAAAAAATTCTGGGTTTAAGGTAGCTTTCACAAAATTAAAGTCTACCATAGACTTTGCTCGGAACTGCTTTTAGAATTTCTACTGGAACCAATCATGTCTTAGCAGGTGGAAGTTGGTATCTCTCTCCCAACTTGAATCAATTTTTCAAATACCATCTTCTTCTTCATAAAACGGACGTGGTCGACAGGCATATGCTTTCAAACGATATTAGAATTGACTAAGTCCTGGTCCTGACTATAAAATAGCCCATGATTAACGCGTCTAGATTATTTAACATATTATCACCCACTCCACCATGAAATGAAAAATGGAAAGAGTAGCGTATGTACAATGCACAAACCACAAAAAGTAAACAATTACGAAGTTGGAATAGATCCAACAATTATGATGATTAATGGTTCAAAGAAATAATATAGTAATATATATAAAAAGATTTATATCGGCTTGCCTGGAGCTCAGTGGTGACAGGGTATTCATCCATGTCGACGTAGTTCTTGTTGATGGAGGCCATCATGAGTTTATCGCACTCCGGCTCCATCCACGTCGTCACGAACGACGCCAGATTCAGCCTTGGGTTCCCGTCCAGCATCAGCTCGTCGTTGATGATCTGGTACGCTGCCTCCTTCGGGATCGAGTTTTCCGCCATCTTGAACCTTCATGATCAATGTGTGACAAATATTCATTAATGTTCAGCAAATGATCTAAATAATCAGACTGCGAAACTTTTTTATTATATGTTTTCAGACTGTTAATTTAAATTGATCTCTGAATCGGCTGTTTAGATTCAAAATTAACATGAAATAGGTGCAAAATACCTGGGAAGAGAGGTTCGAACATATCGAGAAGCGAAGGTGGAGTGGACGGAGACGTCGGACTCCGATGCAGTCTTGGAGAGAACCATGGCGATGGATTGATTGGTGTAGTTTTAGTTTTGGAGAGATCTCTAAGAATGTGAATTTGGGTATAGAGGAATGAAGAAGGTCAATTGATCTTGGCAATGCAAAGGGGACTAGATGGTAGTACGAGTGTACAACTAGGGAAGGAACGTTGTGACATATTTATAAGGAGAAAAAAACAAGTCCAAAACGTTTTGGTCTTTATTAAAATGGAAGAATTATCATTCAACTCTGTGGGAGCTGCCAGATTGGACCATGGATGGTGCGTTGAGCGTTCCGAACATCAAGGTGGTTCGAATATAATAAAATGCAAGGTAGCCTTCAAGGAGGGGTAGTCCATCATTAATTGACGCTGTACTTTTTTTTCTTTCGGTGGAAGAGCATAACTTGGTCGAAAAGCTCATTAGATAGATGTTCTGATAGTTTCTATTCTCGGTGTGAGCTTCCTCGCCCTTGGGTTGGGAACTTGGGACTTTTCTTTAGAACCAGGGGCCAGCTACTTTTACTAAGCCACAACGAAAGTCGTGTAGAATGTTTCATAGATTATATTCATATTCAACAAGTGTGGCCGTGTAATAAGATTCGGACTTTAAGCTTGTTGATAACATGAAGATATTGACCAACTAATCTTTAATTAGTTGAGTTTGTCTATATTGGAGGAGGCATCTAGTTCGGCTCAAGTTAATGCAAAATTGACGTGTTTAGTGAGAAAAAAACACATCATTAGGAAGTCAAGTGTCGGAGAAGTTGGAAGTTAGGAAAGAAAGAACAGGTAGGGGAAGAAGAAGTCATCCCTATCAATAATGAAGCCCAAAATTCCTTATTTTTCGCAAATCCTGTGTTCTCTGATTTTTATACTTCACTTATTTTATAGAATCATATTGTTCCAAATAACATGACTACAACATTATTTTCTTCTAGTAGATAATTAATGGACAAAGCTTGCCTAATCTAAATAGAGTAGGAGCTCCTGCTCTATTTCTTTGATTCTCCTAATCTTACGATGTTATACCATGATCGGAACCGTTCATTTTGTATTTTATCTAGTAAAGATCATTTGCTTAAAAAATCAATCAAATCGGAGATCGTTTGGTTATATAACATACCAAAACATAAAGGCGGCGTGTGTGGTCATGTAATTGTATCGTTCATTTGTTTTAAGATAACTAAATGATCTCCGATTGAATTGATTTTTTTTTAGGAAATGATTCTTATTAGATAAATTACAAAATGAATCCTTCTGATCATGATATAACATCATAAGATGAAATAAACTAAAAAGATAGAGTAGGCAAGATTTTTCCATAATTAATTATCAATCTCCCTAATTATTTAGTTGCATTCAGGCGTTGTTGATCTTACTCACTTTCTGCGAAGTTTGTCGTTATACGACCGGAATGATAACATGATAAAAAGTAATTTTCATGTTTTTCATTAGCATTCCAGCTTGTACTTGGTTTTGAAGGTGACTTTCATTTATTTGGACTATTGGAAGAAAAGAACAATTTGCCAATTTTTCAAGAAAAGAACAGGACTATGGTAAACGACTTTTTTGTCTTTCTTTTCAAATTGGGTCAATTTGGATGATCTACAACGCGTTTGGTAAGTGATTTCTAGTGTCAAAAGTGCCCTTTTGATTTTTTAGGAAGCACATCTTAAGTGCTTTTGCTAATAGTTTTTTAAATTAACTAGAATAAATTATGTACACTCTTAACATTTTAAAAGTATTTTTGACACTAACAAACGAACTTCTAGTACTTCAGGTTTTGAATTTCACCAGCACACGCCCTACTCAAATTTTTGAAAACCACAAATTGATGGAGGAAGATATTGAGGTGATCAAATTCGTTTTTGTCCGTGAATGAGTTCTTAAAGTCAAGAGACAAAAATTCCTAAGAATAAAATAATTATCATATCTTTATAATTTGTCAAAATTTAAAGTCAAGAGACAAAAAATCCTAAGAATAAAATAATTAGGGAATTGTTATTCCCACTCCAATTTTTTCAAAATGCACTCCACTTTCTCTTTACTTTTTATACATAAATGAAGTGCATAATGAAAAAAATGGAGTGTCAATAACATTTCCCAATAATTATTATATCTTTATAATTCTCCAATAATTTCAAATGTTAACTTCCAAAAATAAATTAACTCTTAACCCAGTTCAAACTAGGCACGGCTCGTTGTGCAATTCGCCAATAATTTCAAATGTTAACTTCCAAAAATAAATTAACTTTTAACCCAGTTCAAACTAGGCGCGGCCCGTAATGCTGCTCTATCTCGAACTAGGGCTTGGCAATGGGACGGGCCGGGCCTTTGTGGGCTTGGGCCGGGCTTGGGCTTGGGCCCATCAAAAGATGTAAACTCATGGGCCGGGCCGGGCCGGACTTTTAGGGAAAAATTGAAGCCCAAGCCCAGCCCAGGCCTGGGCTTTGATGGGATTCCATGGGCCGGGCCTAGATGGGCCTAGATGGGCCGGGCTCAAAGCCCACTATTTTTCAAAATAAAGAGGGAAAAAGAGGAAAAAAAAAAGAAAAAATAAAAATAAAAATATTTTTGATAGTTTAAGGTATTTGTAGTAAAGAAATGAGTAAGTTTTAATAAGAAATGTAAAAAAATGTAGAGTATTTTTTATTAGATAGAAGAAATAAGGGTTTTTTAATTTAAAATTTAAAAAGTATGGGCCTATGGGCTGGGCTTGAGTGGGTCGGGCCAGGCCGGGCTTTACATCCCTAAGCCCAAGCTCAGCCCGAGTAAGCATGGGCCGGGCCGGGCCGGCCCAAGGCTCGGGCTTGGGCCTGGTGGGCCGACGGGCCGCCCATGAGCCCATCGGGCCGTGGGCTTTTTGGTGACCCCTTTCTCGAACCCACGACCTGCACGCTTGGAAACACCAAGCTCGTCGGCTGGGCAACGACGTTATTCCTAATTGAAATGTGGCTCATATATAGTTATTGCTTTCTTTGATTTCTTATTTTTTTTATCAAGACTATTGCAGTAACTTAGGATCAAAATAATTGCCATTCTTTTGTATTTTTTTTTTTACAATATCACTTAGTAATTTGATCACTCGATATTTGTACAAAAGAACTCAAATTATTTTTGCAAAAGGAAAATTTGTTTTCATAACAAAACAAGAAGTGTTTTTGTAGGAATCAAAAGTGTTCTTGTAAAGTGTGTTTGCAAAAACAAAATGTGTTTACCAAAAGTATTTTTGTAAGAACAAGAAAGTGTTCTTATAGAGAGATAAAGTGCCTGTTTAGCAGGTGCTTTTCCAGTGTCAAAAGCGCTTTTGATTTTTTAGAAAGCACATCCTATGTGATTTTGCCAAAAGCGCTTTGCAATTAACCAGAACCAGTTATGCACACAAAACCATTCTTATATATTTTAATGTATTTTTGCTCAAGTAAGAAGCACTTAGTATGTATTTCTAAAATTTTCAAAAGTATTTTTGACTCAGGAAAAGCATGTGAAAATACAAAGTGTTTCTGTGGAAACATAAATTATTTTTGTGGATACACAAAATGTTTATATTGATACACATATTTGTGGTAGAGGTACCACATGTTCTTGTAGAATCACATTGTGTTCATATGAAAACTTAAAGTGTTCATATGAAAAAATGAAGTATTCCTCTGGGAACACAATTTGTTTTTAATTTTTTGTAAACAAATTAAAGTTGTGTATGTTTGAAGTGGGATAAATAATTAAACTAACAAATCTATGAGGACAAAGTATTAGTTGGAAAGAGTAAAACATGAACTAAATGAAAATAAAGCCTGAAAAATTAAAATAACATAAAGCATGCAATGTATGGTTCATAATGCAATTATTCTATACATAGCACAACTGTTGTGCATGTGAAGTGGTTCTTGCCTTGCTATTCATGAGTTATTAGGGAGTGGATTTTAAATCCTGCATAGCCAAATTTTATTTTTTGTGCTTACATTCTGACGTGCATGTGCCATACATGTGTGTTGCGCACGCCACTTTCTTGTAATGTGGGTTAGTTTACTTTATTTTAGAATAACATTCACATTTGCCACTTATTATTTTGTCATTAGAGAGAATAATTTGAATATCGTATCAGAAAAATAGAAATTATCTAATAGATATCAGAATCGAATTTGGTGCTAATATTGGGGTCCATGCCATGTGCTTCAACATGTATACAACTTTACAGTACTGTTGTTGGTATAGTATTATAGTGCATGGAAGAGAAGTTCCAATTAATGGTAGAGTGTTGTCTCTAGGGGAATTGTGCAAGGTGTGCTGAGTTTATAGTGCAAGTTTGAAGCATAAGCGGCGGCTTTCCTACCCACGTTTGGAACTATGGAAGCAGCCCATCCCATAGAACCTACTGGTCATCTCACTCCGTTATTTCTTAAGTAATTGTTACAATAAACCGCTAATTTACTTTAAACAAGCTACAAATAATCCACAACATAATATCAACTTCATTGTTAATTGTCACTGTATCAATGTGAGTCGGTAATGACCCCTCCTCTCTTTTTTTTCTTTGCAGACAGAAATTCAAATAAATAGAGAACGTGGGTTTATGGGCTTACCCTACTTGGGCCTAACATTATCATCTACGTGGCTGCCGTCCGCTACACTGGACCCCCATAAGTCGGCCTAAATTGAAATTCCTAGATAGAATTAGGGTTTCCGAGTGGAAGACCAGCGCCTATAAAATTGAACCACACCTCCTTCAACTCTCTCATGGTTCCTCCTCTGTCTCTGCATCCACCGTTTTTCTTAATTTTCGCATTGTAAGAAATTTCTATCTTTGTGTTTGGTGTTTGGTGTTGAATTTGAGGGATTTTGGGATTGAAGTGATGCTACTTTCCCCATATGATCGAAGCTGATTCAAACTTGCGCTATTTTTATATTCCAAGCCAGGATTCTGATCTCTCCCAAATCCCAACTCATGTTCTTTCGAATTTATATTTTCTTTAATTTTCAAATTCGTGGTTCTTATTAGGGTTTTTGGAATTTGGTGTAGTTTTGTGTTTAGTATAATTTTGGTTTTATAAATAAAGATGGAAGTGATGATTATTTCCCCAAATGATCGAAGGTGAACAAACTGAGCGACTTACACCTCTGCATTCCGCAGAGGCACCAAGCCAGGTGTTTCTGATCCATCTTTATACCCAATATCAATAATCTTAATTTTGATTTTTTGAGAGTTTGTTTTTACAAATCGTTTTGCTTTGGTAAGTAGTAATTTTGTTTTAATTTTTGTTGATTCAGCTGACAGACCGAATCCGCTGGAGAAATTGTTGAATTTTGATTTCTACATAATCATGGTGGTTGAAAAGAGTACTACCATTAAAACCAAAGCAGAATCAGCTGGTTCTTGAAGGACATAATTACCCAAAATCATCTCTAAAATCTATGTCATTGGTGTGACTGCTTTGACTCCTTAACAGGTTGCAGAACTATGAACATGGACTACTAGCACGAAAATCATGATGTGCGTTGCCATTATGATTTTCCCAATCTGATTTCAAAAATATTTCTTAAACAATCTTTTGGTGCAAGAGACACCATAATGCAAGTCATGCATGATTTTTTTAAAAAAAACAAATTATCAAATACCGTATTTAAAATTGTAATAATGACTCCTTAATCCTCCATAATTTACTTTCTCCTTATAATCCATCAAAATAATAAACATAGTATCACAGTGCACAAAAATAATGTAAATTAGGGGTGAAATTTTCTAACCAAATATCGAAATCAATTGAGGCATACTAGTTGGTGGTACACTTCAGTTTGAACAAATTTGATACAAGTAGTATTTGGTATGAAAATGTAGCATACCAAAATTTTCGATCAAAATCAAGTATGCCGAATAACGGAGTATATATATAATATTTTATAACTATAACCATAAATACCTAATCACATAATCTCTCTCCCTTTTCTTCACTCTCTTTGACGACTTTCATAACAACCGTCAACTTCCAAATTCCTATTCTAATGATATTTTATAATTTGTAGCTATGCAAATAATGACGGTTTCTTCTAGTCAACTCGGAATTTCAAGTGCATCCGCTCCACATACATGGAGCATTGAAGATATCATCACATAAGAATTTGTATTGTACTACTTTGATGTTTTTATTATTTATTTTACATTAAAAGAGCCTTGAGTTGTTTGTTTTATTTGATATTATTTGGATGTTAAGTTGTAACGCTTTTAAAGTTTTAGAAAGTTGAACTTAATTTGAATATGGGGGAATTGAATATAAAAATAATAAAATAAAAAAAAAAAATAATAATTTTATAAAAATATTATTATAATATTAATATATAATTAATAAAAAAAAAAAATTTAATAAAAAAATTTTAGGAATTTTTTTATTATTTATAATTTAATATTGGCTATTATTTCTTCTATCTAGTAGAATGTTGACATCAATTAAAGCCTCGTCACTCCTTCCAAAATGAGGAACAATTTTTGGCTGCTCAACTCCCCCATTTTCACACTTCTCGCAAATTTTTTTCATGATCGGAACCGTTCACTTTATTTATTAACATGTCAAGATCATTCCTACAAAATTTCAATCAAAACGAAGATCGTTTGGTTATCTAATCGTATGAACTATATGAACGGTATAATTAGGCATTAAACGAACCGTCGATATGTTTTACAAAGTTAGATAATCAAATGATCTCCGTTTTGATTGAAATTTTGTAGGAATGATCTTGACATGTTAATGAATAAAGTGAACGGTTCCGATCATGAAAAAAATTTGCGAGAAAGTGTGAAAATGGGAGAGTTGAGCAGCCTTGAGCAGCCAAAAATTGTTCCAAAATGAGTAGCAGGCAAATATACACATACTACTAGTCTATTGAACTGGTGGTGAGTGGAGAACACAAAATCATAACTCAAATGCGGAAGGCCAAAGCCGGCCTTTGCCTAATCGCAGCCACCGGCCTCACCGCCCATGCCTTCAATCCCACTCTCCTCTCATTTTCCTCCGATTCCCTCCAAACCCTTCCCGGCACACTTCGCAACCCAATCCACGGCGTCGTTCGATCTTCTCGCGCAATCTCCACCGTCGGTGCCCCCCTCCCCCCTCTTTCATTTTCCCTCTAAATTTCTAATTTTTACATTTTGAGTAATATGTTGCGTGAAAATTGCAGATCGCTTTGACTACCGTTGACTACAAGTTCAGTCTGTACGGACTGCCCGTGGACTCTGATGAGTATCACCGGAAGCTATCCGAGGTTTGTTTGTTGGTTTTCTGCTTTGCTTTACTTTAATCACAATGAATGTTTGAATTTCTTTCGGAATTTAAGTTTCTTGTTTCGGAAGAAATGCTATTTGTGTTGGTTGCTCCTAGTTTGAAATCATCGTATGCACGAATTGCATTTAGGTTCATAGTCGGTCGGCTTCGAGAATTCGTAGGTTGTGTGAGGCCAATAGAGGGTTCTATGTGAAAGCTGGCCAGTTTGTTGCAGCATTGCGACAGGTTCCGAAGGAGTACTCATCAACTCTTTCCTCATTGCAGGATCAGGTGTACTTTGAATTTGGTTTTGTTTCTAATGATGGGTGTATATTGTGTATGTTTCGTTTTTATGGTACTCACCATCTGGTAACTACTGGCTTAGGCAGTTCCTTGTCGTTTCGGAGCTATCAAGGAAGTGCTAATCCGTAATCTGGGGCACGAGCTGTCAGACATGTAAGCATTTTATCACATTTTATTATGCGCTGACTTGTAGGAACCCAGATATTTTTGAAGATAAAAGATTGTGGCAACTTTCGAGACTTGTTACAGATTTTGGATGGGTTGTTGGTACTAGAAGTAGAAGGGACTATGGAGTCTCGTTGCTCATAGCTTCTTCCTTATTTGTCCTTTTTTATCCCTTATTCTGGACTTTATAGCATGTATTGCTTTTTTAGTTGCCTCTTTTATATCTTATCCAGTCAAAGCTGCTGCACCTTCCTTTCGTGTTTGATCAATGGAACTCTATAGTGCAAAGCTCAAAAGCTATTTTTTGTGACTTTGACATCCATCTGAAGTTTTCTTCTCTATCTCAATGATTCTCTATATTTGTCTCATTGTTATTCTTTGTTTTTGTTGACTGTTATCATGTATTGTGCTTGTCAAATTTGCGTTGGTAGCATGTGCTGATAATGTCTTTCTTAATCTTTAGAACTTTGTACTTTAAAGTTGACAAGGCTATTGTAACTCTGACTTTGGCATGTTTCTCAGATTTTTGTCACTCGATGAACATCCAATTGCTGCTGCATCTATTGCTCAAGTGCACCGGGGAGTTCTTAAGAGTCATCAAGAAGTAGCTGTTAAGGTTGGTGAACAGAGTAAATGTCTGTTTCAACAAATCTTTTTTTTTTGGGGTACAAATCTTATTTCTTTCATGAAAATTAAATGTTAATTGGTGGATAAACCAGTAACTATTCTTTGAAACTCATAACTACTGCTATACCCTAGTATGAGTTCAAATTCAACAGGAGAATAAGGAAAAACAAATAGAAAAGTGTGTAGGGGTCTCACAAGTTCTTGGTGAGGAAATTGGGAATGATAAAGACTTGGTTGGTGTTATGACCACATTCCTAAAGTCTCAGTCTTTTGGCCATTCCAACTTCCTTCAAACAAGGGAATCCATTTCTCATTTTTAAGATAGAAAAATATTTTATTTATTAGGATTACGGGTACAACACCAAATATCAATTTATTTTACCACTACTGGCCTCACTGTACATGCATTACTGTGTGTGAGAGTTTTTTTTTTTTTTTCTTTTCATAGGCATATTTCAATGTTGGCAGTTTTCGTCTCGAGCGGTGTGAGCGTATCTTTTGATTAATTGTGCCTTTTTTACTATGTCTAAAGACAAAGAATTCTTGCAAATTTGATTGATCAAAAGATAGGCTCACACTGCTCGAGATGAAAACTGCCAACATTGAAATGTGGAGCAAAGCACTTGTGAATGGAAAAAAGCCTCTCGCACACGCGTATGTGTGTGCAGTGTGGCTAGTAAAGAAATGAAACTGAAATCTTATTAGTAGCCAATCGGAGTTGTTATTTCACAATGAATTGAATGAAAAGTGCATTCCTATAAACAGTCATCTCACAAATCAGTTTCTTTTTGTCAAACAATCTAACTCGATACAGTAGTAAGCAACTATCAGATAATAGTTATATGTGAAACATCAATTGAACGAAAATCATAAGTACCTGACATCAAGTTCATTACTTTATGAAGTAAAAGCATCGAAATTGAGTATCTTTTTCCTAGCCTTTGTGGTAAGTGTGGTGCCCATCTTTCTCACCAAACTGAAATTCTTCCTGAAAACAACAAACCACACTTATCATCAAGCAAAATAAATTCACATAATTTCATATAGATAGCGATAATTATATATATAAACATAATATAGGTTTATCTTTTGGGAAAGCTTTCACAAAACACTGTTTCACACAAGACAGAAGCTTCCGAGTTGAGAGACAAAATTCCTAGGTTACAAGCTCAACATAATCTATAGGTGACACCAAACTCTTTGAATCTTGAAAATGCAGATTTATAGGGAAGACAAAGGTTGTCTTGAATGTGAATGCACTAAATCCTAATTATCAGCAAGAGAACAAAACCTCATACTGAACGGCAAAAATAGATGGATCAAGTGTGGAAACAATACTTGAAAATTTGTTGTTAAAGGGAAGTTTCTTAGAGACAGAACCATTTGACAGATAATATAATTACTTGAGTATCAGTATATCTCATAAGATTTTCCATTAGTCATGTTTTGCTTAACAGAAAAGTGAGCATCTGCTTATCTTTTCTGTGATTCTTCGTACTTTTGGATCTGATGTTTTTCTGTTCTGACTAATTTATGATTTATATGGATTTCATGTGGGTAATAGGTGCAGTACCCGGGGCTGGAGCAGCACATGATGATAGATACAGCAACCATGTATTTCCTTTCAAAATCACTAACATGGGTACATACTGAATCTTGTGACAGTTTAGGATTCATGTTTGCTGCAAATAATATAGTACAGTGTAGTTGCACTGATGATGTTCTGTCACTCCTAAAAACTCAGTGACTTTCTAAATAGTAGTACTTTCACAGGGATGTGTTTTATGAAGTTTCTGTGCAACTCTAGTCAATGAAGCACTTCATGCTTTTTCTTGGCTTGTTATTGAAATTCAATAATATTGAACCTGACGCTTGGAATTTTTTGAACAAACAGTATCTTGGGCCAGCCAAACTAATTTTTGTTTAGTGGGTAGGTTTATTTGCAGCCTTAGGTTTTTATGATATTATGCTTAGTGCTGTGTTATGCTGTCAATGAATGTTCCAAGATGTACTCAATCACTTGAGTTTTAGCTTTTATAACATGTATACCATGTAAATTCAGCTTTTATAATATGTTAGTTTGCAGGCAAGTACATCGTTTTGAAGTCCTTTTTTTTTTTAAACTTTCAACATTGGATTTAGAATTTGTAGTCCTATTATGTTCCGGAGAAAATAAAGATACTCAGGCCCAGATTGTCCTCCTAATTGTTTGTTTCGGTGTAACTTCAAAAAAAATGTGGATTTTGTTTTCTAGACTTTGAGGTGTTGGAGTGATTGTGTTTTACTAGGGGGAATAAGAATACTTTCAGAAAGTTTGAATTTTCAGATGAAAATAAGTTGACCTAATCACAGGGAAAGTTATTTCCCCACTGCATCCTACATAATCGGTTAGATAAATTTGTTTCTCCTCATCTTTTTTTTGTTTTTTCCTTTTATAAGCTTTCTGGCTCTTGCTATTATTTATCTGCACTCCTTAGTTGGCTGGATGCTTTTAAGTTTTGAGTTACTTACAGATCTTTCTCTTTCCCATTCTACAGTTCTTCCCGGAATACAGATTTGAGTGGCTCGTATCAGAATTCGTACAGGCTATTTCTCTCGAACTTGGTAAGTTGTAGAATGACATTGGTAAGTTGTAGAATGACATTGGTAATTCGAAACAGAATATTACCCGATTAAGAGGGGACTTGAATTTTTAGAAAGTCTCATTTTCTGCCTTATCATTAATATGCTTTACTTAAATTTTCTCATATTAGGACACACTAGAGAGATTAGCGGTATAAATTATGAATGGGCCAAAACTGTATCCTTTTAGTCCCGACCAGCTAAAGCGAGAAGCTAGACTGCAGACTTGTGACTTAGACCCAAACCCCAACAGTGGACTTAAGACATAGGACTTTTGAACTTTAACCTCAAGTCAGGCAGGAGCTGGAATTAAAAACTTGAGCCCAGCACCTTGAATCCAAAAACTTGAACGCACAGAACCCAAACTATTGACTCCACCCCATGCCTAAGAGTGCGCAAAATCCAATCCAAATGTTATTGGATTTCGGATTGAGTTGGATGCTGATTTCAGAAATCCAACTCAAGTGGATTGGATATCAGCTTTAAAGGAGTGCACTTTAGTTCTATTGATTAAATGAAGCTTTTCTGTTACAGAGAAGCTACAGTGAGCATTGCTCATGATCTAGCATAGTCTTATACTCAACATACTCAACATATTGAAGTTGATATGCACTTCATCAAGGAAAATTTGGCAGAGTTGCACTTGAAGACTGATGACTAGTTTCCAAATATTTATATAAAGAGATTTTCTAGAAAGAGTTTTGTTCAAGAGGGAAGCACCCCAACTATTTCTGAATAGCATTTTATTTATTTTCTGAATGAGCATTTTGGAAGAAATATATGATTTTACTTTTGAAAATAAATCAACTTTGTGGCATAGACAAAAAGCAATCCGATTTACATGGAGTGGTACAGTAGCTTGGACAAGATAGTCTCCATCAGTATAATGATTTTATTGCATTGAGTCTGATCTAAGTTTTGGTCTTCAAATCGTTGGTGAAGATAGTCAAGATGATAATGTTTCTCTTCTTTAATGGTTACGCAGACTTTATTAAGGAGGCTAGGAATTCTGAGACAACAGCCAATAACTTTGCAAATAACAAATGGGTCAAGGTTCCTCGTGTATTTTGGGTACTGTTCTAGGGATTCTCCTCTTCAAGATATGTGTAGCTATTATGGAATATCTTTCATTTGATGATATACATCAAGCTGACAGCCACATATGTTTTCAGGACTTGACAACTAATCAAGTGCTGACAATGGAATTCTGTACGGGACAAAAAGTATAGCTTATTGAACTTGCTTATGAAATAGGGATTGTCCTCTTCATTATTTGTTTAGCTATATATGGATGCCTTTTCAATTAGCTAGTTGTGTATCACTAATACCACTACTACAATGTCTTTATAATTCAGGTTGATGATGTAGAATATCTTCAAGAAAGGAGAATAAACCCAATTAAGGTTGGTCTTCTGAGATATGTACAGTTCCATGATTATATTGGAAGGTCAGGACCAACAGAAAGTGTGCAAATGCCGGTACTGTATGTGATTTGGGGTAGAATTCAAAAGCCTTAGCCAATTTGACATTAGGCTGCTTAGTTCGTCTAGCAGGAGCATGGTTTCAGGGCTGACGTTTTAGGGGGGACTGAGGCATTATTCTTCTAAGCGTTTGTCCATCTATATGAACTAAATCAGTTAGACAAGATTAAACAGAAATAGCTAATGAGGATTATGAGCCTATTTAGCGAAGTAAAAATATATAGATGAGCATTCCAGTTCATTTCAGTACCCATGTCTTGTAATTCAAACTAGATCATAAAAAAGAGTATTTGACTTGTGCGCGTATGCAACCACACCTAAGATACTGATGAGCATTTCAGCTCATTTCTGCCCC
Source organism: Spiraea crenata (assembly GCA_033992175.1). Classification (NCBI taxonomy): domain Eukaryota; kingdom Viridiplantae; phylum Streptophyta; class Magnoliopsida; order Rosales; family Rosaceae; genus Spiraea; species Spiraea crenata. Next base: position 2,423,625 of record JAVBHV010000058.1, on the reverse strand, counting down.
CAATATTGTTTTTAATCTTGGGTTTTAGCACAGGGATCTTATCTAAAGTTAGTGTGTCTGTGTGTGCGCATGCATACAGTGTCTTACATCTGCATGCATACACATGAAACTCTTATGCAGCTCTGATAATGTTTGTTTAATTGCTTATCTTTTGTGTGTATGTGCTAAGTGAAAGTGTTGGTGGTTTTGGTTGGTTTTTTCTTTTATTTATCTAAAGGCCTTAGTTGGTAAAGCCAATTGCAGTTTGGATAGTTATTCTTAGTTATTTCTGTTTAGTTTGTATTATAGGTTGCGGAAGTATTGCTGGAAGTGTTTGCTGAAATGATTTTCATTCATGGTTTCCTGCATGGAGATCCACATCCGGGTAACATATTAGTTTCTCCAGAAGGTCCGAATGGGTTTTCTTTGGGTATGTGCTGAAAATAGGACATGTATCTAATTGTTTAAGTTGAAATTGCTTCTATTGTTGGGGCTAATCATACAATTGACTGTTCACAAATTGGACATGCAGTTCTTCTAGACCATGGGATCTACAAAAAATTGGATGAAGGATTTAGGTTGGACTATTGTCAGCTATGGCAGGCTTTAATTCTTCTGGACTCTAAGAAACTACAGCATTTGGGTGAACGGTTTGGTGTCTCGAAGTATTCTAGATATTTTCCTGTCATTTTTACAGGAAGAACTATTGACAGGTGACTGTTTTTTTATTTCTTCCATAAATGTAGCCAATTCTGCTCCCAAAAGATATAAAGTTTACTTATTTTTGAAGTTCATAACATACACCAAGGGCCAACTGCTCATTAAGGAGATAAATTAACATAAGGCAAATAATTGACATTGATTTTACCATGAGGCTCCAACCAAAAAAGGAATCGAATTCTAGTAGGTGCATCCTACCTTCCTTCCAAGTTATCTTATAAGGACCGAAAACAGGTTTATCTGAATTATCTTGCAAAGACTCATGCTTTCAACTGTAGAGGAAAGTGTAAAGAGAGGTGATTAGTGTGAAGGTGAGATGCGAAACTGGATTAAAAACTAAAGTGTCCTCATCTTTCTCTCTCGTTTCTTCCTTATTTCTTTTCTATTCTATTTCTCTATTTCTCTGTTAACTGTAAAATACACTTGCGTATACCCATTTTGTATGTATGATCGCGAGTCTATATCGAAGCGACAAAGTAGTATGTCATAGAGATACTTTTATTTTCACGTGTTAATCCTCATATACGATATGAGGCTAATTTCAGAACTAAGGAGTTATGCGAAGAAGGAATTTCACTTGAGACTAGATCTATATCTTCTGTTCATTTGTTGTATAATCACAATAGCTTGCAGTACAGCATTGTGATCATGTAAGAAAAGTTTAATAGCTGGCTAAAGGCACTTTTATCATGTCTTGCAGTAAATCAGCTCTTGGAAATGGAATTTCAGCGGAAGAAAAAAATAATTTAAAGCAGGAGCTGAAGTCCATACAGATGGAGGACATATCTTCATTTATGGAATCCTTGCCACCTGACTTCCTCACAATATTGCGTACTGAGTAAGTAAAAGAGTGCAATCTCTGTTTTATGTTGCATCTTGATCTTTTTCTTCTTGTCCAGTGGGCTACTGGAGTCTTATGGTCAGGTCAGCAATTTGACATTCTTCAAATCCTTGTTTGTATCTCTATATACAGTGGGCTACTGAGGTCTATTGTTACCAAGTTGGGTGCTCCACGAAGAGTCAGGTTACTAGCCTACGGCAAGTATGCACTATATGGTCTTTCTCCAAAGTTGAATCCTGAATCTGGTAAAGTTTTTACACACACTGTAAAATTGATTACTTAGACAACTGTATTTTGCTTTCCAACTTGTGTGGGTGCTTTTAATGCTAAGCATTCCAGCAAGTTGGATAAGAAATTTTTTTCTTCAAAGAACAAATTTTGTTTAAAACAAATACTGAATTCAACTTAGGAATTTAAAACTAAAAGCTTCAAAGAACAAATTTTGTGTGATACAACTACTGAACTCAAATTAGGAATTTAAACTAAAAGCATCTTGTAATCATTCGTTCTGAACTCAAGCTTCTTAAGTTGTGCTTATTGCAGAATTTTCATCTTTTAGACGACAATTCTTCAGTGAGCTTTCATCCATATTTATTTCCTTCATGATGGTTATGCTTTCAGATTTCGCTTTTAAAGCTGTGTTTTTCAAGTTGAAGGCAAACGCTAGATACCTTTGGTTAAGGCTTATTCTTGGTAAGATCGCATTTACTCATCCTCCATTATTGACTTTCTAGGCAAGAAAATCGAAATAACTTTAACATGCCAAATTTCAGAGGTTCTACAGCTGCGTTCGTGGATGACGAAGGTCAAGCTTCTTATATATAATTTGTTTGAAAAGATAGGTGGTGCTGTGAAGGGAATTACGATTATTACCTCATGTTAGTGATTTCAACCAAATGCACAGATATTTTGCAAGGTGTCTTTAAGTATTCCTTGTTGGGAAATGATTTTCCCACTACTATTTTCTCACTCTTCGAGGGGACAGAAGCAAGTTGAGGAGCCCAGAAGGATGTAATCATAAAAGTATGCAAGAGTCCTTGTCTTTTAAGCCGGCAATCCGTGTCCCATATCTCTTTAAGAGGGGATTAACTGCTTAAGAATGCTGTTGTATAAAATTTATGAGTTTTATTCTTTTCTTGTTGTAACATAACAGTAATCAAATTAGCACCAGTGAATCTTGGCAATTACCATTTAACGAGTAATCATGTCCAATTTAAGGTGTTATGCTGATGCACCTGGATAACCTAATTAGGATCTTTACTTGCACAAATTGCAATAATCCCTCATTGAAGTAACAAACTTTGAGATATCCACTTCAGGAGTTACCATTCCTGTGCGTTGACATTTTAACAGGTTAGAAAATGAACATAATTGACATTTGGTTTAGAAAATGCATTGACATTTTTAAAGGCTAGAAAATGAACATCATTAACAATTGGTTTAGAAAGTGAACATCTCACCGCCAGCTCAAAGCATTTCCACCCATGCAGGCGCAGGCGCAGGCGCGAAGTGGGTTGTTGCCCTCTTCAGGCGAGCAGGCGATGAATAGTGATCGGGCAAGCCTTCCGTCAAAAAAACAGCGCACACCCATGTAGGCGTAGGCGCAGGCGATAACTTTTTTTAATTTTTTTTTTTCAAAAACATGTATAAAAATTATCACCAATATTATATTCAAGTAATTTACACATAAAATTTATTCATACAAATTTTATTCGTACAACTATTTTATTCATACATGAATAAAACAAATTTTATTTAAATTTGAAATTTAACATTACATACTAATAAAATAAAACATGAATATTACTTGCTAATAAAATAAAATAAAAACAACATCAAATTAAATCACTCTTCAGGAGGAAACCAAGCGGAAGCCTCAGCCTCTTGGGCCTCCCTAAAAAGCCTCCGTCTACGAGTAATTGCTTGTCTTTCCTCCGCCCAATAGGCTTTTGCATTTGGAGTCATATAACTGCAATCCATTGACATAACTTTATATTCATTTTCCTGTTGCAGTAACTCATTTTCTCTTGCTCGTTCTGCTTGTCGGACCTCTTCCCTTCTTCTTGCTTCTTCAACACGAAGTGCAGAATTCCTCGCAAATTCTTCGCACAATGCTTTGGTGAGACTGGGGGGCTGATTCCTTGCTTTTTTTGCAGCCTTTCTTCCTGTAGGACGAGTCGATGAACTAGGTGTTGCAATAGTGTCAACATCATCGGCTAAATTCACTTCCATTGGGGTTGCTCCCGATGACGCTCCCATTGGGGTTCCTCCCGATGACGCTCCCATTGATGAACCTTCACCTGTGAAAGCATATGAAGAAGGGGTTGGGTCCGGTATACGGACTTGTACATACCGCCAGTGGCGGAGGCACTAAGGGACCAGCGGGGTCCGGTGCCCCACCTCAATTTATTTTTATGGTTTTTTCAATGCAATTTGTTGATATATTTTCAAAAAATATAGGGTATATATAATAAAGTGCCCCCTCTTATTAGCTAATTTTTGTTCTTTCATCTTGTTATGCTTGGAGTGCCCCCGCTCACTAAATTTCCTAACTCCGCCACTGCATACCGCTGACAATCCTTGACAATGTCCCAACCGCCCCATTGTCCGAAACTAGCCCCTTTCATTTCAGATTGATACCACAGTTGCGCATGTCTTATCTATTAAAATTATCATCAAAATTATTAAAATTATATACCAAAATATAATGTTAATAAAAACAAAATTTCTGAAATGTTTACCTCGTCATCCAAAGCATAGCCGCTCCCGGTATTTTGCGCTCCTTTGTTCAATGCATCCCTCCATGTTTTGAATTCTTTGTTCAAATTCCTCCAGTGACTTTGTAGAGCTCCTTCATTTCGAACCGTACCGGGCATATGAGCAATATAGTGTTGGGTAATTTTTTTCCACATTTGGGGTGTACGCATTTCAGTACCGGTGATCGAGCAATGACATACAGTACACTGCCCGGGATTGCTGCATTAGCTCTGGAGGAACGAGACATTTTGATTGGAAAAAGATGAGGAAATTTTGTATGCAAATTGACAAAGAAAGTAGCAAAATGGTGTGTAATGATGGAGTGGAAATTTAATTTGGTGTATGAGAAATTATATGAAGGATTGTATTTAGGGTTATTATCATGAATGGTGCCTGAACTTTCATTAACAGGACTTCATGGTGCCTGAACTTTAAAAGTGATCAATTTGGTACCCAAACTTTTAAAAACCGGACTTCATAGTGCCTGAACTTTAAAAGTGATCAATTTGGTACCCAGACTTTAAAAAAGAGGACTATGTGGTACCTAGACTTTCAAAAAGAGGACTATGTGGTATCTTAGTCAATTTTTTTTAATCAAATTCCGTTAAAATGAAGGATAAAATTGTCTTTTAACATTAAATTTTATGTAAAATATTTTTTTTACCTCTCAACTTCTATAAATATGTTTTATGGTGTTTTGAAAAAAATGAAAATGTCATATAGCTATTTTAGATAAATAAACAAATTGATTAATGAAAATATAGTTGAACGGTATATTTTTTATATCTCTTAATTTCTATTAGAAATAATTTTTAATGTTCGAGTATATTTTTATTTATCAATTTATCTATTACTTTTCAATAGTCATATGCATAAATGTTTTTTGAAACACCGTAAAACATATTTATATAGTGGTTGAGAAGTAAAAAAAAACTATTTTATGGTGTTTTGAAAAACTGAAAAATGTGCATATAGCTATTTTAGAACAATAAATTAATTAATTAACGAAAATATACTTGAACGGTAGACTTTTTCTAGTACTCAATTTCTATTAGAAATCATTTTTAATGTTCGGATATATTTTTATTTATCTATTATTTTGCAATAGTTATATGCATTAATCAATTTATTTATTGTCCTAAAATAGCTATATGACATTTTCATTTTTCATAAAACATATTTATAGAAGTTGAGAGGTAAAAAAAATATTTTACATAAAAATTAATGTTAAAAGACCATTTTATCCTTCATTTTAACGGAATTTGATTAAAAAATTGACTCAAATACCACATAGTCCTCTTTTTGAAAGTTTGGGTACCACATAGTCCTCTTTTTTAAAGTCTGGGTACCAAATTGATCACTTTTAAAGTTCAGGCACTATGAAGTCCGGTTTTTAAAAGTCTGTGTACCAAATTGATCACTTTTAAAGTTCAGGCACCATGAAGTCCTGTTAATGAAAGTTCAGGCACCATTCATGATAATAACCCTTGTATTTATAGGGAAAAATAAATTTTTTTTTAAAAACTTCGGATTAAAAAAAAAAAAATTTTCAAACGGTCAGTACACGTGGCAGGCATCTCGGACCGTTGATTGCCAACGGCTATATTGGCGGACGCACCAGATGCTGCCATGTGGCAGTCAGCAAACTCAAAAAAAAATAGCTGTTAGGCTTTTTTTGGTGTTCGGCGTGGCTGCCGAACACAAACCTCAGAGCATTTCCCCCGTTCGGACGCCACTACCCGCCGCTCCCCCACGCGCGCGTGCAATGCACGCGCCAGAATAAAAAAAAAAAAAATTGGTGCGATTCCGCGTCGCGCGGGGCCCACACCCCTCACCGCCCGCGGTCGCGGCGCGCGAGCGACGCTCGCCGGCCCGCCTGCCTGGGTGCGTCGCGCCCGCCGCTCGCCGTCCCTCCTTTTCGCCGGTGTGGCGTGAACAGGAGCTCCCACGGTCAAGAGAGCGCCTCCGCCTGCGCGCTCGACCTCCCGCTGGAAATGCTCTCACCGCCAGCGGAGGGCCATTGGGCGAGGTTGCCGCAGCGCTCTCATCCAAGAGAGCTGCATAATACCAGGATTTAGGGATGGCAGTGGATCTAGTCGGAGTTGGGGGTACCAACTTCATACCCATTTCCATTTGTGATTTTCACTTTCATATCCACACCTATACTCATTAATGTTTAATCGGGTATCTCCATACCCGTCTCCATGGAGATTACTAGCTCCATACCCACCTCCATACCTATCTTGTATAGAAAAAAAGATAAACTATATTAACAATAAAGTTCCATAAGTAATCATAATGTATTAAATATTTTTATTCATCTTCATTACTATATCTATTAATTAAATAAATATATAATAATATATAAGGGACAATGACCCCTAAGGACAAAAAAAATACCCTAATTCTATGTTAGGCAAGTATTTAAAAAATTTTCCTATAAGGACAAAATAATAATTAGAATAATAAAAAAAATAATTTGACCAATGATGCATGCCCACGTGAAGAGTACCGTGTGAACAGTACCACTCGTGTACAGTAACACGCGCACAACTGTTTCTGCCAAACACAGAAGCAGTTCTGCCAAACACAAAAACAGTTTCTGCCAAATACAAAAACACTTTCTACTAAACACAGAAATTGTTATGCCAAATACAGAAACACTTTCTACTAAACATAGAAATAGTTATGTCAAACACAGAAACAGTTTTGCTAACGCATAATAGTTCATGTCAATACAGAAGCAGTTCATGCCAATATAAAAACAGTTCATGCCAACACAGAAACAGTTCATGCGAGAAACAGTTCATGCGATGCGAACACAGAAATATTTTGTAAAAACAAAAACAAGACCAAATAGTACTAAAAATAGGCCAAATAATCAAGATATATGCAGCAAAACAAACACAATATAGCCATTACCATTAAAAAAAAATATAAAGATGAAAGGAGAAACATACACAATGCTTATTAACCGTTTATGTGTTGATACAAGTACTAACTATTTTTGTATATCATTACATGTTTATGTGTTTTATTAACTGTTTATGTATTTTATTAACTGTTTCTGTGTTTTATTAACTGTTTTTGTGTTGGCAGAAACTGTATCTGTACACGTTACTGTTCATGTGCGTGGGCTTTGTAAAGTGAATTTTTTTTTCTTCTATTAATTATTATTTTGTCCTTATAGGAGAACATTTAAAAATTATGCCCTACAATAGAAAGAGGAGTTTTTCTATGTCCTTGTGAGTTATTAATCCTATATATATCAGTAAAACCTCTATATAATCTAATGTTGGGACCACATACGTTTTACGAATATAAAGAGATTATTTTTTAAGAGAGGTATAACTAAAAAAATTAATTATTTACTTAAGTTCTTTTTTCTAAATATTTTCTTATCTAACCTATATTATACGAGTTTGTTTCCCTGTTCTGAGAGTAAATCTAGATTATATTGCTTGATATCAATTTATATCAAGTATCACACTCTTCTTCCTAGAAAAGCAGTCATGTGACCTAAGCGAACTCTGATCTCAAGCAACAATGATAAAATATTTAAGTTCATCTTAAATTTTTATTGTAATAACTTAACTTAAATTTTTATTGTAATATTAAATAGTATATTTTTGTTCTTATTGTAATTATGACTATATAGAGGCAAACTTTTAAGAACGGAATTTCAAAAACACATGGAATATGACAATGTGGAGTTATTCCAAAATACAACTGGTCCAGAGTTGGGATTGAGAAATTTTATGATTATATAAATGTTATTTCATTATAGAGTAGGTTTATATGGATGTTTTACTATATATATAATCGGATTGGGTTGGAGGAGAGCAATACCATACCCACCTCACACCCTTCACGGGAGTTTTAAAAATCTCCATATTGCCTCATTTCCACATTTAGTTCCTCCATACCTTCTCCCATTAAAAGCGAATACACGTGAATACCCATATCCGTGAAGGTCTTTTACCATCCCTCTTAAGGATTTTTCTAAATCCACACCCTAAAAGTGACTTCATAAACAATGTTAGCTGGATTTGAAGATGAATAAATCCTTTGCAACATTAATAAGAAAAATATTACTACTCTGCATTGACTAATCCTCATCATAAATATTATCACAAATGCACGTGAGATCGTGAAGTTGATCTGAATGACATGGTCGAGGGTCCACACTATTCACTGAACTGACCTTCACCTAAACTCGTATTGATCTAAAGCTGCCATGTATAAAATAGACTCTCTCCATCAAATAATAAGCTGAAAATGACTAAAAAATGGACCCTCGCAATTGATACGAATAACATGGTTGAGGGTCCACATTATGGCCCTATGCACTGAACTGACATTCACCTTAACTCTTATTGATCTAAATCTCAACTGACTTGTATAAAAGAGCTACCTTCTTCATCAAAGCAGGAGCTGAAAATGACCACAAAATGGACCCCTCGAAGTAGATATCGTCTTTACAAATGCAAGTAGGATAGACAAAAAAAAGCTGAAATAGCTCTGAAAGATAAAGCCAATATGATGCAGTCTTTGCTTAGATATGACTACAAATAAAGCTGAAATATGCTTCTTGTTGTTAAAGATTAAAGCCAATTTGATGACTACCATTAGGGCAGAAGGACCAACATATAGGCTTACAAAGGGTAGCCGTCCAATTTCTTGCTAACTTAATATAGCGACAGAATCAATATTTGTTTTCAGGTTGTCTATCCTTCCAGGAACAAAAGCATATTGCAGTTTTAATCACTAGCTTCCAGTCTGGAGATTTTTTCAACGTTATTTGTGATGTTTTTAAAACCAAAATCACAAAATTCACTTGGCCATGAAAAAAAAAAATTTGCCAACGGCATCAATTGATAAGAATGAAAACATGCGAATCAGTTCAGAGTTGAGAAATTGAATAGTGCATAAGTAACTATTACACTCGAAAATACGGACCAGCTCTCTAACATAACTTCCTAGGGAAAAGATTCCGCCAACCTTTCTTCCCCTTTTCACCCTTCACTTATTTCTTCCAAAAATATAAAAGTAAAGTCCACATTTGTTTCACATAACACTATGTTTTCAAGAAAGCTTGGCTTTGAGTTCCTCTGCCACAGCATCAATGAACTCTTCGGTATTCAAGTAATGGTTCCTAGCAAGCCTGCAGTACAAATGACGCGTTATCAATGAGATTACTGATCACATAGAGACACAAAAACACACAACCCATATGTGCATGAACCAAAACCAATCTTCATATACTTACTTAGGCCCATGAAGAATGAGTGCAAGATCCTTGGTCATTTTCCCTGACTCCACAGTCCCAATACAAGCTTCTTCTAGTTTCTGAGTGAATTCCAAAAGTCTTGCATTGTCATCCAACTTTGCCCTGTTAACAAGACACATGTAAATAATAATTTAAATCAGAAGAGATCCTGAAGGAGCACTAACTTGGAAATTAAAAACGTCACTATATACCTGTGTGCAAGACCCCTTGACCAAGCAAAGATAGAAGCTATGCTGTTTGTACTTGTTTCACCTCCCTTTTGGTGAACCCTGAAATGACGAGTAACGGTACCGTGGGCAGCTTCTGCTTCAATAGTCTTCCCATCTGGGCACACCTGCACTCATGAGATCCTCCAGTAAGTGGACAAGGATAACCATAACAAAAAGAATATCTTAACGGAGGAATCAGAGAAGAGAGAATGAACATGAAATTGTTGTAACTTACCAGTACTGATGTCATCAACCCAAGAGATCCAAACCCTATAAGAAAACCAACAGTTAAAATACTGCAGTCTTAGTATGCCAAATCTTGATGTAGAAAAAATAAAAGTTAAGCTAACAGACTGTTGTACACACCTTGAGCCAACATATCACTTTGCACATCTCCATCATAATTCTTGCATGCCCAAACATACCCACCATCACTTTTAAGAGCATAAGCTACCATATCATCAATGAGGCGGTGCTCATACCTTCAAATCCGATGTAAATAGTCAATAAAAAACACACTTTGACCTGGAAATCCATAATTATAAAATCACCAAACTTTCCATCCTTACCATATGCCAGCAGCATCAAACTTCGATTTCCAGTTGGCTTCATAAACTTCTTGGAATATGTCCTTGAATCTTATCTCACGAACAAGCAAGGATATAGATATGTCAAAGAAGAATGATTAAAAATGTTCAACACATACAAACAGGACTGTTTAGCATCTGCATACCTTCCATCATATTTCTTAAGAATGGTATTTTTTGTGCTAAGATAAAGCGGCCACTTTTTCTCATAAGCAGTGTTCATGGAAGCCTCTGCAAAAGCACGGATGGACTGCATATCCAAGCCAGATATTCAACACAGGGAAAAAGTAGGATGACTCACAGAAAACAAGACTCTTCCAATGAAAGCACCAGATCATACCTCATCAGTATTGTACATGGCCAATGCTACTCCCCCTTCCCCTGTGAAGTTGTACACCTCTAGTTCGGTCTTCTCATCCTTTCCTTCTGGAACTGCAGGCAATTCTTAAGTGAGTAACGAGACTAGATCATTAACGAGAAAAGAAAGCGAGCCTAGTCCATTAAAGGAATGTAAGCCTTTCTTTCTATCCATTCTACTTTGCATAGTCAATCCTAACTCAACTAAAGTGACACATATCATTCTTGTAGTCCCAGAAAAGATAGAGAAGTTTACCAAACACCAACTTGAGTTTTCCAGGTCCTTTAATGACTGCATCAGTTGCTTTATATTGATCACCAAAAGCATGTCTTCCAATGCATATCGGCTTTGTCCAACCTGAAAACACAAACAATCAGCATGGTTCTACTTTGACAAAACCATGGAGCAATAATATGAAATTATCTTACCTGGGATAAGACGAGGGATATTTTTGCAAAGAATAGGTTCTCTGAAAACAGTACCTGTAGAGAAATCCAATAGCCTCTGTAGTTAACCCAGAAAATTCTTCAAAATATTTTAAAATTATACTCATGGTTTACTAACCATTCAATATGTTCCTAATAGTCCCATTGGGACTCCTCCACATGCTCTTCAAGTTAAACTCCTTCATACGAGCTTCATCTGTCAATGATAACCACAACAACCCACAGTTGAATAAAAACATAGCCAGTAAATTTGCTAATGAATCTAAGTTCAAAGAGAACAAATGCATGCTAAATTCTTAATGGTGGTTACCTGGAGTGATAGTCGCACATTTGATGGCTACATTGTACCTGAAAAACCAAGCGTTGGAGATGCAAAATTAATACCAGATTAATATGTAGAAGTGAAATGATACTTTTGGCGCCTTTTTTTTTCTTCATTGTCTTTATAGGCATAGGAAGGGGTTGCCTAATGCCAAAGGGTGCCATTAAACAACTTTTTTTACCGCAAAACTACCATTCTGACTACCAAATATTAATCCATAACACATTAAACATAGTAATGATGGACTTGACATAAATAATCGTTCTTAAACCATTAAGTAGAGATACTATAACACGTACTTAAGAGTAGCCTCTGCACTTTCAATGGTAACTTTATCATCAGTGGCATCACGGTGAGGAAGACCAAGGTCAAAATACTTGATGTCCAATTCCAAAAAAGGGAAAATAAGCTGTTGATACAACAAAGAAAAAGAAGCATATAAGCAACCAAAGTGTCGATCAGAAAATTATATATAGACGAAAAATTTATTGGTGGATCACTTAGAGTATGGTTCAGTCACCTTCTCCTTAATAGACTTCCAGAAAATTCGCGTCATTTCGTCCCCTGTACCACATGCAACAGACAAAACAGTATGAGAAAGAGGAAGATGAAATTTCTTCAATTCATTGAAAAAGTTAGTTTCACAGTGGGTGAAGTGCGTGTTGTGGTCTTAACTTTGTGGGGACCTAGTAAATCATCCAAGCTATAATCCATACTGGTATGGCCCTCTTAAAGTGTCATGCTTTCCATACTTACATGACTTAAAATGTATATTTTTAAAAGAGATTTAGGTTTTTGGGCTGAATATAATTGAGCAACCATAACATTTTGACATATTTTGAACAAGATCTCGAAATTACCTGAAACTTTGATATATATTCTCAAGAAGAAAATTTGAATGAACGCGAAATATTGATATAGTTTTTGGACAGTAGGTGAGAAATGCATACAAGACGCTTATAATCAATTTAGTGTGGTTGACATGATATGAACCCCATGAATTCAATGGAACACTTGAAGCATGAATCATGTTCATTCACTCAAAGTTTTTTAGAGCCTCAAACTAATTGTATATAGTGCCTGCATGGGAAAAGATGGAGATCCACTAATCTTCACAGTAATTTTAATTACAAGGTCAGATTATTATCGATACAGATCAAACAAACTTTATCACCCAAATCATCACCATAGATCAAGATGTTTATAATATCTCAAAATACCAGCCGATTGATCATGTTGATGTTAGATAGTCCAATTAGTCATTCTATAAGCCTTTTCCAGGGAAAACAAAAACTGGGTATTGCAAAAGATTCATTTCAGATAAAAGGGTTTTCATTCTTATCAACTTTTGACTCAATAAACAATGGAAAATTGTACAAAGCTACCACCTTTTCGGAAGAAAAAAGCTAATAAACATGTTCGAGGGGTAAAAATTCAAGCTTTTGAGAAGTTACAGAAGCACAAACGAATCAGATGGGCAAACAGTCATGTCATCGATCAACACAAACGATCAACAAAATCAGTCCAGAAATTGTGATCCCCAGAAAGTCAATGGAAACAAACAGATCAGATCGGAGCAAGGAGATGGGAATCTCACCGTCCATCTCGACGATGGGGTTGGCGACCTTGATCTTCTGGAAAGTCATGGTTTCTGACTTGGCGGGCGATCGGATTGGGGCAGATATGAAGATAGGAAGGGAATGGAATGGGAAGTAGGACTCCTTTAAAGGCAGAGAGTCGCTGTTAGTGCTTTTGACTGGAGTGAGATGGTGAGAGCGACAACCAACAAAACAAAAGCAAAACAGACGACAATCTTCTACACCAGACCGATTGTGCTCATTAATTTATTTGGTTTTTTTTTTTAATTTCTTTCTTTTATAATTGTTTTCCTTTGTTTTCCGGTGATTGGTTGCCTCATCCACCTACCACCTCTTTCCCCCGTGGCTTAACTACTCTTTTCTTTTAGTTGCATCTCCAACAAATTTTTTAAAAATAAATTGGGCCCGATTTATAAAGTCACAAAATTAAAAACATTCAAAAATCATTTTCAAGAGATTCCATAAATTCACTTTTTAAATTGATGAATATTTCCATATTGGCCAATTATCACTGAATATCCCTATGATAGACAGTTACTATCAATTCCATCCCTGTGGTAAAAAAATATCAATCCCGTGATGACTTTCTATCATCAATTGACACTCAAATATCATTCTGTTAAGTTTTCATCCAAATTCAAAGGTAAAATTGTCTTTTTCAAATTTTTCTTTTTTTTGCACGGCGAGCAATTGCTCTGCATCAAGAGCAAGATCTTGGCCAACCCATTGGCCCTGGCCACCGCCTCTTGCTCTGCATCAATTGCTCCGTTCCGAAGCATCGGCCACTCTTCGCTGCCAATCGCCGCCGGCTCTCGATCCACTCTCCTCTTCGTTGTCACAGTCCCCAAGTACCTCACCTATGACATCTTCATCCGCTTATGTGGGTCCCGCATCGACCATGTCGCCGAGCTCGTCTTCATCAGGTAACCAAATTTGTACTTGGAATTCAATTATTTAAACGTAGAAATAAAGAACGTTTGAATTCTGGGTTGTGGGTTTTGTTGCTTGATCAAAACCCTGAATTGGGTTGCTGATAAAATTGAGAAATTTGCCAACTGGGTTTATTTTTTTTATTTTTTTTATTTTTTGTGAATGAAGATGTGCATAGAAAGAACAGTAATTAGCTTTGTTTGCAATTGAAGTTTTATTGTGTAGTTTCAAAACAAAGTTTATGTTGGTGTTTGTTTAAATTGATTAGGAATGATGCAATGGAGGATCGGTACAGTCTGGTGATTAAGCTTCAGAATCAGTTGTTGGCCACTGCCCAAAGGCGGAGCAATGTTAGGGCTAGGGTGCACTGAAGCACACCCCACTTTCCCAAAATTCCTTTAGTAGGATATAATATTATAGTGTAAATTTATTGAAATAAAGAATTAGCCCAGCCCCCTTACCAACACATAAAATAAAAGGTTAACTACATAAGAGCATCTCCAAGAGATTCCACAAATATGAGTCTACAAATTCATGTTTATGGACCTATGTGGCACTTTGTAAACCAAAAATTGTGAAGTGAAAAAATTTGTTTTCCAAGAGACTCTTCAAATTTTGGTTTACAAATGCCAAGAAAGCAATAAAAGATGAAAGAATCATTAAAAAAATATTTGAAGAGTAGTTTTACAAAGTTTCAAGTTTAAAGAGTGGTTCACAAAATTTTCAATTTAAAGAGTGGGTTTGTAAAGTCTCTTGGAGATGATTTTTGGGTGTTTTTGCTTATGTGGCTCTATAATGTGGGTCCCAATTTAGTTTTGAAGAGTTTGTTGGAGATGCTCTAATAGTATCCAAACTATAGAGTCAATTTCAAGTTCATACCCAATGTATTGATTCTCTACAAACAGGTACATGAACTTTTGGAAATCATACGAGTTGCTCCCTCCGTCAACAAAACGGTTAAGTTTTCTGTTACGTGCTGACTAGACTATTTTAATAGTGCTATATTGACAATTATAAATAATAAAGTATTACTAAGTTAAGCAATAAGTCTAAAAACCAATTAAGTAAACACAATCCTTCTCTGCATCTCCGCTGTTCTTTCTCTTGTGGATGTTCTATGCATCAATGCTTGGACTGTTCCGACCTAATAGCAAATGTTGAAAAATTGGGAGGGGGGGAAAGAAAAAGAAAGAAAAAAAGGAGGGAGAGGGGGGAGGAGTGTTTTTTAAAGTTTTTTTTTTACTTCTAATATTTTATTATTGATGTTCTACGCATCAATGCTTGGACTGTTCACGAACCTAATAGCAAATGTTGACGAAATTTGAAGAGAGTGAATGCAAGAGAAAGATTAAATGAAGATGCAGAGGAGAGAGGAGTGTTTATTTAAAGTTATTTTTTTTACTTACTAATATTTTATTATTTATAATTGTCCATATAACATTAAAATGATCTAGTCAGCACTTAACGGAAAACTGAACTGTTTTGTTGACGGAGGGAGCAACTCGTATGATTTTCAAGAGTTTGGGTACATGTTTGTACAGAATCAATACATTGGGTATGAACTTGAAATTGACCATATAGTTTGGATACTATTATGTAGTTAACCCTAAAATAAATAGCTCAATTCCAAAGGTTCCACCAACAAAATTTTGTCCGCATACGACACATCATTCGGGAATACAAAACCCACCATTTTGACTCTTAGGTTTTCACTCTGCCTTTTGCCTTTACTTTTTGGTTCTACATTTAGCTCTTCTTTGGTAGAAGAAGGAACGTTGGCAGAAGGAAAGGAAAACAAATTTTGCTCCCTGGAGTAAAATTTTGTAACTAAAATCTTGGTTGTCACTAATCCATCTTTGGTGTGTGTAAGTTTTCTTTTTCCTTTAATTAAATCTTTTTTTCATTCTTATTATTTGGTTTGTAATTGGAATTTTACATAAAGATGCTATGCTATGATATATATATGTTCAAGAGTGTTTGTGATCTTTTTTCCTTGAATCTTAATCTAGGATCTGAATTTAGGATCTGTGGCACGTGAAGATAATAGGCCAGCCAAAAGAGGAAAAACAATTGATTCCTTGTTCACAAAAAGTGGTGAGGCTAACGTGGGTACATCTGCTTCTAATATTGATAATGTGGCTACAACTTCTGCTTCTACTATTGATAATGGGCGTACACCTTCTATTGTTGGTATTGATAGTTTTGTCCCGGGATCTCAAATAGGTGAACCTAACGAATTTGATATCACTTCTTTAGAAAGGGATTCGGGAAAGCGTATTCCAATGTCTGAACTCCCTATTAATAGCCACAATGTGATTCTAAGGTCTTATATCAAATTAGGGCCTTATCAACCTAAGCTTTTCAGCTATCCGGAGATTAAATCAGGGAAGCAAAGGCGCGGGTTGATGTTTATTGATATTATATTAGGGCCTTATCAAACCTAAGCTTTTCACTAGGTATGCTGTTTAGTTTGATGTTTATTGATATTTTACATGTGAATGAATTTTTTTTTTATATTGTGTTGTTAATTGATGTTTGCTTGAAAACAAAAATTATAGGACGACAAGAAAAAAAAAATTTAGCCCAGCCCTATATCATTTTCTAGCTCCACCCTTGGCCAGTACTGCCTGTTGCTCCGCCCGCTCTTTGAATACGAATTTGTGTGTTTATTGGATATTTTGATTAAAGTTGTAATCTTTTTGGTGATTTTTCAGGTGAGGTCTGTGAAATCGAAGCAGAGCAAGCTCGATGTTCGTCGCGAGCAATGGGTTTCTCAAGGTACGAATACAATCTCGTTATAATTACGTTTCAAATTGCATGTGTTGGTTGTGTAATTTGTCGTTAAATTTATCCGATTTGTTGGGTTTTGTTATTAAAGATTGAATTTTTTTTGGGTGTTTTGATTG
This sequence comes from Spiraea crenata, assembly GCA_033992175.1. NCBI lineage: Eukaryota > Viridiplantae > Streptophyta > Magnoliopsida > Rosales > Rosaceae > Spiraea > Spiraea crenata. The sequence goes on along the minus strand of JAVBHV010000058.1, from coordinate 2,406,682 downwards.
ATTATGTGTCGCATTTGCTACTGGTTTAAATAGCGGGCGGCACAAGAGGCAGTGGCCAAGGCCAACAGAATTGACCAAGATCTTGCTCTTGGTGCAGAGCAATTGCTCTCCGGCCGTCCGTGAGATGTCGTCAGATTTGCTCAAGATTTTTCAGGTGAATTCCAAATCCGTGCAAAAAAAATAAATAAAAAATATGCAGTCAAAATTGAAAAAGATAATTTTACCCTTGAATTTGGATGGCAACTTAACATAATGGTGTTTGGGTGTGAATTGATAACAGAAAGTCACCACGGGGGTACAATTGATAGTTTTTTTACCACATGGGTGGAATTGATAGTGACTACCCACCACAGGGATATTCAGTGATAATTGGTCTTCCCATATTTATATGTATGTTCTGGACGACTTTGATTTCTTGTTTTCTTTTGATATCTAATTAGAGGAATTGGTCAAAATGCCCCCTTAATTTGTACACTACTTTTGAATTACTTCTTTTACTTGCACATTAAAAAATAAGCCGTCTTAACTTGTTTTATTTTTTAGTGAAAGCGCACTGCAGTCTAAATTGACACATTTTAATCGTTAATGTTGTGGGTGTTACACCTTGTCCCCAGAAAGTGAACCCGGGATGTACGACCATCACCCGGAGGATGACGAAGCCTAAACTAGCACACACAGACAACAAAACCACGAAAATAAAATTACAAATGACGCGACTGGGCCCATAACAATCATACAACTGTATCAGAGCAACTACAATAGAAGCAACTGACACCTGAACGGAATAAAAGATGTCTCTATACTCTCGGGACAGATGCAAAACCTTCGAACTACCTCTGCCAGAGTCTCTGGTCAACTCAGCTACTATTCCCTGAGGGGGCATAAAACCGAAGGGTGAGTGGATGGAAAAATAAATAAACTTTCGAAAACATTTCTGAAAACATAATACATAATCCCATGCTATAAAAACATATAACTATACCGAAATACTGAAAATACTGTAATCTACTCTTGTCTGCGCAGGTCGAGTGCATGTAGCATATCACACATGCTGCCCTGAAACTGCGCAGGGGTCGTTAATCCACTGCCTTGCCCAGGGGTCGTTGGAACAACTGAATGAATTTAACCTCGTGTACTCTCCCTCACATGTTACCCACAACACCCTAGAATGCATATGGGTCGCTAGCACCGGAATAAATAAAGCTAGCAAATGGGGTCTTCGATGCAGGTAACGCTGTGAATGCTGTGTCCTGCGGCCGTAGTTCGAGTACTAAATCTATAATGTACCATGTGATTCTAGGTGCACTATGTACTGAACTGATAAACTGATATCGATATCTCTATATATCTGTATAATACTACTATATACTAAATTTCAATAAAAATCATCACTTTAAGAAAACAAAACTCATCCACTCACAGTGAATCGGGGCTGTCGAACTCGTTCGCCTGAACTGCGGCGTCTAACTGGAGCTTGGGTACCTAAGAAGCTTCCCAAATTCAATGGTAAAAAATCCGCAATTTAATAAAATCTCGTAAAACCCTGATTTTCCTTGTTTTGCTCAAAAGGGGTTTAACTATATTTCAGATGGTGAAATGGAGTTCGCCATTGGATCTGGAACGTCGAAACGCTTCAAAAAAGTGGTTGGTTGACCTTGGTCAACATCGGTCAATGGTCGATCAACGTTGACTTTGACAGGTCAAAGGCTAGTCAATGTTGACTGACGGTCGGTCAACGTTGACGGAATATTTTGTTAAAGTTAACGGAAAATTCTATTGACTAATTGCCGGTCAACGCTGATGTCAGCACCACTGCATCAACATCACTGCCGTCGGTGCCAGCATCGGAATCTGGAAATTTCCCAGATTCCGACGTGGTCTTCAGCGCCGTCGTACGCCATCGCACTGTCGCCAGAAAATCCCCAGTTTTCGGCGACTATTTCAGCCGAAACCCCAAATTTCAATCTTTCTCAATTCTCAACCATTTTCACGATCTTTACATGGAAATTCATCTATGGAACTCAACAAATCAATTGGGAGTGGTTTTAGCGCTTACCTTGGCCGGGATTGGCCGAAATCACGCCGAGAAAACTCGGGATTCCGTCGAGGCTTGCCGGCATCAAACCGCTCCGTTTCCCATGCCAAAAATTGGTGGGATATGCTCATGACGTTACGGGGAACGTTTTGCGGGTGGTGGCGCGGTCGATCGGTGGCCGGAATTGATGAATCGGTGGCGAGAGGTGGAGGTGGTTCGGCCGGTTTTGGGTTTCCCTTTTGGGAAACTTGGACCGGTTTTTACTTTAAACCCAAACCCAAACTTTCCAAAAACCTCCCAAATGGCAGCCCTTCTACACCTCAACTCCGTTTTTCGTCCGTTACAGCTTCATTACAACTCGGAATCCGATTTCATCTTTGCAGACGCGTTCGTATCGTCGAGCTCTTCGCATAGAGTACAATATTGGATATGTAATTCCCAACGGTCCAAAAGTCAACGTTCTACTTCGAAGAGCTTTTTAGTCATTTCATGAGAAATCCCGGAACGGGTCGTAACAGTGGGTACTTTCGTCAATACTGTAGCCATTAGCAAATGCAACGTCGAACCTAAATCAAAAGACGAGCACGACTTTGTTTAGATTTTTGGTGTCGCCTTAAGCAATTTCCTTGGCCCTGACCTTGATGACACATGCCTAGCATAGACCCGAGTCGAGGAGAAATTCCATAAAAAAATAGACCCCACTATCATTGCTCACCACCTCAATGTGGATTCCGACTATTCTCATGTGGTGCACAAAAGGAGAAACCTTTCTCCTGAATGCAACTAGGTGATTAAGGATGAAGTAGACAAGCTGCTTAAGGCATACTTTGTTCGAGAGGTCAAGTATCCCGAGTGAGTAGCAAATGTAGTGCTGATTAAGAAGGCAAACATGAAATGGAGGATGTTTGTGGACTTTACAAATCTCAACAAAGTATGTCTAAAGGATAGCTTCCCTTTGCCCAAAATTGACCAGTTGGTGGATGCAACCTCGGGTCATGAGGTCATGAGCTTCATGGATGCATTTTTTTGGGAATAACCAAATTAAAATGCATCCAGAAGATGAAGAAAAAAAGGGATTCTCTACTGCCATACAGTCATGCCCTTGAGACTGAAGAATGCAATCAGTAGATGGTGAACAAGATGTTTGCAAACCAGACAGGCTAGTCCATGGACTATTAAAGTGCTAACTTATCAACCCTGAGGGAAGTGCTCCACACAAGCCTGAGATTTGCGAGAGGCTCATGAAGTGGACTATAGAGCTCTGTCAATTTGATACCCAATACTCCCCTAGGACCTCAATCAAAGGTGTTGGTCTCAAAATCTGTCGCTAGGATTTCAGACTCCTTTTTCGTCCTTCTTGTTTGTGTGCGTGGGCGTGCCACCTCGCCGATGAGGAAAAGATAGTTGTAGGTACGTACGTGGTTGTGCTGATCCGACTTCTTTCAAAACGATTGTGGACCGAGGAAGGAACGCATCTCGGTCGAGGGTTCACCGTGCCTTGGCTGCAAGGACTTAAGACAGCATTATTCGTAAAAAGATGGATTTGGTATGATGATGGGAAGTTTCATCAAACTTTAACGAAACAATTCGCAAAGATTGAATCGACATAGACTGCAAAAACTTAACTAAAGATACAAATTGCACAAAATTAAAGAGATAGGGATAGAAGTTGCATAAAGTAAAAGGACTGTAAAGTAAAGAGATAGGGATAGACGTAAAGGGATAGAAGTTGCATAAAATTAAAGGTGCGACAATGGAAGTGCGAAGAACTAAAGAGCAAAAAATAAAAACGATAATTAAAGTGCGAAGAAACAAAGAACATGAACTTGAAATTGCAATATAAGAAAAGGAATTGAAAGACAAATTTGCGAACTGAATCGCCTAAGAGAATTAAACTACATGACTAAGAATTAAAAAGATAAAAGCACGCTAGGTGCGAGTAAAGCGAATAGAGGAGTTGATTGTGTTGGTGTTGGCCCCTTTCTTGGTGTTGAAAGCATTGTATTTATACTGGCATTTGATGATCAAGCTTCATCTAGAATCGGCGTAATCTGCTCTAGCTTTGATTTCGTCCACCTTGATTGCATGCTGATTTTCTCTTCTTAGAAATAAATTCCTTGATTGCATCGTTCACAGGTCTGACTTTGATATGATTCCATTTTCAATGCATGATTTAGGTCATATATAAACGTCAAGCAATTTTCACCTTACCAAATCGGCACATGATTGCCGTTTTGACTTAACCGAATAACACATGATGTACATATTTCACGTGTTTGACCTTCACTATTAACTTTATACAGTTAATGCGAAGTGATGACCTTGGTTAAGACCGAGTTTTGACTTTCAGTCCATATAGTTGAGCCTCGGTGACCTTGGTTACAATAGCGTTGTACGATACCAAAGCAAGTCTGCAATAGTGTTGTACATTTCCCACCATGGCGTTAAGATAATGAGCTTGGTAATCTTGGTCATGAAAAACATTCTTGTGCCAAGCAGGATTTTAAGGATGTGTGCGGCTTGCTATACCATACCAATGGTATGCTGAGAAGTTCATGTGGCGTAGCATACCGTGCGGTGTAGCATACGGTCATGTATTCCTGTATCGAGCAGGATTTCAAGGACATCCACGCGGTGTAGCATACGATCGTGTATTCCTATACTTAGCAGGATTTCAAAGTTCATGCATCATAGCATGCCGCACTCATCATATCATACCGTATCATAGCATAGCATACCGCGCGCGTCATAGTATACAGCGCGCATCATAGCATGCAGTCATGTATTCTTGTACCGAGTAGGATTTCAAGCATTCCTATACCGAGCAGGATTTCAAGGATGCGCATGGCTTGGCAAAGCATTCCTATACCAAGTAGGATTTCAAGGACGCGTGCGGTTTGGTAAGTCGTACTGCAAGGTATGTCCACGGCTTGCTTAGTCATTATGGCATACTATACGGCTTAGTAAGCCGTACTGCAAGGCTTGCTCGATCATGATGACATACTTCTTTACCAAGTGGAATTGTAAAATCTAGGTCCAAACAAAAGGACAAGTTGTAGCGGATTCATTGCCAAAAGCTGCTCCTTCTACACCAAGCAATAAGGACATCACCTGATATAAGTTTATTTACATGGATCACCTTAATTTGGTGAATGAATAACTTGCATATGTATGTTATCTGATATGAGGTTACATGCCTTCACAGTAACCAAGAAAACTCTAATGTGCAGTCGTACAACAAAACCTTTCAATTATTTAAGATGTACAAAAACTTGTAAGTTAACTTTTGTATGAAGGTTTCATATTTCTTTTGTAAGCTTTCATGTCACACATATATATTGCTCGTTCCATAAATCAACTTTTGAATTTGTAATATTGTTTCTTTTAGAGGCAATTTCTTGCAAAATAAATACAGAGCGTAATCAAATATTCAAAACACTAGTTCAAATATTTCTAAGGTTTCACATTTTTCATTGTAAATAAGAAAAAAAACATAATGTGTTATGGAGGATTGCATACCATATAAAAGTAATGCATATACTTTTTTTATTTGAAGAGGGAAAGTAACCCAATATCACAATTTTTTTTTCTTTAACAATATGAACTTATTTCATTAAACATCCATCTTGTACATCTTTTTCATACTATTTATTTTTTTTCACTTTTCAAATCCAAATATTTATAAAAATAAACTAGAAAATCAAAAAAGTTTACATTAAATTCTTGAGCAATTGATAAGAAGGATCATCTTTCATGTGGTGTTTGTACACATTGGTCATCAACGGCAAGAGATCATTTGACTCCTTCCTATCATATCCTACTTTTATGTCTGTCTGATTTTAAAAACAATGGATTAGAACCCTATATTGTGGGTTACAATGGTCCACCGATTGCAAAAATGATCAACGCCAATATTTAACCAAAAGTCACACGATGGAGGCACATTCGGTCCTTGAATTTCGCTTGTAAGCCAAATTCATCTTCTTTTATATATATATATATATATATATATATATATATATATATATATATATATATATAATAAGCATTCACGAGCATACTGATTGATAAACTTGAACTACATCTGAATTTCGAACTTTTTGACCTAATAGAAATCATGTGAAGCTACATAAACACAACAGGAAAAATGCAGCCTGAACAAAAAGTAGGAGGATTCACTAGTAGTTAACGTAAATGGAATGTGACAAACAAAAGAAATGATGAAACACGATTGCCCATATGATTTCTAATATCCTAGGATCTGGGTCTTTACTTGTGCTGTAGGGGAATAAAACTCTTGTTTTGAGAGAAATTAGGTCCTAATAAAAATAGGGCGTAGAAAACGATAAAAGTGGAGATCCATATCCACTAAACACTGCTCCTCTCCGGCTAGTTACGCCCCAAGCTTGCACGCCGAATGGACAGCGCCGTCCTCTTGATTTTCTCATCATCTAGTAAAGGCCTGGTTCTCATCTTCGTCTCTTCTGGCGGCGGGGAGGTCGTCTTCCTCTCCTCAAAGAGTTTCTCCATCGTCTTCTTGAGCACTTTCACATCTTGCCTATTTTTTTTATCGCCAAATTCATCTTTTGATCGGTTTTAAACTAGCAAAATAAGGTGATCAATCCGCTTGTCCACCAAGTAAGATGACCTCTACTATCTTTACTCCCATCTTTATTCGACCCAATAAACTCAAGGAAAATTTCATTTTCCAAACTTGAATATGCGAGGCCACCCTTGTCAAGAACACTAAAGAAATCCTTTAGCATTTCACTACAACAATAGTAATCATTAGCGACCTACTTTTTCCAAGGGAACCCAAATATAATTGTAAAAAATTTTTATCCAACAAAAATACTTCGCAGTTGGAAATATGTCTAAGAGGTTTCTTTTATTTCCGACGAAGAGACATGCAGTCGGAATAAGTGTCTAGGGTCATGGCTAATTTTTAAAATTTTTTTTTTAATTTTGGCGAGAACACTAGATGCCGAATTTATTTGCAACAAAAATCACTGTTATTGGAAATACGGGTAATATTTTTCAAAAAAATCTAATAAAGCTCTCACTTTTGTCTGTATGTAAATGGTAACAAGCTAGTGGTACGTATCTGTCACATGAAAAAGAGATTACTTTACATGCATTTATGCAAAAAAGTAGAAGGTCGATTAGCTTTATTATCTAATTTGCATATTTTGGTTGTGCACATGAAGCCAAATGTTGTAGCACTCTATTGTTGACATTCTCCCAGCCGCAGTCAAAACACGAAATTGGCAAAATGATATGAATTGAAAAAAAATGCATGAAAGCATGCACCTTTAGCATGCAGTACCCAAATGTAGGAAGACCTAGCAGATTGGGCTAGCACCTCAAGTAAATCTCTCAAATTTTGAAGCATTTCTTAAGAGCTCATCTCATCTCATCAAGGCTTGACCTATAAGAGCCAATATTGATTAAACAAAGAAGCTTCTTATCTTTGTATACATAGTTTATTGATCAAGCAGCCCTCCATGAACAAAGGTTTGTCATGAAGGTGCTTCACAACTTGTTAAAGACCTCTTATAGAGCTCATAAAAAATTCAGTACATTTGATAGGAGAGGGGACAGTCCTCCTCAAAATCCTCATTCCTTAACAAGCTGTGAAGCACCTCAAAATTCTCAAAATTCTTTATGAGGATTTTGAGGATGATTTTTTCTTGTTAATTTGGATTCTGTGCAATAAGCCGACAAACTAAATGGATGATTGACTTTGAGAAACTAATTATCCATGCAACCATAATTCACTTATACTTTTCAACCTTCTACAACAACATCATGCCCAAAGTTAATACTACATTGATCACCATTGCTATCCAAAACGGAAAAGGCCATTTTCTGATAGTTTCATCCTCTTCATTGCTTCTTTTCCTCTTCTTGGAAATCTCAGAGGTAGACATAGTTTTTCATTTGAGGCCGAACTGGAAATTGATCACAAGAATGTGTTGAGACATGACTGTCAGATGGAATCAGAATTCCTTAGGAGAATTATAGAAAGTTTTTTTTCAAGAGAGAATTGTAGGAAATTTCTTCGCTCAAACAAGGATAAAAAAGGGCCTTAGAGAAGTTTTTAGTGCATGATAGAACTTGAGAGGGAAATGATGGGGATAAAGTGTAAAAGGCCCTTTTTTTTTGCACTTAATGACTCTAGTGAGATGTTCTCTTCAAGTTCTATGTTATCCTACTCTGGGGCGGCTGTGTGGGATAGGGTTTCCACTCTTCTGATTTTATGGGATTATCCACATCATTTCCCTGTAAAGCCCCCACAGAGTTGGTTTTAGAGCAAAGACATTTTAAGATTCACTGAAAACTTCTATATATATATATATAGAAGATTGTAGGACACACGGATTTCTCGTCGTCTTTCTAAACCTAGAACCAAAAGAGCGAAAATGGCAGATTCAACCAAGTTGGAGTTTACCGATGACGATCTAAAAAAAATGGACAATAATAGCAAGCACCCCGTATAAAGAGAAGTTAGGCAACACAATCAGCCCGCTCTGTCAGAGGTGGGCCTAGAATGATGCCATTCAGAATGGCAAAGCTCCTTCAGCGTCGATCCAGGAAGCTACGGTGGATATCAATGAGCTAGCGAAGATCCAGGAAGCTCCAGCGGCAATCAATGTGCCTGCTGAGATCCAGGAAGCTTCGGCGGCAATCAATGTGCATGTTGAGATCTAGGAAGCTCTAGCGGCCATCAATGTGCCGGCTGAGATCCAGGAAGCTCCAGCGGCCATCAATGTGCTGGCTGAAGTCCTCAATCCCGCAGCGTGGAGGAAGTCTCGAAGGAGGCAGCGCCGTCATAGATCTCGAGCTCAGCCTCAGAACCCGGACATCCAAGTGGTGGTCCAGCAGGTGAGAAGCAGTTGGGAACCCATGTATGTATTTGAATTTCATTATTTTCGATTTTGGGACTTAACTATTAATTGTGTTGTTCATATGAGGATAATGCTAATTCTCTTGAGAGAGCAATGGAAACTGAAGGTACGGTAAGATTTCAGTCACTTATTTACGTTTTGCTAGTTAGAAAAGTTACAATTAGGGGTGCATTTTCATTTTTCCAAGCGGTGGTGCAGGACATCCAAGCAGTGGTGCATCCGGTGAGAAACAGTTGGGAACCCATGTATATATTTGAATTTCATTATTTACAATTTTGGGACCTAACTCTTAATTGTGTTATTCATTTCAGGCTCTTGAGAGAGCAATGGAAACTGAAGCTGCGGTAAGTTTCAGTCACTTATTTACGTTTTGTTAATAAAAAAAAGTTGCTATTGTGGGTGCATTTTCATTATTCCAAGCGATGGTGCAGGACATTCAAGCGGTGATCCAGCAGGTGATCCCAGACATCCAAGCGGTGGTCCAGCAGGTGAGAAGCAGTTGGGAACCCATATATATATTTGAATTTCCTAATTTACTATTTTGGGACCTAACTATTTAGGGCTCGTTTGGCACGTAGGACAGGACTGTATCCTGGGATTAGCTCGGACTGGACTGGACTGGACTGGACTGTACTGGACTGTACTGGACTGTATCCTGACCTACGTGTTGCACTGGACTAAGAAGCCGGATTAAGCCCCCACCACCACCTGCCCTTCTCTACATCGCATTTCGACTCCAATTTCTACCAACAAACTCCAAGTAAAGTTCAATTTCATCCTCAAAATCCTTCAATTACCCAGAAAAACCCTTTCCACCAAACCCAATTTCTGCCTTTTGTTCAATTTCGCACCAAACCCAGCCAAACCCATTCCATCAAACCCGTTCAATTTCCCAAACCTGTTCAATTTCTCATTCCACCAAAAATGAAGCTCGCTAGCGGTTAGATCTGAGCTCAAATAGGTGGAGTTCGGCATCGGCGTTGGGCGAGGTGGGCGTTTGGCGTTGGTGTGGGAGTTCGGCGTCGGCGTTGGGCGAGATGGGCGTTCGGCGTTTGTTTATGAGTTCGGCGTCGGGGTTTGGGCGAGATGGGCATTCGGCGTTGGCATCTTTGTGGGAGAGATGGGCGCGAGCGACGAGCTGCACACCGTGCTATTTAGCGAGCTGCAAAGCAGCTCGCTATTTTGGGCGAGATAAGCCCCTCAAATGGAAACACGGGTGCTATTTACCACCATTTAAATTAGTCAGATTCTACCCCAAATATGGGACACAGGACTATCGAAAATTATTCCAGTCCAGGGACGTGTACCAAACGAGCCCTAATGGTGTTATTCATTTCAGGCTAATGCTAATTCTCTTGAGAGAGCAATGGAAACTGAAGCTGTGGTAAGTTTTTAGACACTTATTTATGTTTTTCTAATTTAAAAAGTTGCTACTAGGTGTGCATTTTCATTTTCTGTATGTTGGTTTTGTTTTGGGCTGAAAACCTGAAAGGACCTTTTGGGATTCACTGAAAACTTCTTAGAGGCCATCAATGTGCCTGCTGAAGTCCTCAACTCCCCAGCGTGGCGGAAGTCCGGAAGGAGGTAGCGCCACCGTAGATCTCGAGGTCAGCCTCAGAACTTGGACATCCAAGTGGGGGTGCAACAGGAGAACCCTGACATCCAAGCGGTGGTCCAGCAGGTGAGAAGCAGTTAGGACCCAACAGAATGTCAGAAGTTGTATCTGAATAAGCTCAAAGCTTTCAAATATACAATCTGAACATGCACTAGCAGAAATGGCCGTGAATACTCAGGGGCGGCCGTGTGGGATAGGGTTTCCGCTCTTCTGATTTTACAGGATTATCCCCATCATTTCCCTCTAAAGCCCCCCACAGAGCTGGTTTTAGAGCAAGGACATTTTGAGATTCACTAAAAACTTCTCTAAGCCCTTGTAGAAAGGTGGAATGCATATTAGGATAAAAAAAACGTCAAACTTTCTTTGAACTGAGATGTTAACGTATTCTTACATCTTGGTGTATGCAGTCAATTTTGATAACAAGCAACAATGCTTTCAAAATGTACTGATCTTAATATTTTAAGAGAAGAATCCCATAATCCACCATCTTAGCTGTTTAATATTAGTCTCTTAATACTTACTTTACTAGTGGGGTCTTATATTACATAATTAAGATTAATCAAGCATATCAGTTAGAGGATGAGATTGTTAAATATCGTATTTCATTTTATCCTGACTTGGAATAGCCGATCTAGCAAAGACTGAACCATCAAAATTAAGCTTAAGAAAGGAAAGGGAGGGGGGAGGAGGGAGACCATTGAATGGAAGTGAGACTTAAAGTTAGCAAACCTGAGAGGAGACTAGAGCTAAGGGTAAAAATGGGAATCAAATCATCCCAAAAAGATGCAAAATGTTTCTAAAAATGAGGTCATTCTTGAAGGTCCAAATTTGCCAACAAATAATCAGAATTTTAGCTGAAAGGATTTTCATATGGGGTAAGCGGATATTCCAAGAAGAAGGGTGAAACCAATCAAGAAAGGGAGTATGGTTTGGGGGAATAAGAATAGTACCAATATAATTCCAAATAGAGCGAGCAAACTGACAATGAGAGAAGAGGTGGCCTAGGGTTTGCAAAGCTTGATAGAAAGGACAAAGAGAAGAAATGTTGTGGCTGTGAAGGCAAGACGATCTATAGTTTTTAGACACCCTCTAACCAGAATTCATGATAAGATCTTCGCTTTGGGAGGGATGGGGAGATGCCACAAGTTGTTAAGCAGAGAGGCATTGTGGTGGGAGAGGCTCCGACCGAAGTGGAGCCAAGTTGCACACTTAATAGAAAAATAACCAGATGGGGCAGGTCCTCATATTTATGTTGTACTTAAGATTTTATCTATTTATACTAGGCATGGGTGCAGTGTGATTTGGTGTGGTTTTAGGGTAAAACCACAAACCACATAATTCTATGCAGTTTAGCATAATCTCAAACCAAAGACAAACCACTCACTTCGTATACATTGTTGGTTTAACTTTCATATATGCAGGTTGGCAATGAGGGGGGTAATTTCAAATAACTCCCTTCAATTCAAACAAACAACACAAGCAAATCACACAGATGACTAGTCACCTGATGTAATGAACCCGACAATTTACTTACACTTGATTTTATCTAAACATAAGTTATATAATAAGTTCCTTAGCAATAATCGTTTAGTGTATGCTTGTGAATTGTTCAACCACACTCAAATGTTATGCCAACTTAGGTCCTTAACAAATTCAGGGAAGATTGAATTTTGTGAGCTATCCACAAGTACGACTTATTCAATCCAGCGTCCTAGCATATAACAGATGACCAGTTACGCAGGTTTGTCTAGATTGCATGTCAATTAAAGTTGGTGCATAATAAGTCCAGTTTTACTTTAGCCAAGTGATTAACAATACAAAGAGATAGACACAAGATTTGGTACCCGGAAAAACCCAAAAAGGGGTTAAAAAATCGGTGGTCTATCAGAAGACCGGCCTTCCACTATAAAATGGCAGAAAATGTCCAATACAAAGAATCACACAGCTCAATATTTAATTGTACCTAATGCAGCTTTCCTTGTGCGGCCTTTTCTCCTTCACTTCATGTCCAGTGGATCCTCGTTTGGTCAACACTTTCTAGACAATATCCAAATATTTCTAGTCCGTGGCAGCGATGAAAATATGCAATGATACTATATGACCAGTCATTGACACATTTCCATAGAGCTACAAAGTTTCAGGAAATTTATCAGAAACTGGGTTTAATGCAGAAAGCTACAAAATCGTGCAGTAAAAACTGAAGTCAGTGACCTACAACTCAACCTCATCTACTAGCATACATTTGGAGACAAAGATTGCACAAACACTATTTCAACTTAAGTGTGAATGACTTTAAAGAGAGTCTGAAACAATGAAGAAAGCTTCTTCAAAGTTTGGATAAGATGCGTTCTTTTGCAAAACCAAACTTAGAGTTAAAGTTTGGATAAGATGTGTCCTTTTGCAAAACCAAACCGAAATGCATGAAACACATGCAACCCTCACATTCTTTTTAAGTCTCTATGTAAGTGAATTAAGCACTCAAGAGCACAAAGAGAAAACCAGAGAGGATATGCAGCAAAAACAAAGAGAGAGTTTTGAAAAGATGAATGAAATTTTAGACTAAAAACCCTAATGAAAATGAGTGTGATGTTTAACTTAAATAGGCAACAAGAGATAAGATTTAAGTGGCCACAATATGTCCATGTTGACTTGGATTGCCCTTAAACCTGGGCAGATCCAAAATGGGTGACATATGGAGTTTGACTTCAGCAAAAAGACAAATAAGCTGTCAGGAAAGCAACTGACAGAATTTGCTATTTGGAAAGTGTTCACGTGGGGAAATAAGATAACCAGTCATGTGAAACATGAAAACTTAAGAATTTTGAAAAACCATTTCATGAAAACCTAAATCAACTAGACCTATATGAATGCATATAACGCTAAAATATGAACATGTGAGCATCATCCAATCTTCAATCCACGATCTTCAAGCACAATCAACATGTCTTCAAATCTAAACTAAGTCCTAAAAATCTAATTGAGCTTGTGACTGTTACAATGTTTTTGTACAAGGATAGCCAATTAAAAATATCCTACCGTATATATTGTTCAAGTTCTACAATTCATATATATATAACAAGTAATTCAAAAAAATCCAAAATTCATCACAAAAAATTATTATTTAGAAAAAACCTAAAACTAAGTAGTTGGATTTTGATTACTTGTGGGAATGTATGGTAACATAATAGTAAGTAATGAAAATATGATATCTGTTAATTCTCTGTATAAAATAAATTATTTATTAAATTTTGGTGCGGAGTGGTGAACTGTGGTTTAGAAATATGTGATAACTACGAGTCACATCATTATATAAGCAGTGCAGTCTGGTTTTGCAAACCGTTTGTCCAAAAAAGAAATTTGAACCAAAGCACACCGCACTGCGCAGTTTGGTTAGGTTGATTTTATGATTTTTTTAGTGTGGTTGCCCACCCATAATATATGTATCTCTATATATTAAGGGGATATGTGTTTAGCAATTATTTTGGTGAAACATTCATAATGTCAAAACTGCCCTTAATTGAGAAGAACAAAACAAAAACTAGATTTTTTAAAAAATAAGGGTAAAACTGTAAAATTACAAATTTACTTAAAAATAAACAAAAAAACTCTATCATACTCCATCACCATCCAAAAACCAGTCTACCATGTTTAAGATGAAAACCGAGAACATTAGAATGTGGCACAAAGCGCCCATAAAAAAGAAAAGCTTGTGCGGTGAGGCTAATATATGTATATATGTTTCATGAAATCAAAACTTAAATCCTTGGTTAAGAAACACCTACGATGTGCTTCATTCAAATTCAAATGCATTTTTGAGTCTCTAGATTCACTCTCCAAACAAGGCTTTTAAATGAAGTGAGTTTAACAATGACATTGCTTTTGATGGTCATCGTAGTGCTCTTTGCTCGTTAAGGCTTATGATATGGTCTAAGGTTTTCTGCTGTACAATTTTGTGTGCTCTTGGCTTAAGTTCATGTTGTTAGTGATGCATGCTATGGCGACTTTAATTTATCCAAAAGTTTAAACGACAATTTCGTTTAAATTGGTGAGTTTTGCAGTCTAAACATAGCCTACTTCTACTCAATTCTATACCACATGGCGAATCCAATCTTGTATTTTTCTTGAAGCGTGTATGTTTTATTTAGGGGTGATTTTCAGACGGAAGAAGGGTTTCAACATCCGTTCCAAAAAAGTTAGGAATGAATTTTTATTTTCAAATTTGGAATCTTTGGAAATTGGAAAAAATTCAGAATTATTTGGATCGGAATTATATCGGAAATTTTGGAAATAATTTTGGAATTTTTAGGTTCTCAAGGTGAAATAAGATAAAATAATGTGGAAACTACACTTAGAAGATGAATACATAGTTTAAAGCAAGTAATAAATGTGTCCGCGAGAAAGAATGAGAAAAATGGAAGTAATATGATTTATTAAAAATATACTATAAACTATACAATAAGTAAATTACTATAAAACATATGAAATGCATTCAATTTTTTTGATCGGAATAGGTTCGGAAATCTTCGGAAATAAGTCTAATCAAGTCGGAACTTTTGGATTGAAATGTATGTTCCAATTTCTGTCCAACTTCTTTCGGAATTTTTCGAATTCGGAATCTCTTGGCATCGGATCGGAATTGGAACTTCCAATCCAACTTGCACCCCTAGTTTTATTACCCTCAATATCTTCAGTTGTATTGTCGAAGTGTATTTAATGAAAGTATTATCAACCTACAGTTTATTATAAGAACTAAGGCCACTTTCACAATAAATGGGCTAAAATGATATCATGCTAAATTTTAGCATTCTAAAAAAAATTAATTTTTAAGATATAAGGTAGGGCTATACTCTTAAATTTTATTATCTTAAGTTGTTTAAGGGGGATTTGCTTGAGGGGTAGGCAAAACGCATTAAAAATGGGAGTGAACTTGGTTTGGTGGAGGGCTAAAAGGATAGCTAAAAGGTCAAGGCCTTTGACATCCTTGATGACTTTAGCTTTTTAAGTCACTCATTGCTAAAGACAATTTTTGTTAACAATAGGGATTAATAATATTTAGAGTGTGGCTAAATAGTATTGCTAAATATGGTAGAAAATGAAGAAAGATGTTATCAGCACATGTGAAATAAAAAACCAAGAATTTGGACACAGTTTAAAGATAGACAACAATTTGGCCCCGAAAAATACAAATCTCTATTTGGGTTTTTCCTTCTCTCAAAGAAAGGTTCGGAAAAAGGTTCTGGGCGTTCTCATGGTACTAACATCGGGGCAGAGCCTTTCCCAACTCTCCACTTCCCTCTTCACTGCAGCATCTTTAATTTCGTTTGAGTAATGGGTTTAGAGTTCAGAAGCAACCCCACAAGTATGAGATACTTGTCGACGCAGCCACAGTCGCACTCCCAGTGCTTGCCTTCTCCTCTGTTGTACCAGTCCTCTCTTCCGCAGCGCTTCAATGTACAGTCAATGGCGGTGAAGCCAACCAAAAGGGTTCGTTGTGAGCTCCAAGCTAAAGTCAATGGCGCTCTCTCCGCTGAGTCCGACCCCCGCTTCATCGACCGCGTAAGCTTTCAAAACCCATTTGCGCCTTTTCCCTCAGTATTGCTTTTCAGTCCTAAAAACTGAAAAAGACTGCATTTTTAAGAGCTATAAGGGATACCCAGAAACAGAAACGAACCTTTTCGTACAGGGTGAGCTTGAAAGTAGACAAATTTTGATATGGGGTATTTTTGTTTTGCAGCAAAAAGCACTGGAAGCAGCAATGAATGATATAAACAGCTCATTTGGAAAGGGCAGTGTAACGAGATTAGGCAGTGCTGGTGGAGCTTTGGTGTATGTCTTCTTATCTCTTTGTCATTCCATTTTGTTTTCTTTTGATTGAAAGCTGCATTATGGAGCATAAGGATTATATGATTTATGGTAAGAAGTAGACTATCTGAAACTTTGTTGCAGTGAGACTTTTCCCAGTGGCTGCTTGACATTAGACCTTGCTTTAGGTGGTGGCCTTCCTAAAGGGAGAATTGTAGAGGTATGTTCCAATTGTAAGTTTTCATGCTTCTCCTGGGTTATGTTGATAGAAAGTTGCACATACATCTGTTGGGGATTGGAATTTGGGGTTGACGAATTAACTGTTTAATGGATTGGATTCCCGGACTATGGAGAGAGGTTCTCTTAGGTGCTTTACATCTTTTACCAGGTTGTCCGAATTGCAGTAGGAAAAATTCCAAAATTAGACTGTGAGAAGAAATTTGGTTTGACGAAATCACACTTTCACTTGCTGTTTCTTATTATAGGTCATTGCATCTACATGTCGTAATACTTGTCATTCTTAAAGCTATGTTTTCAAATTTGACCTTAAGGTGGAATTTGAATGATTTAGAAAGTTAGATTTCTTGATCCCCTTGCTTCTTCATGTAATGTAACATGGAGTCTTGGCAGACTGAGTAAATGGTTTGGAATATCTAGAATTCTAGTAGTTTGGCCTGGAATAAATTTATTCACTTTTTGTTAACAGTATCCCAATGACTCGCCTTTTGAGCCTTGTGAGATGGTCTAGGAAGCTGGTCTTCCAACTGAGGTGCAAATTTTTGCATGGTTGGTCCTCCATGAGTGAACAAGTACTTGTCTATGTTACCAAAGAAGACCATTTATCTCCATTCTGGTGTTCATTTTTTTTATTTTTTTTTATTTTTTTTTATTTTTTTATATTTGATGTGAGATTATTAATCACATTTTTGTGTGCTCTTGTTGAATATTTGAAGTAAGCTGCTGCACCTGCTTGGTGAGGTGGGGGTTTGGCCTACAAACTGCTTTTCTTTGTTTGGTGTGGCTTATTATTATAGTTCTGTATTGCAACTGTGAGCCAAAAGATGGTTAGTTTGGTGACATGTGCAATTGTGATGGCTATTGGTAGTCTTTGATAAAGACACAATTACCGAATACAGAGCTTGTCTTGAGTTACTAAAATTTAATTTTAGTATGATTGGTCCATATAGCTTGAGAACGATTGGCAGCTCAAATAATTTGGTGGGTTTGCAGTGGGTGAATTTAACATGCCACTTGAGCATTTTGTTCCTGTTGAAATGTCTCTTAATAATTTGCATTTTGTTATACTGATTGGAGTAGTGTGTTTTATGGAATTTATGTTGTCCTACAGACCTTTCTTATTTGGATTTGGTAGTTTCTAGGGGCAAAGCTTGACTTATCTCTATATTGATTTCCAGATATTTGGACCAGAAAGTAGTGGAAAGACCACACTGGCACTACATGCAATTGCAGAGGTGCAGGTAGAGTTGTCTGAACTTTGATCTGGAATCTTTAGTTACTGGTATTTGATCAGTAGCTTCTTCAAAAGTTTGAGATCTATACTGTGACCAACATTCAGTTTTTCAATGGTAAAATGCAGAAGCTTGGAGGAAATGCTATGCTTGTAGATGCAGAACATGCTTTTGATCCAGCATATTCAAAAGCATTAGGGGTAGATGTAGAAAATCTAATTGTCTGCCAACCTGATCATGGCGAAATGGCGCTTGAGAGTAATATATATTTTCTTATTTGCGTGTTTGTGGGAACTGATGGAATTACTCTGTGTTTATCCATCATTTCATTAATAGCATGCCTAAGTTATTCATATAATATGATATATACTGATTGATTTTCTTTCATTTCAGTTGCAGATCGTATGTGTAGATCTGGTGCTATTGATCTTATTTGTGTTGATTCTGTCTCAGCTCTCACTCCACGAGCAGAGATTGAAGTAACATTCTCTCTTTCTTGGTAATTTTAATTTTCAGACGTGCAGTTTCTCTTACCTGACTTTCCGCTCTTGCTACATGTAGGGTGAGATTGGGATGCAACAAATGGGTTTGCAAGCACGTCTTATGAGCCAAGCTTTGCGCAAAATGTCAGGAAATGCATCTAAAGCTGGATGCACTCTAATATTCTTAAATCAAATAAGATATAAGGTATTTTTCAATTAATTTTTTCATGTTTTTTCTTTTTCTGATGGTACATGGGATTCATTCAAGCAATCACGATTTAGCGTACATGTTTAAGTAGCTGAATGGAGCATTAAGGTTTTCAGATATATAGGATGACAGATATAACAGTGTATTGCAATAGTTGAGATTGAGTGCGTACATCTAAGCAGCTGAGTTTGAGTCAATATATCAGATGTAAATGGCTGTGACGCTCCTCCCATTTTCTTTATTAGTACTTCTTCCCTACACACAGTTATCTCACTTCCTTAAACTAATTCATTTTGCAAGATTGGTGTATATTATGGGAATCCAGAAGTGACATCTGGAGGAATTGCATTAAAATTCTTTGCCTCAGTTCGACTTGAAATACGTTCTACAGGGAAGATTAAGTCTGTAAGCACAATAGCCACTTTTTTTCATTGCATAACAGCTGACAGATTAATATGTTTATCTCCGTAGGTCACCTACACAGTTTGATCTATATTTTTTTCTCATATAACATACTTCTTTACTGATCAGGTAAAGGGAGATGAAGAAATTGGGGTGCGGGTTCGCGTAAGAGTGCAAAAGAGTAAGGTAACTTTGCATATATCAGAATGACTTCTGCATCTGTAAGGCTTGTGCACCATGAGAAAGTGCTTTTGTTTTTACCTTTATGATTGCTTAAAGCAGTAATAACGCTTTTGCCAGATATTTCATAACTGGTGGTACAAGCTTGAGAAGTTGTGACCATTTCTTTTTCGCCAAATGTCATAAATGGCACCTGTGGTTTAGGGTATTTGTTATCTTTGGTGCTGTGGTTTCCAATGTGTCATTTTTACCCATGTGGTTGCTTTTGTTGTCAATTTTGGTAGATTGTCTAACCTCCGTTAGTGGTTTACTTTGACTGAAACCTTGTGTTTGGATTAGACTTTAGGAAGTTAAATTGGTAAGTTGAGTCAAAGTTAACTTTGACTAGACTAGAATATTGTTTTTCATCAAAAGGTTTTAATGCCTTTTGGATTTTTCTGATTCATTTTAATGAAAGATGTTTCTGTTCTCACTGTTGGCTAAATGTTTTTGTTATCATATTGTTCGTTTTATGTTTTTTGGAAAAGACTTTTTGCAGACTACAACCTCCTGATTCCTTGATATGGTTTAAGCTTTGGACATATTTGCTATTCCACATTATCGTATGCATTAGTTACTTTTCCTGTACATTACTTTATTATGTTTCTCTTTAATGTGGCTCATTTTGAAAAACATTCTTATCCGATGTAGGTTTCGAGGCCATACAAACAAGCTGAATTTGAAATTGTTTTTGGAGAGGGAGTAAGTAAATTGGTAAGTAACACAATTTTCCCGACTCGAGGTGGAAACCAGTTTCTATCTTGAATTTTTCTTCCTTTCAGGGTTGCATTTTGGATTGTGCGGAAGTAATGGACATAGTAGTGAGGAAGGGATCTTGGTATAGCTATGGGGACCACAGGTTTGTACTAGAACTTGTACTTTCAGGATTCGTGGCTTAAATTGCTCGTTGTCTATGGAGCATTTGCAAAGATTGATACAATATACTTCTAGTTTTGGTTGTTCACCTTAGTTTGGACATTGGATCGAATAGTAGTTTCATTGAAAATACTATTCATACTAAGAAAGAAAAGATCCTATGAAAACCTATGGGCTACCGCACTGGTTCCACGAAGATTTCTGCTCACTTGTCCAGTCCAGGACAAATGAGATTTTGCGGTCTCAGAAGTTTTCTGAACTTACTATGTCTCTGTCATCATTCAACTAGAACTAACTATTTTCTAGCACTCGAGTCACATATTTTATTATTTTCTTGACACGAAAGCGAGGCAGTATAGCCTCTTTTGGTTTGATTTGTTGCACTAAATACATGGTAAGGTGTTTTACAAAATGGACCCCCTTAAAAGTTTAGATAACTCTTATGTGGGATGAAAGGAGACTTACGTCTTACTCTGTGCTACTAACATGCTCGTTTTTAAGCCATATCTTTGGATTAGACTTTAGGCTGTTATTTCTGGCAATGACTCTTTTGTTCCAGTTATGGCCGTGTTTACTTTCTTATAACTGACTCAGTCTTCTTCATAACTGTTACAGTGGCCTAACTCTCAAACTTTGCACTATTCTCAAATCAATTGTAAAACTGTTGCAGCTTATGAACTCTTTTTTTTTTTGGTGGTTAAAAAGGTTAGGACAAGGAAGAGATAAAGCACTGCAGTACTTAAGAGAGAACCCTCTTCTTCTTGATGAAATAGAGAAGGTGATCTTTCTAATTTCTTCGATGGAACTTGATTCAATACTTTAAGTTCTTTTTCTGTGCAAGGAATCAAATGAAAATATAGGTCATGACTCATGATCCATGATCATCTTTTACATTGTTCAATGACTTGTAACTTTGGGGACTTTATCTGGGCTTTTAGTTGTGGGTTACTACTGTTAGATAGAAACCTTAGAAAGGGAGAAGATCATTGTGTTGCATATTCAACTGAAATGAGTTGGCTGATAAGTGAGCCCTTCATTAGCTTAACTTGGGCCCTTATAAGGTTAGTTGGTAGAGTTGCTTTACTAGAAATTATCAAAATCAGGAACCAGAAGCTTTGAAGGTCAAAAGCCAAATGGGCAGTTTGAACTTGCATACAGGGGTCTGTACACAAAGGTCTTCGTAACATATAATTATAAAACAAACATTGCATAAGAATGCCTCAAGGGTGTTTTAGTTGTGTTGTTTTCTGAAAAATGTGTATATCAATATTTAGTGGTTGAGAATTACCTACTGGTTAGAGTTTTCTTTACTTTTGTGTATAAATATTAGTATTTGGCACTGAAAGTCTCCCTCAACATTGTTTGATTGTCTTTATGTGTGACGGTAAGGTGTTTAATGTAAAAACCTCAGAAAGAATACAGTTTACTTCAAATTCTTCTTATGTGCTTTCCATAATTGTTTTCTCAACTTTTGATGGTTGGATTTGAAATAGGTTGTGCCATTATTTAGGAAGAAACTGTAACAATTCTTGAATGCACATGCAGATAGTTCGCTCCATGATGATAGATGGAACTGGACAAGTAGGGTCATTGCAGACAAGTAACTTGCCATTATCAGATCAGGATGATGATTTTGAAGATATCCAATGAGAAGAAAGGGATTTCCGTGTTATCACTAATCTGCACAGGGGATCAAGGAAGAAGCAGAATTTGGAATGGCAAAGAAAAAACAACAGTTTCTGATTGTATTCCAATGTGAAATCAGGGATGTTTGACAAGTCGATATTAGCATGTCTGGCCAGACAAAGAAATCTTGGTAGATGATAACACAGGAATGCATTCCTTCTTTAATTTTGTGTGAACATGAAATTCCGGGAAAACAGGTGGGGTTATGGTTGTATTTTGAACTAACATGAAATTCTGGGTAGTCATTTCATTTATACGATGTTGCTCTCGATACGACTCCGAGAAAGCATCCACTAGATTTCTGTCTAGAAAAACTTTTGTTATGAGCTTTTCTGGGATCTAAACAAAAGCTGCCGCATAATAAACAGACAAGGCTGGACGTAGAAGGTGTTGGATGGGCACAGCACAACTGGGGATTTTAGCCTAGTGAGCTTAGCTCTGGACGTAGAAGGCGTTGAATGGACACAGCTGGGGATTTTACTCTAGTTAGCTCTCGCAGTTTGGGGGTTCTTCTCTCGCAGTTGAATGTTAGAAGGTCCCATTTTTACTTTCGATCCCCTTTTGCCTATTGATAACCAAAGCGGCTGGTGCAGCTCTGGTTGGTGAACGCGTAGCTCTGTCCCTGGAACTGGATGCCAGATAGATCGTACAAGGCCTTTAAAATATTGCACGCAAAGAGTCTTTAAGTAGAAACAGCCAAAAACCTCGTACCGAGTCTCCACAAATAACCACTTAAGCTGAGGATCAGTCCACTTAAAAAGTCTACTTTTATGTGGTTTTTTTGGAGCACGGTAGAGGTTTGTCTTCCATAAATGATTCTAGGTCTCTCATAATCTGAAACACATCCTAGTCTCAATGCAGTCCAAACCACCATGGCAATCAAATGAACTCGGGCACAATCTCTCCACAGGCTCCAGCATCTTCTGTTGGTATTTCATGACTTGATACGTCTCAGTTCTCACAAATATGCAGCAGTTTAGAAGTGGAATTAAGAATAATATAAAGAAAGTGAAACTCAGAGGACGGCTCTCTTTTATCTTTGAGACCCGACTTGGTTTTCTATTGCATTATATTGTTAAAATGACAAAGTGAAAGACTTGTATACTTCTAGCAAAAACAACTTTCTATTTCGATTTGGATTTCTTCGCTAGGTAGGTGAAAACAGCTTCCTACTTGGGTTTGGGTTTCTTCCCTAGGCTAGGTGTTGAAACAATTAAACAGACACAAATGTATTGCAAACTCCGAATATTATTCTACAAATACGAACAAAGGATAAATACAAACACAAATATGAATATTATATATTACAAAAATACTAATGCCAAGAAGGCGCCCTTTAGGTTCTGTATTAAATTTTTTTTTTTGACTTGAATGATTACAATTACAAATATGCTAGCTATAGGCACCGATCATAATTCTAGTAAGAAACAAATACTAACCCGACTTGTTCACCAGGTCTTACAAGTTGCCTGAAACACTTCATATCTAAACTAATTGGACTAATCTAATAAATACTCAAATCAAATAAACTACTTAATTGTTAAAATCTACTGAATCATAAATCAATATTGTCCAAGACTAAGTAGGTTAGTTTTCCTGTCTTCCCTAGGTTAATACACCCTGTATATGTAATTCATGGGCGGAGAGTTATTGAGTTAAAGTTTACTTTGAAGGTGTCTTGAACTAATGTTCTGTTCAACCCCTTGAGCATCGCCCTCTTTATTCTACTTGTGTTGTCTGCTGCCCAAACCTCGAGTTTATGAGACAGACTGAATCATGGTACGTCATATTCCCTTTGAAGTCATCATTAAGATTTTGAGCTTGTTGCCAGTAGAGTCTTTGGCAAGGTTCAAATGCACGCGTAAACAGTGGTTTTCGTTGATTGATCAAGACAACAAGTTCAAAACAGAGCAAAGTGTCCGGGGTAGTCATTCGTTGTTGCATTATTACCAAAAGAGACCAGAGGTTAGAAGCTATTTCTGATGGACCTTTTGAGTTTCAAGAAATTTGCGGTGGCTTGTCTCTGGAGACTAGAGTCGATTCTCATCACGTTGCACGCATCAGAAACCCTGCAACCCGGCGAGTAGTCTACTTGCTTGATGCACATAAGGATACCAAAAAGTTGACATTTGCTTTGGATGCATCCACTGGAGAGTGTAAAGTTGTATGCCATTATAATATCAAGAGAGAAAATGATGAGGAATTCAGTGGAGGAGGAGTGAGGTTTGAATTTCTTACTGTTGGAAAGGATGAACAATGGAGACCTCTGAAACACCCGAATCAAGAAGAGAACTATGAGGAAAGGCCGCTACACGAACTGGAAGATATGGATGCCGAGGAGTTCGAGGTGTTACCATATTGTACCTCCGTATGTCAGTCTGGCGGTTTCGTTCATGTATCCCAAGTTATAATAGATGATAAACCGGCCTATATATGTAGAAATCTATCATCTTGATATGTTTAGTGAATCTTTCACTATTACTACTCTAACCAAGGAGGTTTTCCCAGGTTTGATTGGAGTTAGTTATCTCATTTGGGATGATCGTCTGGCAGTTGCCAAGATAACTGACGTCCTTAGCGTCTTGGTGCTAGAAGACTCCAAGCGGCAAAAATGGAGTGAAAAAAAGATCACTATTCCCTGTTAAGAACTAAGTGTTGGATCAAATGTGAAATTGTGAGAATGTTATCTTATTCAACAGAAAGGTTGGCCTTTAAATAGGCTTACAACAACTGGGAACGGAAAATATGCAGCCCACTCTAAACGTGTGGTATACAAGCAAAGGAATAGGTCAAACTAACAAAATATCCCTGAACAATAGGGATTATTAAACATTATCCTAACTACACAAACATAAAAACAATTACTTTAACATCCTCCCTTAAACTAATTGCTACTAGCAATCAGTTTACTTTTAGTGAGCACACTCCCAGTAGATTGCGCAGCTTTTCAAAAGCATAAAGCTTCAAAGGCTTTGTCATCAAATCTGCAATTTGTTCCTGTGTATTACAGTAAACCAGCTCCACGGTTCCATTCTTTGTAAGCTCACGAAGAAAATGGAAACGTACATCAATGTGTTTGCTGCGACCATGCATCACTGGATTCTTGGCAAGCTTGATTGCTGAGTTGTCACAGTAAACAGTGTTGTGGGGTTGTTTTTTGTGTGGCCCCCCTCCTTTTAATTTTTCCCCCCCCACCCCCCCCCCCACCCCCGCCCCCCCCCCCTTTTATTTTTTCCTCCGTTGGTTGTTAAAGATAAAACCGGCCGCTTTTTTATAACCAAAATTTTGCCCCCCAACCCCATAGAAAAACATATCCTGAAGTACTTTTCCTATCATCCAAGTCACCTGCATAGTCACTGTCAGTATAAACATAACATCTGGCCGTGTAGTGGTTAGGTACATGGAGCATCCCACAAAAGTACATTTACAAGCGGCAAGAAAAGTCTTGAGATACTTGAAAGGGACAGTTGACTATGGAGTGTTCTACAAGAAGGGAGGAAATGAAGAACTAGTTGCATATACTGACAGTGACTATGCAGGTGACTTGGATGATAGGAAAACATATCCTGAAGTACTTTTCCTATCATCCAAGTCACCTGCATAGTCACTGTCAGTATATGCAACTAGTTCTTCATTTCCTCCCTTCTTGTAGAACACTCCATAGTCAACTGTCCCTTTCAAGTATCTCAAGACTTTTCTTGCCGCTTGTAAATGTACTTTTGTGGGATGCTCCATGTACCTGCTGATGAGACTGACAGCAAACATAACATCTGGCCGTGTAGTGGTTAGGTACATGAGACTTCCAACAATCTGCTTATAGTAGGTGCAATCAACTCTCACGCCATTTTCATCCTTCTGAAGCTTTTCTCCAGGAACAATAGGGTTATGGACTGAATTGCTTTTGTCCATTCCAAATCTTTCTAACACTTCCATCACATACTTCTTCTGACTGATGAAAATACCATCATCCTTTTGCATTACTTCAACACCAAGAAAGTATCTCATCCTTCCCAAATCAGTCATTTCAAACTCAACCATCATAGACTTTTTGAATTCAGTAAACATTGACTCACAATTGCCAGTAAATATGAGATCATCAACGTACAAGCTTATAATCAAAAATTTACCTCCTGTATTTCTCTTGATGAACAAGGTGTGTTCATAAGGGCACCTTTCAAAACCTTCTTTCAAGAAATATGACTCTATACGACTGTACCAAGCTCTTGGAGCTTGTTTCAATCCATAGAGAGCCTTCTTTAGCTTGTATACTTTATGCTCATTGCCCTTGAGTTCATATCCATGAGGTTGTTCAATAAACACTTCTTCACTGAGCTCACCATGGAGAAATGCTGATTTTACATCCAGTTGATAAATGGACCATCCTTTTTGAGCTGCGAGTGCAAGTACCAGCCGAATTGTATCTAACATTGCCACAGGTGCAAAGACTTCATTGTAATCCACTCCATGTTGTTGAGCATACCCTTTTGCCACCAGCCTTGCTTTGTATTTGTCCACTTCCCCTTTCTCATTAAGTTTTGTTCTATACACCCATTTCACTCCAATTTTCTTTCCCCCTGCTGGTAAATCTGTCAGCTCCCATGTGTCATTCTTCTTTATTGATTCTATCTCCAAGTCCATGGCATTTCTCCATTTTTCACTCTTCACAGCTTCTTCAAAGGAAATTGGATCAGCAGCTGCAAACATAGCCAAGTTGTTCATATCTTCTCCTTCTCCTCCTGAAAGTTCTTCTCCACTTACATAGTCTCTCATCCAAAGAGGTGGATGTCTAATTCTTCTACTCGAATCTGGTGAGCTTTCATCAGTCAACTCATCTGAAGTAGAGTCCTCCATTTCTTCTTCCAATTCTTCGTTGACACCTGCTTCATTTTCTTCATCATTGACAACTTCCTCTTGTTCATCTCCCCACTCTAAATTTACTGCAATTGATTCCTCATGCTTTTTATCCCAATCCCAACTCCTGTCTTCTTCAAATACAACATCTCTACTCACAATAATCTTTTGAGAGACCGGATCATACAATCTGTACGCCTTTGATTCTTCACTTACTCCAAGTAGAACACAGCTCACACTTCTGTTGTCTAGCTTGCTTCTTTTATTATTAGGTATATGGACATGAGACACACATCCAAACACCCTAAAGTACTCAACAGATGGCTTTACGCTACTCCAAGCTTCTTCTGGGGTCATATTCTTCACTGCAAGTGTTGGACATCGATTCAATACATGAACAGCCCAATTGACTGCCTCAGGCCAAAAAGTTCTTGGAATCTTTTTCTCACACAACATGCTGCGAACCATGTTCATAATGGTTCTGTTCTTCCTCTCTGCAACCCCGTTCTGCTGTGGTGTATACGCTGCTGTCAACTGCCTGTTTATGCCATTCTCATTGCAAAAAGCATTAAATGCTTGTGATGTAAATTCACCACCTCTATCAGTACGCAAACTTTTTATGCACATGCTACTTTCTTTCTCTACACGACTTTTAAAGCTTTGGAAAATGTCAAAAGCTTCTGACTTTTCTACTAGGAAATACACCCAAGTCTTGCGGCTATAGTCATCTATAAAAGTGATTAGGTACCTTTTTTTGCTGTTTGACATAGGTGTGATAGGTCCACATATGTCAGCATGTATTAGCTGCAATATTTGAGAGGCTCTCCATGTGCTTTCTCTTGGGAACGGATCCCTCTTCTGTTTTCCAGCTAGGCAATCCTTACAAATCTTGGAGGGAATCTTTAATTGTGGAAGACCGTGCACCATCTTCTTTTGCTCAAGAGACTTTAAGCCTTTAAAACTCAAATGTCCATATCTGCAGTGCCATAGTTGAGCTGAGTCCTCTTTTGGGGGGGGGGGGGGGGTGGTTTTTTTTTTTTCTTTTTTTTTTTTTTTTTCTTTTTTTCCTTCTCTGTTTTCTTTTGGTCTCCGTGGCTTGTCAAAACTTGCTGTGCCTCTTCCTCTTCCTCGTCCACGAAATCCTCCATGACCTCGTCCTCTTATGGCTCCTGATCTATCTTCAAAAGTTACCTTCAAGGCTTACTCTTCAATCACAGGGACACTCATACGTTGTTCATGCACCAAGAGACTACTTTGTAGCTGATCAATAGAGAGAGTGTCAATGTCATTGGACTCCTCAATTGAGCAGACAACGTAGTTGAATTTTGGAGTCATAGATCGTAAGATCTTCTCGATAACAGTGACATCTCCCATATTCTCACCTTGAATTCTCATCTTCTTAGCTATGATGAGAGTTCGAGCAAAATAGTCATTCATTGATTCTCCTGTGTTCATCTGGAGAATTTCAAATTCTCTTCGAAGTGCTTGCAATTGTGCTCTTTTAACCCTTGTTGTCCCTTGATATCTCTGCTTCAATGAGTCCCAAATATCCTTTGCAGTATCTTTCTTCAAGATAGTCTCCAAGATTGATCTATCAATCGCTTAAAAAGATAGTTTTTGGCCTTCAAACCTTTGCGTTTCTGATCTTCAATGGCCTTTCTCTGCCCCTCAGTAAGATCAGCTCCCTCAGCTGCTACAGGAATCCCATGCTCCACCAAACTCTAGTATTCCTTGGACCGCAAGAAATTTTCCATGAGCATTGCCCAGTGATCATAATGACCATCAAACTTTGGGATCGTCGGCTGAACAAAACTGCTTTCTGTTGCCATCTTGCTACCACTCACTTGAAAGAATTGCTGCTTTCAAGTTCTGATCAGGCCCCTATATAGAGGCTCTGATGCTAATTGTTAAGAACTTAAGTGTTGGATCAAATGTAAAATTGTGAGAATGTTACCTTATTCAACAGAAGAGTTGGCCTTTATATAGGCTTACAATAACTGGGAACGGAAAATTTTTTTTGGGGTGGGTTTTTTTGGGGTGTGGGTTGTGTTTTTGGGTTTGTTTCCTATTCAATATTAAGGGAATGGAGCCGGAGTGAGAAACGTGGCCGTGTTAGTGTGTATTTCTGGAGCTCCTTCTAATAGTGAGGCCAGTATCTCTTCGGATGAGTTCAAATTCATTTTAGTTTCAATAAATAATAAACTATGAAGTTACATATGTATAAGACGTTTATGAACTTCGTACTTCGTATTTATTCATAAGATATACTAATCGTTATCCATGCATTTGATGTGGTATAATTACTTCCGACATAATAATCATGCTATCTTGATGTCTGGATCAACCCTAATTCCGTTGAACGTCTCACTTGCTACATGTTGTATGGCATTACTGTCAAACTGGCTCGGCCCAACTCGTGTTGTAACCCTAAATTTTTGGTATTCCCATAGTGTACGAACATGAATTGGATGCAAGATTCAATAGCGTAGGGATAAGCTTTTGTAGTTGTGAACTTTAGGGTATATATCTATCTCTCTCTATCACGTCATATACTTTGAGAGACTTCAAATAGTTCCGGTACATAACACATGCTTTCTGGACAATTAACAGACTCAAGATAGAAAAAAGTGGTCTCTTTTGTTAAGGTTGGAGTAGTGAACATACAGCGAACCCTTGTAATGGCCTTTGCCATTTGGCCTAGTTAGGAAAGCTATCTGTCTTCTATATATGCTTCAATATGCATTTTGCAGAAATAGTAGTTTTGTCTCAGACAATACACAAACTCCCCTCCGTGTGTAGCTGGTTCATTGGTGTAGTTCATTACTCTCAGGTGAACCTAAAACAGATTTTCAAACCTTCCAAAATCCAAGCCGAACACCGAACCAGTCCAATGAACATAGATATTGTCTTAAATGAATTAGTTTTAGTCTTTATTTCGGTGTCCTTTTTAGGATTTGACCAACCTTCATGCCTGCAATTTCTTATCTGTACCTTCTTTGGATGGCATATGTGAATTAACCTTTCAAATCTTTATAAGTTCATGTGTGTTTGTGTGTGGCCTCATCATTTCTTGACTGGTAGGCAATGGCGGCCAAAGGTGGAGCATCAGGTTCTCGAAGGGCTACCAGCAAGGCGAATCGCCATGCTTATCAGCAGATTCAGCAACTTGAAGCGTAAGAGACTCAACCTCGATCACTTTTTTTTTTGTTTTTTTTTGTTTTGATGTTTACAATAAATATGTTGAATTGAATTAATTGTTTTTCTTCGTAGATTTGTTTCTCTCCAATTTGTATAAATCACGAAGGTGTATTTCCTATAATTTCTTCACTGAAAGGTTATGGTTCAAAAGGGGTTTTATACTTATATTAAGATTTATGTCTGCCTTTTAGCTCTTATGATGTAGATCTATTTGCCTTGAATAGTTGAATGTTTATAACATGCATATGTTTGAGTGTTTACTGCCATCTTATTTTGACAAGTTAATTAATATAGTTTATAATAAGTGGATCTACGTGTTTTCAATTTTACCGAGTCTTTCCATTACTCCGAAATCTAACACTAGATTTTTAACCTATATCAACATCTTAATATGCGCTTACATCCATGTCAATATACTCTTTCATAGACTTTTTGTTGGTATTCATTAAATATTTTAATTGAGGGTATTTTTCATATTAAGGCACGTGTCAATATGCTCTTAGGCTTTTCGGTATAACATATATTACTCATTTTGATTAAAAAATTTTAAAAACTGTGTATTTTGATTGATGGTATTTTTTGAAAATACGAATATTTACCATGAGTAGGGCTTCCCCTTAATATATAGAGATAATGTATCTCACTTGTTCCTTGGTATAATATTCTCACTGAGAAGAATATGGTTCAAAATGGAATGCTTTCTTTACCATTAACTTTGCCTAATTGGATTTTGTTTCCACTTTTAAGCTCTCATATTGTAGTTCTATTTGCCTTAAATAGTTAAAATGAATAAAATATATATTTTTCAAAGTACGATCTTATCTTATATCGGAAGTTTGACAAGTTCGAATGCAATTTATAATCAGTAGATATATTTTTAGTTACAATCAATTTTCGTGAGATTGCATGCACGAGCTGCAGAGGCGTGGCTGAGGGAGTGCAACAAGCGCGATTGCACAAGGCCCCTGATTTTTAGAGCTCAAAAGTTTTTCAACACAGTGTTACATGAATATAATTTTTGTGTTATATATATAGTTAGTTAAGTAAATGATTACATGATTGTTTTTCTAAAGCAATTGGGTTTGCATGTCTTCAATTTAGTTTGTCATGGGAGTTCAAATAGCGTTCCATTAATTTGTTTTACTATTTTTCATTATTACTTTTTTACATGTCTCTGTATTTTTTTTATTTTTTTTTCTTTCCTTTCTTTTCACTGTGTTTTTTGAAAGTAATTACCTTTACACAAATTCATGATAATTTTTTTGAAGCACTTTCTTAAAAATTGTTAGCGGCCCAATTCTATTTCGCACCGGATACCTAATATATTAGCCATGCCACTGACGAACTGCCCGATTATGGTGGGGATAGCACCGATGTTGGACCACTTTATTTGGACTGTTGCATTACTCTGAAATTTGACACTGAGGTCTCGTTCCTTTGTTGTGTCTGGATAATCTCCGTTGGATGATAATGCGGTTCTCTTGAGTGCAGATTCTTCAAGCATACCCCTCAACCAGATGAGATCCAGCGTCGACAACTGGCCAGGGAGTTAGGGCTACTGCCGAGACAAGTCAAGTTCTGGTTTCAGAACAAGAGAACTCAAACTAAGGTTCTCTCTATTTTGCTTAGCCATGTGTACTGTTTTTAATTTTTTATTTCTTTCTCAAACACTGCATTCTCATTCTGAATTATCCTCTATGTATGCATATGGTTTACTGAATTCTCAGGCTCTTGAGGAGAGAGCTAAGAACTTGGCTCTTCGTCAAGAAAACGAAAAGCTCAAAGTTCAAAACTTTGCAATGGGGCTGTCATTGAAGAGTGCCTTTTGCCCAAGCTGTGGGGGTCCACCCTATGAAGAACAGGAGCGCTGCCAACTCAATATGCAGAAGCTTCAGCTGGAGAATGCTCAACTCAAAGAAGAGGCAAGTATATATTGTTATTTGGATATTAGAAAATTAATTTCAGCCTATAATTTGCGTAGTTCTCAACTCAGTTTCAGTCTATCTAATGTGGAATATTCGTTTTGCAGTATGGGATGGTGGCCAGCCTGATTTGCAAGTACATTGGAGTCAGTCTTGGAAATGATGAATAATCAAATTGGCGTGTGCAAGGAATAAAATAAATGAAAGCAGGGGAGAAAAAGCAGATCATTGAAATCATATTGGAATTAATATGCCTTTTGTTTACTTACTTAAGGTCCAATTGATAGAACTCATTTTATAATTATGAGACTGTAATCCCCAAATAAATCTTTTCAGTTTGAGTAATGATTTCATATGATCTTGCTTTTCAAATGTGAAGTCATTTAATATGATCTGCACATATGTCAATTAAATGAAGCTGAGTTAGACCATACGTGCAGGTTAAAGGAAGCCCCGTGCATGTCTTTCTGTTGATTGGATGCCTCCATTCATTAATTTTACGGCAAATTACAATTACGTACTTTGTGGTACCCACAAAGTCCACATTATCACTAAACAGCCGAAAATTGACAATTCTACAATCGGTGGAACACAATTGCAAGGATTTGAAAATACACACTACAAGAATTGTGGCTTTTAGAGACCAAAAGTTGGTTACATTAATAGGGGCATTAGAGACTGTTTTGGTCTCTAAAAGCTTTTAAGGACTGTGCAGGGACCAACTTCTTGTTGGTTTAAATAACAGGGGGTCTTAATACCCTTTAGCAACCAATTTAAATAGTCAGTCCCTAATTTTTTCGTTTTCCCAAGTCTGCCATTTTTTCTGCTGTTTTTCCTCTTCCCTCATCCCCAAATCTGTTATTTTCTTCAAACCAACTCTGCACTTGTTGGTCCCTAATTCTTAATGATTAATAAAAAAAAAGGGACCCCAACTGGTTATCCAGCTGGAATCCATATTGTATGGTCAATTCTATATACAATAAAATAGAAGGACTAAATCACAAATACAAGAAAGTTAAAAATATACAATACAAAATAGCATACGGTTCTTCCTTACAATACAAAATTACTTTGAAAAATAAAATACAACTATCTTAACAACAATTCACAGCAAATTACATGAGCTTGAAGAGAATCAACCATCTCGAGGTGCTGCAAGACCCTCTTCCGACACCATTTCCTCTTACTTCTTAGTCAGCCACTTAATCCTTCAATACCACGACCTAAGAGAAAACATCACAAATCAAATATACAACTTATCAGTGAGAGATACCAGGAAGCAGATTTGTGGAGGGATAAGCAGGTGACCACAACAGCAGCACAGATAAGAGATTTACAAATGAAATGAAACCTCGAAAAAGAAAAAAAGAAAAAAAAGGAAAAAAATTATCATTACAACACAAATTTTGGGGGATAATAATACAAAAGAAAACCTATCCTTCGAGCCATTAGACGAGATCTGGTCCTGGGCACCTTGAGCAGCAAGAGTTTCTCCTTGGACCTTCGTAAACAGCGGAAATTGGTTAGAATGGTTCAAGATCCAGGGTATCTAAGTGGTCAACAACATAAATCGTCAGATCCACAAAGAACAAGTATATATATAGCAAGAATAAGACTTATCTTTGAGATCCGGGGCCGATCTAATATGCAGGTTGCTTGGGGGCTTTGATTGGGCTGATGTTGGTCGGATTTGAGTTCCTTCGAGTGCATGGGTTGCTGGATTCGGTATCATGTTTGGTTGAAAAGTGGTGGTTTGGGGTGTAAAGCTTGACCATTTGAGGTTGCTATGCATATTGAGCTTGTTAGAGGTTTTGGACTTGAACATTTGTAGAAACAAAAGAAAAGGGAAGAGGAGAGCGGCGGATATGTGAGAGGAGAAACGAAAATGAAGAGTAACCCTAATTAATAGCATATTAAATTAGGGGATTGCTGTTGCTTTTGGTTAGTGGGATAGCATATTCTTTTATTCTTTTGGATATTCTTAACTAATAACATATTAAATTAGGGGTGGTTGCTTTTCTCTCACAATTTCTACAGAAGGTGGAGTCAAATGTGACTTTTGTCAGAAGAAAAACTTAATACCGACGGGTTCGGTGGCTATTTGTGGTCTTTGGGTTATGTTCCAAGCTAGTGGGGACTAACTCTCAGTTGCAAAACCAATATTCCAACCAACTTCCACTTTCTCCGTTTCTAAAATCCATTAGAGACCAACAAGGAAATGGTCTCTAAAAGATTAGTCCCTAATACTTTAAATTTTTGTAGTGACATAGTATTGAAATGAAAGAAAAAAAATACATGTATATCATGTTAAAATTTGACCCAAATTACATGATATGTAATTGTAATTTGCCCTTAATTTTAACTAATACACTTTTAAGTATTTGTCCATTTGTTCAGAGCACGATCTTGAAAACTCATGTCCCTTTGTTCAGCTCAACTAGGCTATGTACTATACTCTCTTCGGGTGTATATAGTTTCTGTCTTCTTCTTTTCATTAAGAAAATGTCAATTGTTTTTGCTGTTAACCTATTTTAGGGCTAATAGTCTTTAGTCCACTTTTACTAGCTGTTACGGCTTACATATCAATAAGTTGTATAAAAAGTTAAACCCTATTATCATCTCGTGTGTTATACGCTTCATGGCATTACCTTCCTGTTTTCTTCCAATTAAACCCTAATTCGTGATATTAATTGCAAATGCCGATCAACGTTAAGGTAAATCAGATGCCTTTTTTTTTTTTTTTAGCTAGTCCTTATAGTACAACCGAGTGTTTATCTCTCTCACCATCCCTCTCTCTAGACACTAGCATTTTTGCCTGCTTTAAAGTTTAAAGAGTTCCAGACCAACCCTCGGATTAATTTACAGAAAATTAACATAGTCATTTCTTTTCGACCTAAACATCATATGTTTGTAAATAAGAAAAGAAAAAGGAGTTCCTATCTAAGTGATATATAAAATACATGAATTAGAGAAGAAAAGAGAAAGTGTGGTCTTGTTGATAAGGTTAGAGAAGTGAACATATACATGCACGATTTTTACTGGTAAGGAAGGTCAGCTGTCGTCTATTTTTCGTTCAAAATGCAGTTAATTTAGACTAGCGGTATTTCTTTTCTTAATATATCAAACACGGTAGTTTTGCCCAAACAATAGATTTAGTACTTTCCCTAAACCCCAAATCAGCAAATAAGGAATCCAAGAGAAACTAATGATAATCTAATAAGAGCGTAGATATCTTTGTCTAAATCAGGTTGGATTGGATTTAATTTGGTGTCCTGTTTTGGATTTGACCAGCCTCAGGTATACATGTATGTTCATCTGTACCTTGTGTGTGTGTGTTCTTATATCTCTTCATGAGTAGCCCTAGCTCTCTCTAAGAGAAATTTAAAGCTCTTGTTTTGTGTTTGAGCGGTGCGGTAGGCAATGGAATCAGGTGATGAACCAGAAGCCTCGAATCTTCGCAGGGGCAATAAGGAGCGTTATCGCCATAGTCCTTATCAGAGACAGCAACTCAAAGCGTAAAAATCAACCTTCATTTTTCTTGAGCTCAATGTTGAAGGACTAAATATATATATGTGCATGATTTTTCTTGAAAGTTTGTACATATCGATATGTTTGAGATGTGTCGTTTCTTCTATATGTACAAATCACGAGGGTATGTT
This sequence comes from Spiraea crenata, assembly GCA_033992175.1. Taxonomy (NCBI): domain Eukaryota; kingdom Viridiplantae; phylum Streptophyta; class Magnoliopsida; order Rosales; family Rosaceae; genus Spiraea; species Spiraea crenata. Next base: position 2,371,350 of record JAVBHV010000058.1, on the reverse strand, counting down.
TGTATCAGATTCTCACAAACGATTATAGTTTAAAAGGATCCCCTATTAATGTAGGCCTCAGCATGGGTCAGTCTCATGTTGATGCACGTATAATTAATTGAAATGATCATCAAATTGTAGAATCGGATTTGTTGTAGAGCTCGATGTTCATTTGAATTGACTCTTCACCTTGATCTCAATACCTTTCCCTTGAATCTACCGGAAACTATATTGATTGTACTGTTTGCCTTACATGATTAATATTAATGTATAATGATTGTTATTAAATGGTAATGTTGGGGTTGTGTGGAGTACTGCAGATACTTCAAGAAGTGCGACTTCCCGGATGAAATCCAGCGTCAACAGTTGAGCGCGGAGTTAGGGCTGTCGCCGGCACAAATCAAGTGTTGGTTCCAAAACGAAAGATCTCAACTCAAGGTTCTAAATCACATTATTTTTTTTTTATTTTGGGTCTAAGAAATAAGCACAATACATTGATACTAAGCATGAGAGTCTTAAGACATAGACCACACAAATGTTGTGGTAAGGGCCTATTCTAAGGCCTTAAAGAAAGGATTCATTATTAAGTATAAATTAACAGTTAAACTGAATAATCTGATAACTGTGAGTGACTTTAGAAAGTGTATTATATTAAAACGACCTCAAACCACAGCCTCTCTGTTCCCCGTCAAACGATGGAACTCAAAACTTCTATATTTACTTGTTGTTGAGTTCAGTCGTCCGATAAAGTACATGAGCACGTGATTTGAGGTTGTTTACATATTATACACTCTCCAATTTCAATTACAACTCTCAGTTTCACTGTTAATTTGTACTTAATAGTAAATCACTTACAATAAGTCTTTACCACAGCCTTCCACTGACAAACCATAAAATAAGGCACAAAGGGTCCCACCATAATGCCCATAGGCTACAACAATTTATACAGAGGCCCAAAACTGGCACAAAAGCCCAATGGAACACTAGACAAGAGCCTAACAAATCAATTCTTGTAGCTCACTTCGATGAGGTGCATGCTAATAGAGGTTTTGTTTCCTTTGTTTATTTCTTTAATTAATGATGAATATTTCTACATATGTTTGGTACTTACTCAGGAAAAGAATGAGACTGACGCTCTTCGCGAACAACATCGCGCAATCAAATGCCAAAATGACGCATTGAGAATGGCATTTCTGACTATGAACTGCTCAAGTTGTGGTGGGCCAGCTTCTGGAGACGAAGAATGGCAAGAAAGCTTCCAGAAACTTCTGCTGGAGAATGCTCAACTCAAAGATCAGGCAAGGCAAATATATATTATATTCCGAAATTGAACCATTACAAACTTTCTAGCTTGTGTACTATTTGATGAACTCTTTAATTATATGTCTAATTAATGAAGAACATTTGTTTTGCAGTATGACAAGTTAATCAGCCTTGCTTCGCATTACTTTGGCAAACCGATATCAGAAGTTGAATCACTGGCTTCTGCAGCTTCATCCTTGTTGGAGTTATCACATGGAAGTTCCATGGGAAATACTGGTAAGCAATATTGCTATGCAAAAAGTCACATGAAATTTCAAATTCGATGAAAAATTTCAATTTGTGTCTTGTGGGACACTATCAACAATTGACTGAATAATTCTTGAATATTGATTATCATTCGTTCCATAATGGCAGATGGAACGGAAGAAGTTGGCTCATTGGAGACAAGTACCTCGGTTAATTCACCATCCGGATGAGGCCTGTTGAGGAATCAAAATAAGAAGAAAAGCATCCAAAGGAAGCAATAACAGCTTGCTCCATAGTTTATACATCCAATGTTAGACCATGGATGCTTAGCAAGCTGAAATATGAAGGACATGAATTCCATTTTAAATTTTGTAATAACATGAAATTATGGGAAATTTGGATGGTTGTGTTTTGAACTAATCACATGTGGTATTGTTGATATTCTTCTTCAAATATGGATTTTGATTCACACATGAATTAAATATTTTTATTCTGTAGTGTAGATCAATCTTGGGGCTTCAATTGTGAAGAAATATACAAAGGCATATTTCAACTCTGCATTGTGCCTCTGCCATCTATCCCCTCGACCTTTGAATCTTATTTTCGTCTTAATCGTAAGTTACAGGTGATAAGTCAAAGAAAATACTTGGAAGTTGGGTCACCAAAGAAGTTCGTGTCTACCAACAAAAATCCCAGATACATGATATACCCTTTATATACGCTTTCTCGCGAGTATGCTGCATGGTAAGTGAACCCTATAATTATATGGTAATTCAATAGTCTATGTTATTTTGCTGAATTGATCAACGCCCTTTATGCTAGTAGTTCACATAATTATGATTCGACATTTCACTATATTTGCTTCTATATTTGACGCACTGGAAATTGTATATATAAACAAACGGAAAATGCTAAAGGTATATAAAATTTGTATACAGTATTGTGATACTATATTTAATTAATAAAAATTAAAGAATTTGCTCCATCTTTCTCACTTTCTCCTTTCTTTATACTGTGCCATACCATCGTGTATCTAAATTTTGTAAAAATTAACTAATTAATGGGGACAATTATATAAATTCAGAAATGTATATGCTATTAGGGTAATTAAGGAAAGAAAAAAAAACATATGCCCTCATAAGCTTTTTTTTTGTTTGTTCCAAGAATCTATTGATAAATGTTTGAGTCCCAAACAACAGAGTACAATGAATCAGGATCTCAATACAATGAGTATCCCATACTCCAAAGAAAACATACAATTTGTAATTCTCCAACAAGGCAGAGATAAACAATACTATCAGAAAAGGAACAAGCCCACCCTCGCGTGCGAACTTAAGATCTGACAGCACCTTCGGCCGGCTAGATGTAGAGGACTTCTACAGCTTCACCAACTGAATTTAGACTCCATAGAGCCATCAACAAAAGAACCCAACTACCAAGGAACCCAACTATCAATCATCCAACTTTCAAGGAACCAACTGTAAGAACCTCAACTATAAAAAGGACAACTCTGAAAATCCACCAATAAAAAGCCACCTCTAACAAGTCCAATCGGAAGAACCATCAGATCAGGCTAGGATCTGCACCCATCAAAGCCGGGATCTGCACCCATCAAAGCCGGAATCTCCAATCAGAACAAGAGCAAGGCTATGGTAGATGAAGGAAACAAAGGGTGCCGCACAACAGCCCACCCAACCACTTGCCAACACCTGCCAACAAAAAGTGCAAAATACAGAAACAAAATGAAAACAAACTCTCCCAACACAAGAACGAAGGCGAAGCCTAGGCTTCCCATGGGGAAGAGGACCGGCTCCCAAGGAGGGGAGGAGTGGCTCTCACAGAGGAGAGGGCAAAAACCTCTCACAAGGAGAGAGAAATATGCTCACGGAGAAGTGGGTAGCGGAGATCGAGAGCTTGGTGGCCGGCCGACCCCCAAGCCAAAGCAAGGGGCCGGCGGCGCACAGATCTGGTTTTTTGGGGTTTTTTTGGGGCTGCTAGGTTAGAGAGAAAAAGTTGGTCACAATTGCCCTTATAAGCTGATATGTAATGTGAAAAAACCAACTTAATTAATGTGGACAATTATGTCAATAGAAAAGAGAGATTTACAAAGTTGTTACCATAATCTTCTCTATATAAAGGACAATATTGGGTGTTTCCAAGGCTAAGTGTACCCACGGTTAAATTTGTGTTTTTAAAAAATATCATTATTTAATGAAAAGGTTAAATCTCCTTCAACTTAACTAAGGATGGTACATTTGTAAAAATAAATCTTTATTTTTGAAATAGAATATCGAATATACTAAGAGGCTAGTTTTGTTTAAGTTTTTTATTTATTTAATCTATGTCAGGAATAACACTATTATCTATCAAAATTTGTACATGAAATTTGCACTTGCATCGCATATATGCCTCCTTGCTAGTTTAACTTCACTATTTTGAGTAGTATTAGGACACCCCCTTATTTTAAAGCACCTTTAACCATCTAATGTGTCAATTAATTCAATTATTCGATATTTAATGAAATAACTATTAACTACAATAAGCAAGCTCAACCATAGTTCAATTTCAAATCCAGCATAAAATTGTCATCAACCAAACACTACAAATGATAAATAAACATTTGAATATCAAAAATCCAACGTTAAATTGTCATCAACCAAACATTATAGAGACAAACAAACATTATGAAGTTTAAATCCAGGGTACAATTATCATCAACCAAACACTACATAGAAAAACAAACAAGAACTTGTCGAGAAATCTAGTCTTCTCAATCTCACGTCAAATTTTAGCGGATCGACATCAAGAATTGGGTGGATGATCACCCGCAGATGTCGCTTGAGAAGAATCGCTTTGAACCAACCATTACCTTGCTGTCGGGCTTGCTATTGCGGCTTCTTCTACCTTTCCTGGTTAGTTTAGACCTTCTTTAGGTCTTTTCCCATTTTAAACTCTAAAGTTTTTACGTAACTGTCGAGCGGTTTCATTTTCACTACAACCATCTTAATTGGTGAATGTTTTTCAAATTTTGAAAAACTCACCACATCACCTAATTCGTGAATGTCCTTCAAATATCTCTTTTCGTCTCATACCTTTCACTCAAAAGTAAGATAAACATCAATATCTCACTAGCTGTTAAGTTAATGTTTAGGCTAAAATTTAGATCAGTGCACAATCGGTCAATGGTGCAGTCACTAGCAAAGGAATCTGATCTTATCAATCTCACGTTAGATTTTAGCGTGTCGATATTAAGAACCGCATGGATGGTTACCATCAGGTGTTGCTTGAGAAGAAAATGAACACATGTTGGGCAATATTGCCTCTTTTCCTTCTCATTCAGAAACGAAGGGTTGGTAGACTCTTTTCGGGCTATTAGTCAAGTGGGGATGCAACTGCCCAAGCCCGACTAGTTCAGTACAAAAGATGATCTATGGATGCTACATATCGTTAGTCTTTTGAGATTTGTCTTCTTGTTGATAGCTGCTTAGTTTATATAGAAATTTGTTTTGTTGAATTTTTCTTCAAACAATGTTCAAATACTATGGTAGGGTTGTGACTTGAATGCAAGAGAACTATCTTGGCCAATCGGCCTAATCAGCATGTAAAATTTGCATGTGAATGAAAGGACGTGCACAACTTTTGTTGTTTTGTTAGTTTGCCAAGATTCTAATGAGGCACTATCCATGTTCTTTTTGTTGGAATTGCCTAAATGCAATTTATCCCTAGATCAATTAAGTGCAATAAACTACACAAATCATATTGGATGCTTTTCTGCATAAGGATTGCAGAAAAGCATTGCTTGCACATGAAGAAACTAATAAACTCACTTTGGAAAGCCATCATCGTTAATCTCGATCTTCCCTTCTCTATATGCTTGACACCAGCACACTTTCAATAGGAAAAGTGATCTTAAAACCGATAGATTCATACGAGAAGAGGGACCAAGATATATACAGTAGTGGAGGCAGTTTCTGCTCCCTATCAAAACGGAAAACTGCTTCCTCTTAATCTGCCACTAACAGCAGCACGTTAGCATTAAGTTTATCCAATTGTTTTGTTCATAATGAAGCCTCTAATACTTGTCTAATTACATGTTAACCCCATTTATTATTTACAAGTTGTACCCTCATAAATATCTTGCACTTTTGATTTAATAAGAAATCGATTCAACTTCAAAAAAAAAATTCATATCTAGTGATAAGTAATGAGGACAGTATAGATGATATTAGTTGTGGATCCCATCTGACCTGAAGTTCTACATAGTATTAAAGCCAGGTATGTTCTTTTATTCGAAGCCGTTTCATATGCATATCAGAATCCAAGCAGCTCGCTCCTCTTCAGCTTTCAAATGTCCTTCCACCCCTCTTTATCTTCAAATTTCACATCCTGGTAAGGAAATGACTTACAGAGCTCCTCTTGAAAGCCGAGGAGTTTTTGGCAAGATCATCATGGATAGTCCGATCAACATTGCCGGACTCGCTCTCCTCCTCTTCACTTCCACTTTCGATCTCCTCCTCTTCCCCGCCGAGGATGGTGGTGGTGAACATGGTGGGGGATAGCTGGTTGGGGGAGGACTATATTGATGTGAAATCGGGGATAATCAGAATCCTAACTAGACTTCTTTATTGATTAGGGGAGTATGACTGATGTGAAATCGGTTATCAAGAGAAATTCAATATTTTTGAAAAATAACATCACGAAGTTGTTTCTATGCAAAGCCGAGGACTGGTCCATCTTGGAGATCACTAAAGAAGCCTTGTTTTCCAAGTACAGAGGGAAGCTGCTCAAAGGGAAGAAGTTCAAACTCTCAAAAAGAAAGAAAGGAAACAGTTCAAGCAACATTGATGCAGACGAACATGAACGGGCTTATGCAACGTGTATAGTTTTTTTGAACGAATTGACATCTGATGTAGAACAAGTTCTTTTTGGAATTTTCGGCTAGAGAGATTTCTTGAGAGGTTGGAGTAGCCATTTCATCTAGCGTTTTGCGTTATGTAACAATTTTCAGATTAATTGGTCGTTTGATTTGTCTTCCATCATACAATTCAGTACAACTATTCTACATTTGGATTTAGTAACGACCATGATTTGTCTATCATTATGCCACCATCATTTTACTAGGACTGGCTTTTTTATGATTTAAACAAATGCTGGTGAATAGGATCTCATATCGGATAGAAAACTAAATAATGCAGAGTTACTATGTGGTCGGTTTCACCCTTAATGTCACAGCAGTTTTTTATGATGTAAAACTTCATCTAATGATAGATAGTTAAATAAGAATAGTATCAATGACATTGGCTGTGGATTACGCTGGACTGAAGTTCAACAAAAGATTGAACCTACAAAGTAAAAACTTTGTTGCTAGTAGTTAATTAATATAGGACATATTTTGATGATTTGATAAGAATCGATGGAGTAGTGAACATGCATCCGAAATTTTACTTTCGCCATTTGGCGGGGAATTTAGGAAAGTCATCATGTGTCTTCTATATCTGTTTCAAAATGATTTCTACAAATATGGTAGTTTTGTCTCAGACCCTAAGTTGGTACATGGTGCAGTTCTTACTCTTCATGCACTATCTCATGTGAATCCATAAATTAATTTAAACTTTCCATAACACAATGAAAAAGGAATCCAAAAATAACCCGAAAACCATAAAATGGAATACGCAGATATCTATGTCCTAATTGGGTTCGTATTGGTCTTTTTGGCGTCCATGTTTGGATTCTGACCAGCCTCATACATGCTGTACCTTGTTTGGATGGCAGGTATGTGCATTAATTTTCTCACCTTTATAAGTGTGTTCTCATCTCTTGGGGTTTCCTTGTGTTTTTCATTTAGTGTGGTAAGCAAATGGAACCTCCAATAAGGGGCAATGGTGAAGCATCGGGTGCTGAACGAAAACCGCCATATTCTCATCAAAGATCTCATATCCGCCACACTTCTCATCAGATACAGCAACTCGAAGCGTAAGAATTAAATATACCTTCATATACATATGTGTTATTTCATAGTTATCGGGTGATATGTTTGTTTCATAATATATCCTCTATCAGTGATTTGTTTTTCTCAATGCTGGTTGCTTTGTATGCCAACTTCGTTTAATTGGTGTTCCTTCTGCCTTTTGAGGACCACGTGCATAGATCTATTATTGATTATACGTTTGCCTTGAATGGTTAACATATAAAACAATGCTTAGGTTTATTGTCTAGGTGAACCCGCTCGTTTTGCACTTAATGAACTGCGGAGGTGTAACGAGTTCAATAATATTAGGATGACCATGTTTTTCTACACTATTCCTTAAACTCCTTCACCTGGCAATCGACAGTTGTACATGTTTAATTAATACTCATCTTATTAAATATTGAATGGTTAAATTAATTGGCATGTTAGAAAAAGTGGTTTAAAGTCGTCTTATTCGAATGAACTTTATATCCTAATTTATTTATTACTATTTAAGGATAATATTTAACAAAAAAACCAACTGAAATGAGATTTTTTTTTGTCATCCAGTGTATTTTCACATTTAATAGTTTAGATATATCAATCGAGATTCTTATTACATATCATGGTACACCGTCTATTTTGTTCATACATCTGAATGACAAAACGATCTCCAGTTAGGTTGATTTTGTGCAATGATGATCTTTAAATATGAATGGTTCATATTATAAATTTTGAAAGTCATAAGTTCGTTAATCACAAAAAAGGGTGAACTAGAAAGTTTGGCCTAAGTTTTTTCCTTTATCGTGTCTCACTTTCTTAATCGATAATAGGCTTCTCTCGACTGCAGATTCTTCAAGCAGCAATCCCACCCGGACCAGAACCAGTATCAGCAATTGGGCAGGGAATTGGGGATAGAGCCGAGAAAGGTCAACTTTTGGTTTCAAAACAAAAGGAATCAAACCAAGGTTCAAAATGAGAAAGCAGAGAACAGGCTTCTCCGTGAACAAAATGACAAAATCATGTACGAAAACTATGCAATCAGAGAGGCATTGAAGAATACGATTTGCCCGAAATGCGATGGCCCAAACTTGGGAGAAGAAGAACGGCGCAAACTCAACATACAGAAACTTCAGCAGGAGAATGCTCAATTGAAACAAGAGGCAAGTTTTATGGTATCATACATTTGATGGGATCTATTAATATGAATTAACACTAAGATATGATGTCTAATTGGGAGTAATTTCTTTTGCAGTATGATAAGGTAGCCAGCTTTATTTGCAACTACCTTGGAACCGATGTCACAAATTGAATCATCGGCAAGCTCCATGAACGAAGGAACCCGAAGTTCTACCTTGATATCGATCTCACCAGTCCGATGGAATAAAATGAAAATATCGTCCAAAGACTTACATTGTTCAATAGCTTGCAGATTTTGGATTTATATCTAGTGTCTTAATTGTTGTTGGAAAAACTTTACAAAGGGAGAAGTAGATCATTCATTGTATTGCATACTTTCTTTCTTTATTTTATGACTGTGAACCCCGAGAGTTGCTAACAATGCAGTTTATGCTATTATTTACATATGTATCCAAGTCAGGGGGTTCATTCTTATGGGAACGTCCTTATTGGCTCTCCAATGTACTAGCAAGTGACGCAAATTCATCTAGTCGCCTTTAATAAATTTTCTTGATCATTTGGAAAAATGAAACGCCGAATAAATCATTTACATAATGCATTAGATCATATTCAGAGTTTGCACACAAACTCCAAATATTCCGGCTAAAGATCATAACCCAACACATTCTCAATTGGGAGTTCGAAAGCAACCAATTTTGCAAGGATATTTGTCTTGAAAAGACCTCCCGGAGCACGTCCATGTTCGGCCGCAGCTACATTCCGACACTTGCCCGGCCGAATGATTCTCAATTGACGAATTGGGCTTCGTAACTGGTTTTAATGTCCACTAACAATTCAGAATCCATTAGTGGTCCATTGAGCCCAATTCATTTCTGACCTGCTCAAATTTAGGATTCAAGAACATCTATACGAGCTTGAACTCCGAAAATTAATTAAATAAATATTACTCATACGCCTACTCCCTAGGATGAATCAGGCAATTAGATAGCAAACAGTGGAGTTTTTTTTTTGTTGCCAAAAATCAGTGGAGTTTCATATACACGAGAATTTCTAGTGGTATATGATCTTTAGTTACTACATCACTTACAAACTCCCAAGCCATCATAGATTTGACAAGCATAATTAAGTAGTGGGTGTGGTTGTACATGTATACAACAATGAACCTTCTCATATCATCCTTTGTCTCGTAGCTGATAATCAAACAGTTTTCAGCAAACAGACTCATCTTCTTAATAGTTACTAAGACTTAGTTTTGAAATTGTGGAATGCTTTACAAAAAACTTTCATACGTAGAAGAATGAAAAAGCAAAAATGAACTCATCAGTTTTTCAGAGAGAGATAAATTCATGACTTGAAGAAGGAAAGCAAAAGGTGGTCTAAGTGACCTTGTTCATAACGTTTGGAGGACTGAACATGCAAGCAAGACTTTTACTCAGCTTCGACACATAGCATGGCAGTTAGGAAAGTTGTCTGTCTTCTATATCTGGTTTCAAAATGCGATTTTCAATTATGGTAGTCCATTACTCAGTGTGCACTCTCATGTGAACCTAGAAACAGATTCAAATCTTAGCATAAAATCCAACTCAATTAAAGAAGAAATCCAAAGAGAACACAGCAACCATTAAACGTAGATATCTTTGTCTTAATTAGGATACTGTTGGTCTTAATGTGGTGTCCTTTTTTGGGTTTGACCAGCCTCAGATATACTTGTCTTTTTTTACCTCTACCTTGCGTGGATGGCATGCCTGCATCACTTTTCACATCTATATATGTATGCGTTTCTGTGTGTCTGTCTCTGTGTGTTTGTGTGTGTTCTTAGCTCTTGAGTAGCTCTAGGGTCATCTCAGAAAGAAATTCAAAGCTTTGGTTTCGTCTTTCCGTAGTGTGGTACAGGCAATGGAACCTCCAATTGGAGGGAATGATTCAAGTGATGAACCAGGACCTGCCAATCCTCACAACCGCAACAGGAAGTATCATCGACATACTTCTCATCAAATACAGCATCTAGAAGCGTAAGAAATGATCCTCCTTTCTTCATTTCATCAAATTTTAAAGGAAAAAATCTTGACTTATAAGCTGAAGGACAGAACACGCATGATTTTACCTTGAATAGTCCTAAGATATCTGTATGTTTTGATATTTTGTTTAGACTGATTTCGGAGATTTTTTCCTTCTGTATCAGCAAATCATGAGTGATTTTATTCTGCCTTTTTAGCTCGTGTTGTAGATCTGTTACACCAAAAAGGGTAAAAGAAGAAAATGTATGTGTACACATTTAAAAAGGTCTTGCATCTTCTGATTCTCTTCTAAATCTGTTAATGAAAACTTTTTTTCTTTCTTCTTCTGAACCTTACTAGTCATATATAGCTTTCTGTGTCCCAGAACAATGCTTTCCGTCAACTAGTTATGTATTCGTGCTTCTGGTTTTTGAAGACAGACCTTGATTTGCATTTGAAGTAACTCTATACTGCAATTTGATACTAAACCAATTGGTCTCTTCTTTTTCTCCTATATAAGGTTTTTCCCTGTCCTATTTGTCTCACTTCTTCAATCATAAGAGGGTTCTCTTGGGTGCAGATTCTTCAAGGAGTGCGCACACCCAGATGAAAACCAGCGTCAACAGTTGAGCAGAGAGTTAGGACTGGAGCCAAGACAGATCAAGTTCTGGTTTCAAAATAAACGAACTCAAACTAAGGTTCTTCTTTCTTCTCACTTCAACGACATCCATGCTCAGCTATTTCTTTACTCAATTTGTGTTTGTTTATGTTGCATCTATAATGTGTAATTTCATTATGTTTGATATACTTCTTAGGCTCAAAATGAGAGAGCAGACAATACGCTTCTTCGTCAAGAAAATGAGAAGATGCAATGTGAAAACTATGCATACATAGAAGCATTAAAGAATTTACTTTGCGCAAAGTGTGGTGGTCAACCCTTCGGGGAAGAACAGCGCCAACAGAATTTGCACAACCTCAGGCTGCAAAATATTCAACTGAAAGAAGAGGCAAATACTATGAACCTATATAATATGTACTTATAGGTGTATTCACTTGAAAGATGTTCTAACGGGGAATATATTTTGCAGTGTCATAAGGTACTCAGCCTAATTTCTAACTATATGGGCAAGCCAATACCACACATTGAAGCGTTAGCATCTGCCATTGGATCCTCATTTGATTTATCACCAGGAAGTTCCATGAACCAAGGGTTGGGAAGTCCTAATCTTAACCTCAATATTAACAGTCCTACAATTGCTAATGAAGCTGCATTTTGTTACCAATTGAGAGAAATACCTGAAATGGAAAAGAGACTCATGGCAGACACTGCTGCCACTGCCATGGAAGAACTGATTCAGGTTTTACAGATTAATGATCCCTTGTGGGTCAAGTCCCCTGGGGACGGAAGATATGTCCTCAACCGCGACTGCTACGACAAGATGTTTCCAAAGGCAAATCACTTTAAAAGCTCCAGTGCCCGTTTTGAGTCTTCAAAAGATACTGGAGTAGTGACCATGAGTGCAACATATTTGGTTGATGTCTTTCTGGACTCTGTTAGTGCTGTCACTCATAATTTTGATTAAAATATCAATCACTACACTAATGGAAAGATCAAAAAAGTTTATGCAGAATATGGTTTTGTTTTGCAGGAGAAATGGGTGGATCTCTTTCCTACAATCCTTACTAAAGCTAAGACAATTCAAGTACTTCAATGCGGAATGCCAGGAAATCGGAATGGTTGGTTGCAGTTGGTACATAAAAAGCCCTTTCCTTTGTAAGTTGATTAACTATTATGCTATAGTTTATGACAGTAATACAAGTGAACATACTTGAATGCAGATGCATGAGCAGATGCACATTCTCTCACCTCTGGTGCTGCCACGAGACTTCTGCTTTCTTCGCCTCTGTCATCAGGTTGAGCTAGGTACATGGGTAATCATGGATGTCTCGTACGATTCATCCAGAGAGGACTCTGCCTCCCTATCTTGGAGACTACCATCTGGATGCATGGTCGAAGACCTGCAGAACGGATGCTCCAAGGTGAGTAGCTTCATATCTTTAACCATGCAATTATTTCTATATGCAAAGTACTAGTACTGAGAATATGCTTGTCATGCCAATGCCAAAAAACACCTAGAAACTACCTCACAATTTCCATAACCTTGGTTAAGAACATTATCAAGTCATTGTATATGACCTTTAACTGTTTTCATATCCAATAGCTTTCTTATACATTTTATTCCTAATTATTTTAATTGGAAGAAACATGTCTTATGTTGACTGCTAAATTGATAGGTAACTTGGATTGAGCATGTGGAAGTAGATGAAAAAACACAAACTCATCGGCTCTATAGAGATCTTATATGTAGCAGCGTTGCGTATGGAGCTGAGAGATGGATAGTCACTCTTCAAAGGATGTGTGAGAGATCTGAATTGTCAACAGGCGAAGTTTTATCCACTAGTTCCTTTTCAGGATGTAAGTCTACATCAACCACCTTATAGGGCTGGTAAAAGAATCTCTTAGGTTGTCTTGGCTAGCAATTTTCTTTTCTATCCAGATCAATTGGTAATGTTTTATATGTTGTCCATTGTTTAGTGGTTTCAGCACCCGAAGGCAGGAGGAGTGTGATGAAGCTTTCGCACAGGATGGTCAAGAACTTCTGTGGAATGCTGAGCATGGCAGGAAAACTAGATTTCCCTCAATTGTCCGAAGTGAACAATAGTGGGGTTCGAGTATCTGTTCGTAAAAGCACAGAACCAGGACAGCCTATTGGCATCATTGTCAGTGTTGCTACTTCTCTCTGGCTTCCTTTGCCCCCCGAACACGTTTTTAACTACTTCACAGATGAGAAAACAAGACCTCAGGTTCCTATCTAACTATTAAACACAGCATCATTGTTCATGTTTCCTCTACAACTAATTAAATATATCATAACTTGTTCTCAGTGGGATGTTCTCTGCAATGGAAGTCCAGTACATAAGGTCGAACACCTTACAACTGGAACTCACTCCGGAAACAATATATCCATCATTCGGGTAAGTTAGCATTCTTCTACTCTTCCTTGAGAGCTCTATTGGTTCCCTAATTGAAATATACCAATGTTTTCTCTTGAGCAGCCTTTCGTCCCCACGGAGAACGACATGTTAATGCTTCAAGAAAGCTACACAGACCCTCTGGGATCATTGGTGATATATGCTCCTATTGACATGTCATCTCTAAATGTAGCAGTAAAGGGTGAGGACTCTTCGAACATTCCAATACTTCCATCGGGGTTTGTGATCTCTGATGATGGTCGTCATGAAATTGGAGCTGGAAGTAGTGCTCTCAGGGCAGGTGGTTCACTCCTCACAGTGGCATTCCAGATATTGGTGTCTAGTCCTTCACATTCGATGCAGCTGAGTGTCGAATCAGTGGCAACCGTCAACACTCTAATCAGCTCTACCGTTCAGAAGATCAAAACAGCCCTGAACTGCTCTGGCTTGGATTGACCATTTGAAGTCCAAAATTTGGCTTCTAGCCTAAGAAGTTCTAGTAGAAAGTTGAGAAGTTTACCTAGATTGTGACAACAGCAAACTTGATTTTTTTAAAGAATTTTTTTTCAGATTTCTCTATTGGATAAGTTGCTATTTTTATGAGGAAATATGTTGTTCATGTGCTCGTATGAGATATTTTCCAGGATTTTTTGGTCAATCATGCGCTTGACAAGCATATTCTCAACATTGCATATAGATTTAATGGCATGTTAAAGAGACGAAGCTACTCACCGTGGCAAATCCGGTCGGCGTGTCTTCGATCATCCACCCAGATGGAAGCCTCCATGACAAGGAAGATAGGCAGAAGATCTCTTGTGGAGAAATTGTACGAGACAACCACGATCAGCCATAAACGCTCACAATTTAGTAATGCTTGAGGTACCAACGCATAGGAGGACATCAACGATACCTGCATAACGTGAACATTAGAATTTAGAACTATCCTGACAATACCAATTCTCAAATTATAATGTACTAGTTTCACTGCACACGCATACATTTGAGCGTGAGACGTTTTTTCATTCACCGGTGCAGCGCGCCATATTCCTAAACTTAATGGGAAAGATGAAGACTAATCTAAAAATGAAACTTTAACAATTTTAAATCATATATGGATTGGAAACATAATGTGAGACTTTACATTTTGATCATTTTGCCCTTGTTTCTTTTATTTTGTCTTATCTATTTTTTTTAAGTACAGCCAATTAAGAAAATACAAATTTCATTGCGGATGCACTTAGCCTTAAGTGAACTCCAGATTTTCCTTTATTAATAAGAAATGATGATTAATATCCTCTAAACAAAACTAAAAATCCAAAGCCAGTCTAAATAAGACCTTTAAAGACCGAAAAAGTCAGGCTAATTATGTTTGTTAGAAATGCATTACTTGAACAAAACCACATAAGTAGTAGGAGATTTGGAAATTAGAGGGACCTGTGACGACTGTTCAACTAATCATTAGCAAATCTCTATCAATTTTAAATCTCGTAATAGCTAGCACATAATTATACCATCCTGACACATTTAACATTTTGCGTAAACAAGCTGACCTATTGGACACCCAATTTGGAGTTCAAATCTTTAGCAACATGAAAACTAAAATTGGGAGTAATATTCGAAAGCCCATAAGGTGTGGTCTTTCCATCCCCCAACAACAGTTTTCTGGAATTCCAAGCAATTATTTGTGGGAAATGATTTTGGCACACCCAAAATCACCTCCTACACACCCTTGTGTGATCTAGCCGTTGATTCATTTTTTATAATTCAATCCAACGATCAAGATTAAAGAGGGGTGTGCAGAAGGTGATTTTGGGTGTGCCAAAATCACCTCCCTTATTTGTTCCTCAAAAGTTGATATGCATAAATTTTCGAATTTACTATTGGTACTCTAAAAGCTTGTATATGCTCTCCATTATTATAATTTTTACATATATAAACGGAGTACACAATTAAATTTGCTATTGGCACATGTATAATCTAATTGTGCACTTCATGTCTTAATTTCTACACATAAGAGGAGTACACAATTAAATTTTTGAAGTGTCAATAGTAAATCTCTGATTTTGTCTCAATTAAAGATCAAAGTGACATGATTGAAATTAATTTAAAAATCAAGGACCTCAATATGAAGAAAAAACACCGTGATCAAAACATAACGAAAAAATTTAGTAATCACCATAGAAAGAAAATAGAACTTAGAAAGGAAAAAAAAACAAAGTGGTTAAATAGGAAGAAAACACATTATCCAAAATTGAAACTAAGGTGAAAGGCTCTTCCCTTGAACCAATACAGCACAGACAATAAAATCGAGAATGGAAAACTCATGAAAATTAAACCAAATTTTTTTTATTTGAAATTGATAAATCAAGAAGAAGTACAGATAAGGGAAAACGCCCACTTTTGCATATAGATAGAGCCCAACCCCAAATCTAACAAGCATCTATCTAGAATTTTAATACCATATATAAAGCGCCAGATCTAGAATTTTGATAACTTTACAATAGTAGGAAAAGAAAAATATAATCAACACAAAAATTCATACCTAGATCTAGAGATATAAAGAAGATTTGAGTCGGATTTGCTTATACAGGGTGCCGCCGCAGAGGAACTAGGGTTTCGTTCTCTTCACTTTCTCGAAGTCTAATATTTATAGGCTTGAAAGGAACTGTTACGAAGTAACCCTAGAATCACCCGTTACAGAGATAGAAATTGACACTATTGCCCTTTTGAAGGGATTATCAATACAAAAAATATTGATTAAAGTGATTATAACTCAATGTTTTAAGTTTGTAGTCTCTCTTTCAATATTGCATTATTATATATTCTCTAACTTACCGATCTTCATACATAAAGGGAGAACATAAGTTCAATATTGTACTAAAGGATAACAAATTTTCCTTCAATTCATGAAAAATCTATCTTTGTTGTTATTCATTTGAGGAGTAAAGTGTTGACTATTAAAAAGGACTTTTATTCGATCAAACATGATATAGTTGCGATCATTGGGGGAAGTTTTCTAGAGTGTTGCGGAATGTTATGTAACATTGAGCGCGTTTAAGATCATAGACACAATAACATAAACATAAGAACATGACTAACTATTACCTTTAGAAGCAGTCATGGTTGGATGATGAAGCAGGGGTCTTCTACACAACTATCACCTGAAGTTCTCTTCTCTATGGGGCTAAGACGGTTAAAAACAATGATAGTATGCAAGGACCTTAGTATCATATATATATATATATATAAGTCAATAAGGTCATGTATAGTCCTCCCATAAGAGACCATAACGCCCTAATTAAAGTTCTAATTGAACTAGGAATTAATCATGTCAATAAAGAACGTGATCCTCATTGTAATCAACTCAGATACCTAATTAATCACATCATAACCAAGACAAGATACTGAATACAACTGAACGACTTAATCTTTAAGTAACATACTCAATTACTGTCATAATGTGTTTAATGTCAAGTCCACATCTTACATGTTAAAGCCCAAAATGATGTTTATGAATGCATAAATACGAAAGAGCAACTTGTGAAAAGTTATGTCAATAAATTGAGATATGAAAAAAATGTTGTGACTTACACCAATGTTATAAGAAGAAATTATGTGAGTAATTGTTTGTGTTTTTTTGCTGTAATATGTGCGTTGTCATTCAAGAGTCTAGTAACATACTCATAATACAAACAAACTTCAAGTCATAAGCAAGCAAACAAAAAGTCTTAAACAACCTAAGTTAAAGTTACGAATCACACATCAAACTTAAGTAAAGATTTTTTTTTTGTTCAACAACACTTGGTATTGTACAGGACCAGTTCATTATTTATTGCGATAAAATAAGTACTATATGCATCTCTGAAAATCCTATACAATACTCTAGAATGAAGCACATTGACATTAGGAACCACTTTATTAGGGATCTTGTTGAGTCAAAGGTCTTAATGCTCAAATTTGTGCCTTTGGAAAAACAACTTGTTGATATTCTAACCAAGCCTTTAGAAGATCAATTCTTGACCGGTCTTCGTAAGAGTCTTGGTATGAGTATGACCAGTCATAGTTGTTGCTTGTACAAATTTCAATTCATGCATATCATGCATCATGCAAAATTGAAATTTCCCTTAAGACTGGTCTCTTTCTGTTGATACTATCAATATTATGCATGTTGGATAGGATTGAAGCATTTAGATTGATTCAAATGTTCATTCCGCTTCTTGTGAGTGTGCGTCTTAAAGGTTGTTGATTTAAATTTTCTTCCATCACTCTCCTAATTCTCTTACTACTTAATGATAGACAATCTTGTTGCTTCTTGTGTTTTTCAAAAAGTGTAGTCAAAATGGAGTTTTTACTTGGAAAATGAAAACGGGAAGGACAATATGGCCTTATTATAAAAATAAAAGTAAATATCATAATTTAAAGCTTGAGTCAAATAAAAGATGTGCCAATGGTGCACCACTCCTTGAATTTCAATGTGTTTATCACAAATCTACACTCAAAGTTAAATTCTAAAGTCGTAGCTTGATTGATTATCTTAAGACGTTAAGGGTGCATGGTATAACATGTTATCAAATGGTAATCTGCTTTCTTTGTGATTTGTACTCAATATGACTAGAGATCCCCTTCCTAAATATCTCATTTGACTTAGTCATTGAATTGGCTTTATCATTCAAACATATTATTGGCAATAACAACGTGAATCAGAGAACTAGTCTGAATTCAAAAAGTTAAATATCATGCATTTCATATTCTCTCATTCGCATCATGTTGCGTCAAACACTAACTATCAATTGGCAACACTAGATTCTTGCACATTAGTTATTGACCCGGTGTTCTTGTTTGGACAGTATGGACTCTGTTTCGAGAATCTTGATTTCAAAGTGTTGTTTAATGTTACATGTATTATGTTTCAATGTTGTGTTTGGCTTTCCTAGAGGTTTATAGCCTTCATCGTGATATAAATGTATGTTTAGTTATTTTCTTGATTGAAACAGCGTGTCCGGGTGAACGGTTACCATTTGGCTTAAATCATTTCAGTACCCAACGAGTATTATGTCGACTCGTCCCACATCTGTGTATTTAAGACACACTTCATGAGTGTAGGGTTTCCCTCATCTAGATTTTCTTTGTGCGTGCCGCTTTCTCATTTCGTCTTATTTCTTGTCAAACTCTCAAAATCCATTCCAAAACGTCACTTGAGTATGAATGCTCCAGTTTTTTTTTTGTTCTCATGGTTGACACCTATTTCAACTCCAATAGTGAAGATGTTGAGATGATCTCTCTGAACTTCATGTGAATCTTGTGATGGAGCCCTCTGAATATCACAATCCCAATGAGAATTCTGGCACTCCGCCTACTTGTCATCCTATTCCGATGGCCAAGGCTCGCTCCACCCACCGTAAACAAAAGGCCAATCTCCTCCTACTTCTCCATCGATGCTCCTTAGGCTTTACAGGTTCGTCGATGATGCTTCAAAGAAATATTTCAATTAAGTAGTGACTACGATAGTTGTGACTGAATGATATTATCCCCTGTTTGAGTTTAAACCTAAATTTATTAAGATGTATAATATGGGTTGGATACATGCACTCGTTTGTCTCTATCATCTAGAAAATCTGAGTTTGACCTTGCTTTAAGTTTAATTTGACCATCGTTAGTGAAATATTTGCTAACTTTCCTCAGTTGGAGGAAGAATGATATGAGATTGATGTTCTACTTAGCGGAACGACTATTAAAATCAGTCTCGAGATCATTTATGATTATTTCAACATATTTAATCATCCAGATCATGATGATTATGAAGCCCATTTTGAGTAGCTTTTAGATATAACATGCCAAATTTTTCTACAATTGTGACTAGCTACCTCCTTTTGCATCTAATCAAAACCAACATTCTGCCTACGGGTAATGCTTCTACTGTGACTCTTGAGGCCATCAGGCTTGCAATTCTTCTTGTGAATAAGTTTCCTATTTTGATTGGTCATATCATTTATGATGTTATTCTTTCAAAGACTCGGAATGTTGGGAAGGCTGAAGGCACCCAAGCATATGTTGTTTCTCGATGCCTAATTCATCACTTATGTGATTATTCTGACATCTACATGGATCATGTTGATGGCTCTTCCATTTCTCTTAAGAGTTCTTTCACCAAGGCTCTTGTTATGAAGAGTGAACGAGTTATGGAAAGAACTAGACGTTCCAAAATGCCTCTCCTATATGCCATATCCAAATTTGTTGTTGCCTCTACTATTGAAACATTGATGAAGAAAGTGACCAAGAAGATGGTTAAGGCATTTGGCCTGTCCAACAAATCCAAGAAGAAGAAGACTTTAATGAAGTCCTCCTAGAAGATCTCAAAGAAGGCTCGCTCTATCTTTGCTAATGATTGATGTGTATACCTAGCCATGTTAGTTAGAATTATTGTAGTTAGGGGGAGTTATGATGCTGGTTGATTTTTATGTTCAATTTAACTTCTAGTTGCTGTTAACAATTTATGATTAAAATTTTCAACTAATCATTGAGACTTGATCCGGATTGCAACTTAATTTGCCCATCTTGAATATTGAGACTGTTTGATTGGACCAGTCATGTCTGACTTGGTCTCGGATGTAGTTTAATGTTGGATTAAGGGGGAGTACCTTCCATTTATTTACATCTTTACTATGTTTGTGCATCTCAGTCCTAATCTGATATATTTTCCTCTCATTATTATGTATTATGTTATATTACCATGCTCTTTATGCTTTCGTTGTCATTTCCCTTTGTCTTGCCATGAAAAAAAAAGGAGAGAAAATTTGTATATGTTTCTGCATATATATATGTTGGATACTTGTTGAGCTTAGTTGCAGGTACATCTATGATGAATAGTATAGCTTAGTCTAGCTTTGGTGAGAGATGAGTGACGTGAGCAAATCGGGCAGTTCTTATTAAGGAAAGCCAAATGGGGAGATTATAGGTTATTTTATTGGATATCCTTGCACAAAAACATTGTATTAATTTTCACAAGCTCAATTAGATCAATAAGAACTTAGTCTAGCTTTGAAGACATGTTTGAAGATCACTTGACGATCAACTATCCACTTGGTCGTATTGCATCAATGTTTGCATTCATTTATGTGTTTAGCATGAGTCTTTTGATTTGAGCATTCAAACTTTTCATATCTCAAGCTTTCATGAAAGTTTTCATAGACATGTAACTAGATGCTCTACATGACTGGTCATCTTGTTTCGATTTCCAGAGAACGTTCAGTTTGAGTCACCTGATTCATTTTATGTTGATTGCTTTTTTTGATGACGGTGAATGCGCTAACTATGGATATGATGTCGTTATTTGTCATTTAGCTGAAATAAAAAATAGCTGTGCTTCACTTTTCGGATGTGCCTAGGTTTTGGAGGGAAGTCTCATCACATGTATATATTCTTCATCACACAATTCTTATCTTTGTAGGCATATAAATATATAACCTCGTTTTTCATTACGATTTTCAAGCATAATTTCTCTCTTATTTTCAGAACTCTCTTGCAGCAAGTTCTCTCTAGTTTTTGTCTTCTTCATCTTAAGTGCGTAGTTCACTTACCTACATGGGTTGTTAGGATTTATTGCAAAATCATTGATTTTTATTAATTTATGTTGAAAATTTATTGCAATTCTAATGTCCATTGCTTAATACTTGCCTTGGGCTCCAAAAAATTTCTTGCCGTTAGGGGTAAGAATTGGTAAGAGTAATAGGTGTAGTGAGAAAATGAACCAAATAAATAAGGATGATTATGAAGTAGGTGTAGTAGATAATTTTGGAAAAATCGCCTATTTTCGTATTAAGGGCTCCAAAAAATTTCTTGCCTTGGGCCACCCATAAGTCAGGGCTGGCCCTGCAATATGTATATGATATTTTACAATAAGGCCATGAAAGGAATTTTTGTGAGTTTCGAAGTGAAATATTATCATAAAATAGCAAATGAGAGGACATGCATCATTTCATTATAAAAAATTCAAATAAGCATAGATGTATTATATAATATGCTCATGGGTGATCATAAGTGGGTGTACTCGAAGGCATCGCTTTATCTCCAATGAAGCGGCGCAACATCTTCTGGATGTAATTCGATTGATGCACGATGATGCTATCAATTCGATGCTCGAGCTTCAGGCCGAGGTAGTATCTTATCTAAGTTCTTCAGGAACTTCCATGTATATCTCAAGATCCCAATAGAGATATGTAGTAACCACATTCATGAGCTGCATATTCAGTTCTTTGGGAAACTACCAAACTGATAAGGTAGTGGAACGTGTAACGTCCTTTGCATGGGAATATATTTCCTTGTAATCAATGTAAGGGCAAATGAGAGAAGCCTTTCACCAGAAGGCGTGCATTACATTGCACTGTTTCATTCTTCTCATTACACTTCCTTACGAATCCGCATGTAACCAACAGGGTTCACATTGGGAAGTGTGGGAACTGCAGGTCCAAACACTTTTCGCTTTACTAAGGAACATAATTCAACATGCACTATTTCTTTCCATTTGACCAATCAGTTCAACGTTGTGCTTCATCAACGGAACGCGGTTCGATATCGTCGCACTTTGTGATTCGGTGGCCACTGCTTTAAGCAAAGATATCATCGATGATAATCTCATTCGATTCCATAACCTCATCCGGACCAAGAACTTCTGGTTCTAGGAGTTTTGGATTTGGGGTATCACCCTGGGACGTCTCCAGGACACTTCCATAATCCTGCGCAATTCATGAGTTGGGATCGATTGAGATGGCGATAGGATTCGATTGTGCCATAGTTCTCCTCTTCCGGGGAGTGAATCCTTCGAACCGAATCTGCCTCGCTTCCTGGCTGAAGGCAGAGGGATTGGCTAGCCGCCGATGTACTTCGTTCATCAGGAACGGAACGTCATACGGGACGTTGCATCCTTCGGGGATGACTTTGTGCCCTCCAGGGATGTCTTCATTGCAGGCTTGTTTGCAGCTGGTATATGTGATCTCGTCACTTGTTTCCAGGGATCAGGACGAGACAGAGTGGGTTAGTCCACGTCAATTCAAGCCGTTCTTCAGGAACGTTGACGTTCTTTCCTCCCCCTAATGGCGAGAAGACTGTCTCATCAAAGTGACTATTCGCAAATGTTGCGAGAAAGAGATCGCCTGTCAATGGCTCGTAAAAGCTCATAATAGATGGGAATCCATTCCCAATTGAGGACCCATATTGGTAAGTTGCGGCGGCGCAACTGGCACATAAAACTGCACACCCAAAATTGCGTAAAGACGGTGAATCATGCTCGTACCCGAGTATCTGAACTGTAACGCTTAACAAGAGTGGGTGGAGATGGGCCTCAGACGGACCAATATAGCTGCGTGCAGAATTGCATAATCCCACGCAGAAATGGTCGGACCCAGGCCCTGCCCGGCCAGTCTGACTTGTGTTTCTGCGAGACCATTTGGAGTATGAACATAGGGAACTGCATGTTCAATCTCAATCCTAAGGGACTGCAATAATCATCGAAGACTTCGATATAAACTCTTTGGCGTTATCCCAGTCTTCCAGAACTACAACGGATAAGCTTGGGTGGTGAGCCCTCAATCAGGGTCAAGAGTTTAGCAAATGCAGCGTTTCGTGTGGACAAAAGACGTGTGACCAACGAATCGGTACATCAACCAAAACCATGAAATCTTTATATGGTCCGTGTATTGGTTGGAATTGTCCACAAATATTCCCTTGAATCCGCTGAAGAAAAGAAGGAGTGCATAAAGTATCTTTGCAGGGGATGGTCGAGTATTCCCACGATCATGCTTGGCATAAAGTCTTAATGTTCTGGACCTTATTCGACATTAGGAGATGTCCGCGTGATTCTTCCAGAATCCGGGTCATCATGTCGTGACCTGGGTGTCCCAAACGGTCATGCCAAAGCGAGGAAGCATCAATTTCGGCGGACTTCAGGCCGGCCACAAGATGTGCTTCCATAGAGCAAATGGTTGTGCGATACAATCCATTAGGTAGGCGCTCTAACTTTTCGAATATACGCTTTCTTACGTATAGGAAAGATTTAATGCAAAGATAGTCCTTTCCATTCTCTTCAGAGGTTTCAGTGTGGTAATCGTTCATTCGAATATCCTTAAGACTCAGGTAACGTTCTTCGGGAACCATGTGAGTGTAAGGCCTATCTAGGTCTTCGTTTAGGTATGAAGTTAGAAATATATATCCATTCAAATATATCTCCATCCAGGGAGTATCTCCATTTAGGGAGAATAATGTGCATATGTGATTGCACAGTCTGCCAGACAACTAACTTCCCACTAAGCATACCGTAACATAAATTAATTGAAATCGGTCACATAATTTAGGAAACTGCAAGTTCCAATTGATTCAATTAATTGATATTCGATAACGATGTTCACATACTAAAACAAACACCAAAACTTGGATTTAGATTCTAACGGAATCAGTACTCTCAAGTTGTTTCGGCTAAACGGAGCCATTCCATGTCTCATTGGTTGCCTATCAAAAGGGTACTCATCAACGACATTGATGGGGGCACGCAACGTGCGCAATCAATGGTTGTACCACAATAGTGATAGCATATGATTGGCTAATCATGGTTTAGGGTAGGATGAGCCTTTCCCTAATGTCCACTCACGCCATTATTCATTCTTCAGGGAATGATCTTATCTCCCCCTAATGGTGGGAGGGCATTTGGTCTAACCCGGGTCGGCCCAGCCGGTCAGACATGTGCCAAAGGATAGCGGTTTGAGCTTCAGAAATCGCTTAGCATTTGCTTCAGGCAAAGGGAGCGTTTCGAGCGAGTGGATACAAGTATGTTGTTCTTTTCAACAAACAACAAAGTAGTAACCAGATCTAAGGACTTGGTAACCCTTTTGCTCTCTATATTGCTACTACAGGAGCACATTAGAGGCAAGATCTTCTGCAGGAGATCATTCTTGGTCAAGTCATCCTTGTAAAGCTAACGGAAAGATCAGATTCCATAAACTTTAGAACTATACTCAATCATAGACTTCAGGTCATGAGAGCATAAGTTTTGCCAATCATGTCTTGCTTCAAGCAAGTACGTAGATCATCTTCGGGGTGATCAATATGTGCTTCCAACGTCCTTACTTCGGGTAAGGAGAGGAACACGTTGTGTTAGTAGAGCTTTAGACAAAATCTACATTCAACAACTTAAGAACTTCAAGTTCTATGACATGGTTTCAGGTTGTAACATGCAAACTTCAGGTTTTAAATGAGAGGACATGCATCATTTCATTATAAAAAATTCAAATAAGCATAGATGTATTATATAATATGCTCATGGGTGATCATAAGTCTAAAGCTTTCACATCCTAATATGGATGACTTTCCGCAGTCACAAACTTGACATCCTTCCTCAACTTGTAGAATATCCATGATGTTCTATTGTTATAAGGCAAAAATTGTAAGACATTCAATGAAAGGATAAAGTTTGTCTACTCTAAATAGAGTAGGAGCTCATACATTATGTTTTTAGTTCTTCCATTTTACGATGTTATATCCTGATCAGAACCGTTCATTTTGGAACTTATCTAATAAGGATCAATTCCTCAAAAAATTAATTTAGTCGGAGATCGTTTAGTTATCTAACCGTTTAAAACAATTGAACGGTATAATTATATGACCAAATGAACCGTCTATATGTTTTGGCATAGTTAAATAACCAAACGATCTCCGATTTGTTTGATTTTTTGAGAGAATGATCTTTACTAACTAATTTACAAGATGAACGATTCCGATCATAGTATAATATTGTAAAATTGGAAGAATAAAATAAATAAAGTAAGAGCTCCTACTCTATTTAGAGTAGGCAAGCTTTTCCCTTCAATGAAATCTCTATATATAACGAGATTTGAACATTAGTACATACCAAAAAAAAAAGCCATCACATAAAATGTAAATACCCACGAGGCCCTTTAAAATTAAATTTTGAAAAAACAACCCTCAGTTAATCTACCAAAAATGCATGTGGCGAGATGCTAGCTGAATGTTTGATTATAATTTGATTTTGAAAGAAATTTGGAGTACAATGTTTTGATATTTGGATAAAGTTTTTTGTTTTTTGGCGTAAATATGAGAGATATAGGCTAATAGAAAAATCAAATTCAATGATTGGATAAGGATTGTTTTTAAAACATGTAATGGGTATATGAGTTTTCAGAGAAGGTTGTGTATACTATTCAAACTAATAAGTGTTAAAATTACCCAAATTAAAAAATTTATTTCCGAAAGTTAATTTCAAGGTTCAAAGAAGAAATGCATCACGCATTAACAGTGGAATGAGGATTAGAGGACAATATCAGAATGGGTAATTGCAATGTTCCTGTGTTTTGTTCATTCATCTGTTTTGAGTATTTTTTTTTTTCAGAGACGAATTTAGCACAACATATCCACAAAACAAAACCTCCAGTGCAATCGGGGAGGCAAGTGCTGGAGGGAACCAGCTAATTGCTTCACCGGTATAAGATTATTGGTGAAACTGTACGAGAGGTATGGAGAAACTAGTGATGCGATAAAGAGATGAAGGCTGGATTTGTTCCAATAACTCCAGTCTAAGCAGTAACCATTTTCAACACATGATGACCATAAAATAGGTATGCCAAACAATCGATATGAACATTCATATGCGCCTCATACATGCTATTTCCATCTGGAAATTCTTGAACTTAAATCTTGCATATTTGGAGGTGGATGTCATATTTCCCAAAATAAACAATTCTACTTCTAAAAGTACATATGAGATGTTCCTCTGAAACACTCAGTTCTAACAGCCGATTGTCTGAACAAAAAGTGAATTTGCTTCTAGTCTTGCAAATATTTTCCAACAGGGTTCTCTTCGTGTTTTGGTCGGATCAATTACGCTTTGGTGGCACATACTGAGCTCTTGCATCTAAACATACACCCTGCAAAAAGATGGAACCGAAAAAATAAATCAGCTGACACGTAAGGAAGATGACTGAAGAATGAAAAGACCCAACAGTAGTACAATCGTTGCTCTAATAAAAACCCTCCAACTGATTTGGAACAAGCAAAAGTAAAGAAAGCACATGGAAATTGACCATGAATAACAAAACAAGCAGCTGGTTGAAGCTCTATTGCAACAATAATGAAATAGGAAGGAACAAGCGGACAATAAATTGCATATCTCACTACAGTAATTCTACAATGTGATTCCCGGTGTTGAATTGCCCCATCTAATTTTCATGGTAGATCTACCAATATAATCAATAATTTGAGTGGGTTATAACAGAATTGAGGCTCATGAGTGGTAACATTGTAAACAGCAACCGGATCATATACCTAAAGATTGTTCTTTTGAAGGAAAAAAGAGAGGGAGAGCCTAAACCATTACATATGCTGCACAACACAAGCATTGGCAAATAGAAGAAATAAGACTCCCACAAAAACACTAGCTACAGTTCCTCTTTAAAGGAATCTATGATGAACACTTTTGACCATGCATAGATCGTACACGCACAAAGCAAGTAAAATCGGACTGGACTAATCAACAAAGTAC
Source organism: Spiraea crenata (assembly GCA_033992175.1). Taxonomy (NCBI): domain Eukaryota; kingdom Viridiplantae; phylum Streptophyta; class Magnoliopsida; order Rosales; family Rosaceae; genus Spiraea; species Spiraea crenata. The sequence goes on along the minus strand of JAVBHV010000058.1, from coordinate 2,344,202 downwards.
CCCGAGGTAGAATTCCTGACTTCTAAGGCCTTGAACGGCAGACTTTCCACGTTGATTATAGATTACACTATCAGCTATCAGAGCAAGCTATACACAAGATATCCCAACCCAAAACCCCTAATAGCTCAAATCATATAGTTAAATGCACCATCAACTTAAAAAATCCATAAGGTGAAAAAGCTATCAGCCAGTGACAACTAGTAAGTTTTTGGAAATACGAATAAACTAACAAGCAAAAACATAGCGGTACCTGCATATCCTCCGAAAGAACCTCTGAAACAGCAAGAGTGTAGCAACCAGGGACAAATTTTCCTGCAAAAACAAAATAACTTCAGAGTTCACGCTTGATACGTAAGTCGCATTCGAGGTCCTACAACATTACACATAACATAGTTCCAGAAACTTGAGAATAAATCACTATGACATCCCAATTGTTAAAAGAACAGACTCGCAATCGATTCGAGATTATACATTCGACAAGAAACTGAAATGGGGGAAAAGCTGAAGTAAAAGCATACCGATTCGTAGCCACCTTGCCGCCCAGCTCCTAGTTGGATCCATCACCGAAATTATCCTGAAATTCAAGAAACAGAAAACATGTAAACGCAGTTTTCCGATGGACGAAGAGAAGGAAAAAGAAATCAAGATGGTGAACCTCACCCGTTGAAATTGGGAGTGGTGCAATCCGCGACGACCTCGGGATCTTCATCCATCTTGAAGAAAGGGCAGTTCTCGCATCCGGTGTCTCTGAACTGAATTTGCAATTGGGAATTTAGGGTTAGGGTTCCGACTCAATCAAAAACCCTAGATTCTCTGAGAGCACGGAAAAATCAAACACCGAACCTGATCGTAGGTCTTGACGAGGCGGCAACGGAGGCAAGCCCTGAGCTCGTGGCCGAAGCTCGTCGGAATCTGGGCCGGCGCTTTGTCTCTCATCTTCGTTTTGTCGCTCACACCTTGCTGGACTGCTCTTCTTTTTCCCGGTCGATTATCTGAGCTGCTCTTTTTTTGATGTAGAAGTCCGCTGCCGAAATTAATTATACTTTTTACCCTCTGATTTGGAGTTGTGACAGTTTTCCCCCAATCTTTCAAAAACTAACAAAAACTAGCCCTAAATAATCTCTATATAGTTTTGTCTGACTTCTGTTATCTTTCAGTTTAGTCCTTAATTTCGGGTTGTTTTATTGTTTTTGGTACAAGGGGGGCCCAAGCCCGAAAGGAAACTAATTAATTTCGTTTTGTCTTCAATAATAGAACTCCATCACTTCAAACAATCCACAATTAATTAACAGTATGAAAGATGCTTTAAGGATGAAGGCAGGATATCAGTAAGCTAGAAGGACTAATTTGAAGTTGTTACACTATTGGTTCTATGTATAATTGATCTAGTGTTTATCCAATGAAAATGTGTCAAATTTGAAGTTGTTACACCATTGGTTCTATGTATCAAATTTGAAGTTTGATCTTTTGCCACCCCTGAGATCGGTAGTAATCAAAGAAACCCAAGTTGACACATGTAAGCCATGTAAAGTCTCACGAAGGCAAGAAAGACTGCTTAACAATTTTCCTGGGAGATAACCTGTGCATAAAAAGTTTTAACAGCTATCCTCTTTGTACGTTTAACGAGTATATGGGCCTGTTAAGTAGACCATTCTGGGACACAGTAAAGGAGTATCAATTTGACGGGAGTACAATAGCAAGCAATGTCGATTGCGAAATGCACACCATACGATAACTCATTCAAGGCTTTACCTTCCTCATCAAATTTTCATTAACTTTCAGTTCATTCATAAAGTGAAGTGTATGGTTAAACATGATAACCTGCATACTTTATCAAGCTCATTTGCACATATTACAAAAAAATATTTATTCCCTATCAAAATTAACACGCAAGGGGGGGACCATAGGACTCAAATCTTCCAAGTATTCTCTTCACTCCATTTCAGGACAAGAAGCTTAGAGATCCTCAGGGCAATTGATATTCTGCAAACAAGTACAATTAGCACAAGCAGAACAGTGCCAACAATCAACACGGTGATTATATACCAGGGGTGTTCATTGACTAGCATGTTACCTTGTTCTCAAGGACGGCTTTATCAGGAATTTGCAACTTCGACCCAGGTTTTGCTGTGACAGTTACTTTTCCCTTCATTAAATAAAAGTACAATGGCAGAAAAGCTCAATCGAGTATACAGATAAAAAAATATGAGAAATAGATGCATCAATAGTCAAAGTGAGGTTGGACATGAACTTCAATAATCTTCAGTACTTGCCCATTGAATTTATAAAATGGGGAATGTGTTCAATAAAATTATCCACAATAGTCTTGTAGACACAGAGATAAGACAATTATTTCACTATCTGCAAACCAACCGAGAAGTAAACAAGACGAGAAAGAGGAGGGGGAGTATGACCGGACTAGAAACAGAGGCTCCCAATGGTTTTATTTTGATTAATAAAGCGTTTAAGATCTCATCAGTTTCTAATGTAGTTAACGGTCAATAGAAGTTCAACCGCGAAGTCATAGGTAGAACTTCAATATCTTGTGTATTAGGACTCGGGGATTATATCTGGAATCTAGACAGACTAAACTAGAATTTAACATAACCTCAATGTGGTGGATATGGCATCAAGATAAAAGTGCAACTTTAAAGTTATTGGGTACTTTCATACCTTGAGAACAACACCAGAGCCGAATGACACATCACCAGAGACCTTAAGGCTGTCGAGCTCAAGGATGCTGGGGATTGTCTTAAAGCGAGCCAAGAAATCACCAACCTATAATGAAAGAACAGACAGTCATTATCGAGAAGCAAAAACCACAAAACAAGCACTAGATAACAACATTGATATTTACCTTCTTGAATTCTGGTCCTAGTTCAATAGAAGGATTTGTAGGATTTGTTCTCGCTTTGTTTCGGGTAACAAAGCCATCTTCTAAGGTATAAAGGTCAGACTGAAAAAGATTGATGCATGGGTGGGTTAACCTCAAATCATATGAAAAGTTTCAAGGCGTAGTCTTGGGATAAGAGAGGTTACCTGGACAAGAAGCAAATCAGAAGTTGCCTTCACTGGAAGGAATCGAGAGCGGGGAACATTGATACCAATTGCATGGTTAAAGAACTGGACATAGGCACAAACCATATAAAGAAAGAACTATAAGATAATTTCTTATAGAAAATAAAAATGGAGGTATAACTTTTGATAGTATTTTAAAATGAATTTGTAAATATTAAGTACCCTGATTGCTGCGCCAGCTGCAGTTTCTAACTGAAGAACTTTGACTCCATCCACTTCCTATAAACAAATCTAAGCATCAGAAAACCAGAAGCTTGGCAAATGCAGGCATTGCATAAAAAATATTGCATGAAAAATATATACCTTCGGGTTCGGGATGATTTCCATTTTAAGTGCATCAGCTTCCACTAGCCTTTTAATTGCTTTCAAGTTCACCCACCTAAATTATATTTTGTTAGCATAGGAACAGATGGGCGTTAACAAGATTTGAATAACATGACTTACAGATTATTTGTGTTGAAAATCTTGAACTTCTCTATTGACTTGAACTCATTGACCTGTTTCAGAGAAAGCACCATATGTCGCCAATGTTAACTGAATATATTGTGAATGTATGACTCGTTAACGGAGTGTGTTGTAGCAATGCAAATAAAATCAATCAAAGGCTGCTCATCATTATATAAATCACCAAGGATGACAATAACCACTGAAAACAGCACTTTCATGAAGAGGAAAATGTAAAATGCCAAAAGGATAAACTGGCACTTGGTGGTTCTTTTTTATTGAAGCTTGGCACTTGATGATTTTCTTAGGAATTAAGGAAGAAAGTATTATCAACAATAAATGGGTTATCAGTCCTTTACTATGATATTACTGAAACCAGTGAACTATTCTAACCGCACAACCACCTAGTTACCTATAATTTCATTACAACCAGATTACTTGAGTGGTGCTCCTAGCCCACAATGAAAGTGGGAATCATAGCTGGCCGAAAAAGTTCCTATCTAGAGTGAGTACAAGTTAACAAACTTAAAACTTCAAGAGGCATTTGTGGAGTGAAAGAATAAAAAACAGGACTTACATGTTGATCGGGGACTTGAGCAATTTCCAGGAGCTGCATAGGAAAATCAGATAAAAGAAAAAATATCAAACCCATCCTAAGTTTTTAAGGATAATGTTTCAGAAAGGAAAGGAGATGCATTAAGATTGAATTAGTTGCATAGCTAAGAAAAAGCCACAAATACTAAGAGATCAAGCTGGGCGCTCGATTTGCTTTACCTTTAAAAACCAAAAAGTAGAACAGAAAAAATCAACAAAGTGGGGTCTTTACAGAACTGGCCCATTCAATCGTGAACAGGTCAACTGGTTTGTTTTTTAAGAACCAACCAGTTAAACTAGAGTGTCTTAAAAATTGACATTGTTTTTTCTGTTACTAAAGTTTTAAAGTCGATTCCTATATGTGAAGTTAAATCATTTTTTTCTGTTCCTATAATTGCACCCCAAATTGAGAACTTTCTAAATATAAAGCCTTCTAATTGATACAAAAAGAACTATCAAGAAGAAATATAGTACCTGAACCCTTCCCTCATAGGATATCAGAGTGCCACCCTTCACATCCGCCAATGTTTTTGGTGTCACCTCCATACAGTATTCATTCTTTTTTTGGATCAAATGATTTAAAATTTCTATGAAATCCAGTGAAGGAAAATAAAATCTGAAAGTACTTCAATTCTTAAATATGAAGGGGCCAATAATATATCATAACGTAAAGAACGTATGCTAGAATGTTGACATGTCTTATGAGAGCCAAAAATAGGATACTCAAGTCAACAACGGCCCCCAAGTTGTCTGAGTTAGCAACAAACACATACTCTTTACCCTGAAAAGATAAAGAAAGTCAAAAGTGCAGGAAAGAATTATACGTAGGACATGAACAAATAATGAAACAATCACAAAAGGCATGAAAATACCAACCTGGGACAACAAAAGGTCGAGTTTGCCGCTGTTCTTTAACGATGGGAACACATCACCGTGGCCAGGAGGATACCTTCATGTGGATAGAATAATCATGAGCGCAACAGGAATGGGCCATATTAAGAAATTTAACAGAATAGAAATTAGATTCCTAGTAACAACTAACATATACAATGATTAGGTGTTTTTATCACTGAACAAGAGTGACAAGCCAACAATAAATGCACAATGTCCTCTAGAAAGTAAAGAAAAAAGATATATTATAGAAGTAAGAGATGTCAATTACATCCATAAAAGCATGATCCAACTAAACTTACAGGCAAACCATTAACTATGCAAAAAAAAGGCAAACCATAAAACAACAGAACATACAAATTAATGAAAACACTGGTAACAGAGCTTCTAACTTCAAATGTTTATATCTGTAAATCCTGCTGCAGAGATTTGAAATATAAAGGAAACATTTCAAATGTTCATGGCCTTTAGGAAAAAACACCATACAGAGAAAGCTGACCACATATTACATCATTCTTCTGTAGCAACTTTGCGTTTTCCACCTCACTACTCTAGGTTATATCAGATCTCACAAAAAACCTAGAACGTGCACTACATTATGCATTTTGGATGGGATTAGGCCTGGAAGATGTGATGGAGACGGGAGCAAATGACACCAGGTAGAATAGCTAGGTAGTGGTGCCTTGTTATTGATATTATTGTAAACTATTCTGTGTTTTTTTTTAATGGAAAGTATAGAGTGTAAACAAGACAGCTAAACAACTAAATTCCTTCAACAAAACACAAACATGAGAGACACACATAACCGTGAATGACCGATAGTAGCATAAATTAAAAAATACAACTGAAACTCAAAATAAAATGAATCCACCACACCTTTGCAGGTATACTGCTCAGTTGGGTTTTCACAACGATTGGCAGTAAATATTTACCAGCAACTACTTTCGTTGAACAGAACATGAAATCATAACAGACATATATGACCACACACAGAGATATGATTGGCCTCACGGGCATAACCAGACATGTATATGTCTGTATGTATCAAACTGGAATTTCAACTATAGTATTCAAAAGGCATCGGGTATGGCTAATACATTCTAAAACTACTAAACAGTTTAAGGTTGAACTTTATATGGAATATCAATATGCATGAGACACACGTTGAATAACAAAGCATACCATCCATCTTTGCCAGTCTGTCCTTTGGATGGCAGTGGTGAGAAATCTTCAACAACCAGACGAGGATACTGGCTCTGCATACAGTAAGTATTGGAAATGGTATAAGTACTCAGTATACAGAAGAATAAATATTAAACTTTATGATCAAGAAATGGTCCACACACCTGGTTAAAAGTATGAATTTGAACATTTGACTTGGTGTACTTCTCTACAATCTAAGTGGGGGTAAGACCAAGTTAGCTCATGAGTTAAATCCAAAGGATGGAGACACAAAATACAGCAGTAAATTCTCAAACCTTTTGTGTATCATCATGAGTGTTAAATGAATTCATCAAAAGCAGGGGTACATTGCTCCCATATTTGTTGTTGAGAGTCTGAAAACAATTCGCCGGGTAAGCTAACCTAAAACAGCAAGACAAATACAGAAGGGAGACAGAGTAGACCAAAAAAATAACCTCAATCTGGATGACAATTAAGTCCAGAAACGTCAAGCCATTTCGAACTTCAATGACAGACCTACATGCCCAAAAAAAAAAAAAATTAACCTAAAATCATTGAAGTCATGGTAAGGAAACATACTGTACATAGCCCTCAATAACTGGGTCTTTTTGTAGAAGTCGTAAACATGTTTTCAACCTTAATTAGATTATACACAGCAGTATCAATTATAGAATCCAGTTCTAGTGGATCTAAGTAATTCCAACCCACATTCACCCAAAAAAGAAATTCAAATAATATACAGAGTATAGAATCTTTCTAATCTACTAGTACTGCTACCCAATCACCCTTGGGAAGGCAATAGAACATATTACTTTGTGTTGTCAAACCTTACGAAATGGTTCTGGTACGGATTGACTAAACCTGGTCAACTGTTTGTTTGATCCAATTTGAAATCCAAAGATATGAATCAAAGATTAACATCAAGACACGAGATACGGTAATCCAATCATAACCAGGACAAGTTCAATTCCATGGCATGGCGCAATGCCAGCCTCATACAGTAGTGGAACGGCTCATCTAGGAATTTAAATTATTCAATGCATTTCCAAGAAGGTGTTTCCGGATTCAAGCAATAACACGATACGCAAAGCAGGTGATAACCACACTACTCTCTATTTCTAGTGCAGATATGAAAAGAGTCAAAATACAGAGCAACATTTTGCCACATCACTGCATCTAAAAATGGTAATGAACGAACAATTGAAATGTTTACGAGTCAAGATGATAAAATAAAAATCGAAACGAGATTCAAATGCGTACTTGGGACCAGTGCAACCCATCGTTGTTCCCAGACCTCCATTAAGCTTAAGCACAACAAGCTTGTTCAAAAGCTCCTTGATCTCCGCAGGATCTGCATTGATTATCAATCAACCATTGAAGATATCACAACCATATGCGCCCTCACAATTCACAAATCGAAATCACGAAACCGCAAAGTAAAAAGAAAACAAGCATTTGAACCGAGACTTACCAGAAGGAGTGGGTGCCAAGCCATCATATGGCACCACTACTTCATCAGTAGGAGTTTGGATCTTGCTCCACTCCACATGCTGTGCTTCTTCGCCACTGATCGCATACATTGTCAATTGTCACATCACATCAACCAATCCAAAATTCACCACCATTTTCTGATCAACCAAACAAACAAAAACCAAACCGATTCGCTAAACTTCACCTGATATAGCGAGAGACCAGGTTGATGAATCCGTTCTTCTCATTCTCACTGCAATGCGAGCAAAACGATCAAAAACTACAAAATCAAGCACGGATCGCATAGATTTCAAAATAGATCCGACGAGAAACTAGACGATGATCCGGATCGTCGTACCTGATTTGGCTCAGAGCAGCGACGTCGGATTTGAGCTTCTCGATGTTGGCGGTAGCCACTGCAGCCATTGCTGAAGCGAATCGAAAGAAGGCAGAAGGAAAACGCTAGGAGCGAGAGATGTGTGAACCTTAAGAACGAGAGCGACGACGAGATTTGGGGATTTTGGAAGCGCGCAAAGTGAAGTGAGATTTGCCAAATGTGCTTTTTGTATACTAGTAGCGTAGAATTGAGGGGTGCTGGTATTTTTATAAGTTAGATCCAACGATGGAATAAACGAATATGGGGGCGAATATGACGTTTTCGTTCTTTTGCTTCGTCTAAATGAATCTGAGAAAAGAGTGGCGCCTCTCGTACGCCAAGTTGACACCTCAATCAATCTCCTCCCAAACCAACCAGTTTTGGGTTGCCACCTAATCTGCTTTGCTGTCTTTGGTGACCTGAAATTCCAATTCCATTTTGCTACCTTAAGTTAGTTCAACACTTTTTTTTATTCTGCTTTACAAAAAAAACACTTTTTTTATTCTATTCTTTTGCTGGAATGATGGACCTCGGTTACCAGTGCGTTCTACAATTATCTTGATGATGAGATGTGTCAACTGTTTGTAAATATTGATGATGAGTTGTGTAAACTGTTTGTACAATGTGCGAATTTGTATATACTGCTATACTCGGACGCCCATGATTCCGACAATATGCATAAACTACTTGAGGAGATTGGTTAAAATAAACAATCAAAAGGCGCCCAATTGCATCCAGCCGCAAATGAATTGACAAGCAATTGGATCCAATTGGGTGCTACAATTTCGACATTTTGGCTGCTATGGATCAAGCGACCATTGACCGCGTCGACATAATTTCGCTCTTCGTCGGCTCCAACGGCGACCCCCCGGAGTACGATTTGGACTCCCTCACCACTAAACCACATAGCTGTTTATACAAATTTCGTTCATCTTGTTGAATGATGAACGAACCTGCAAAACAAAGAAAATGACATCAAACCCGATGGGGGGTTTGCCAAAGGGCCTTCGATGCCTAAGTCGGAAATGTATTATTGGAATTTAGGAGTTTATGGAGAATTTTGTGATCACTTTGAATGACAAATGATAACCACTATTTATTGTGGTTGTAGGAGGATCTTCTTTTGGCAGGTTTATTATGAGCATTAAATGCATTAAATGAGATTTACTGCACTTTAATGATTGTCTGACCTCCGAGATCACCTCCCGAGATGTGATGGTCTCCTGAATGGTCCTCCTCGAGAAGAGATAAACTTCATGGAGGTCTCCCACTAGGTAGCAGTCTACGTGGACTTTTGGATGACCTCTTGTGGGCTGTTGGTCTCGTGATCTCCCTTTGACCGAGATGACGGCGTAGCGATTCGTAATCTCCATCAAAGCTATACTCGTCCTTTCGGGATTAGAATCCATGTGACTCGTTCTAACTGGTCGGGATTATTTTGGCTTCCACAATAGCCTCATCGACTAATTGGTGATAAGCTAGCAGATAGTCAACGCTTTTGTGTTTGGATCCAATTGGGTGCCTTTGATTGTTTGGGAGGTAGTTGGGAATGTTTCTGTGGGTTTTGGTAATGGTGTGATATTCTGGAGGACAAAGACAAGAGAAGAGATGAGGGATTAATGATGGTAGCTGGTCTGGGTTTTTTCCCATTAATTAAAAGACCTATATGCCCTTCCCACAATAGCTACATCAGCACATTTTAATCCTAAAACTAACGGTAGAATATGATTGAAATATTTTGAAAGTACATGAAACTAAAATGCAAGAAAAAAGCCACAAGAATTGTAATTTGCCCTACAATAAACATATCTCATTTTAATCTTCTAGAAATAAATACGGTAGTTTTTTCTCTTCTGAATTAAGTATAATTTTTTTCATTTACTACTCGAATCTGAATATACTAAAGATGCATCATAGGATATTTGTTGCATTCATTGTATGTATCTAGTCTCAATGCAGTCTCATATATAAGTTCAACATAGTACCCTGATAATATCCATATGTCCTTATATTACTGTCGTAGTTCACTTAAAGCTCTTCACTTTCTAAGACAACTCTGCTCCTCCGACAAATATGCTAGAATACTTCAAATACTCGCCATAATTTGGCATACCATCCATGGGAATTGAACAATTGGGTAGGTGCATGCTAGTTTGAATCCGGTGATGTGTTGATCTAATTAAACATGGTGATGCGAGAGAGGTTAGGGGTAGGCAGTGGGGGCGGTGAGGTGGAGTTGGAGAGGACGAAGAAGGTGGAGAAAGATGGGAAATCTGCCCCAGCTGCCCTCACAACAGCCCGCACAATTTAGATAGAAAGCATGAGATTGTTTATTTTACCCAGTTTCCCTATTATCTAATTACAATTTGACATTCTAGATTATGTACATCTGAAAACTTACAATAAATATGATAACTGAGGTAGGAAATTTTATATATTTCGTCACATCAATAAACATTCTTATACCATGTTTTAACAGCGTTTGTTGCAGGGGCATTTCTATTTTATTTTCCTCTGATTTCTCAATCTGAAGATGTCGTTGGGGGGTTAAGACAAATAAGAGAAAAAGAAAAGAAAAAAGGCTTAGTAGACTTGGGCCAACTTTGAATAAAAGATGAAAATTCCCCTTCCGCATCATCATTATTAACGCTGCTACATGTGGAATTGACAATAGGTACTAAATTAGGATAAGTTTGGACAATTAAGGTACCAAATTAGACGTTTTAACTTTTGAGTATTAAATTTTGCTAGTCTTTTGTTGTCTAGTTCGTGTAGTTTGTTCAATAAAGCTGACATCGTCGTTGCCGTCCTTCTTTGGGGTGCTTTGTCACTTCGATCCCTTTGCTTTGTGGTGCTGCTTCCAATTCAAGCGCTGATCTGTTTGCTTATGCCGCCGGCCACCAACCCTCCCCCCTTTTTTGGATCTTGATTCATCCGAATTTGGTTCCGTTTGGGGTTTTGGATGTGGTGTTTCCGGGGGATTTTCCTTGGCTTTGGAGCACCCCCATGTGTCGTGGGCTGTTGAAGTTGATAAGGATCGTCTCAGGTTATGTTGTACTCTATTTGGTTGGTGAAATTCTAATCCCTTAATATATAGTCCAATCCCTTAACATTAGTGGCTGCTGGTGTTTTTTGTTTCCGATTGCTTAATGAGCTTTGTGTCTCTATTCTGCCTTGTTTGGCCGGTGTTTTTCAGGTTTCGGGTTCAGCAAGTTTAGATCTCACCCGATCTAGTGGCGGCTAGTGCAGTTTTCCGATTCAACTCGCTTAATGGGTTTCGGGTTTTGGTTCTGCCATGTTTGGTCGATTTGTCTACTTAATCCGAGCTAGTGGCGGCTAGTGCAATTTTTAGATTCAGATCGCCTGATGGGCTTCGAGTTTCAGTTTCGCCATGCTTGGCCGGTTTGTCTGTTGGGCGTTTTTCTAGTTGTTTTATTAGGCTTTCTTTGGAGTTGGTTCCAATGTAGTGTGATGTTTTGCTGTTGGTTCTATGGAACCTGATTCCTGTCGGTAGAGTTGTTATCTATAGCTAGCCGGTCGACGATCCTCGTCAAAATTTGAATTTCGCTCGTTCGTTTGAGTGGGCTTGGTTCTTTTTTGATAGGGTTGCTTTCATTTGCCTTGGTGCATTGATGTATGTTCCTGTGAAATATGGGGCACTCATTTTACTGAGAGCCTGATGTCTTTGTACTCTGTTATCTATCAATATATTCTCTTTGATAAAAAATAAAAAAAAAATTAAAAAAACTTTTGAGTATTAAATTGAAATTTGACCAAAATTTTAGATACCAAAATAGGTAATAAATCATTTCAAAATGCACAAAGACAAAGGTGGTGAGCACCATAAAGAGAATAATTTTGATCTGTCCTCTTTAACGACATCCACATTCCTTAGATGCGATTCCATTCCATCTCAGCAAACGTATCCTTAAATGCGATTCCATTCCATCTCAGTAAAGGTAATACTTTTGATTCATCACTTAACCCAATCACATCAAGTTGAGTAAAACACTTGATATTCGACACAACAGTTCTTACACTCTAAATTATGACCAAATTTTGGATAGAATTTGGGTGATATTGAATATTCTTTTTTTGGTAAGGCGATATTGAATATTCTTGGATAATTATCCCTGTATATTTGAGCTTCTCATGATCCTTAATATCGGTTATGAAAGTATCAAGTTATACTCTGTCTTAGGTTTTGTGTTTTGTTACACTGTCTTTAGAGCAACTTTTTGATCGAGTTGTTGGCCAATTTATATAGTTATCATGTTATTTGATCCATGAAAGTTTCCTTTGCAGAATAATGCGAAATGTCATATGGGAACAATAATTGAATGCTATCTATGAGGATGCATACTTGTACGATCCCTAAAACCTTAATGATCTCCTCCTCGGCTGAGATGACACACCCCGACCCAAAAAGTAGGGCCCGGGAGTGCGGCCATCACCCCCAAAGAGTGACGAAGCCTTAAACAAATAAAAACGACAAAAACGGAAGAAAGAAAAAATACAAATTAATATCAGAGCATCTACAGCGGAAGAGAAACAACACACTACAACTGCCCCAAGGGCGGAATACACAGCTGTACAGCTTAACTCATAACCTGCCTGACAAAGACAACGAAGATCTCCTACCCTTCGTTGGTGGAAGTAGAGCTATCGGCAGGTCTCAGTCGACTCGGTGATGCACTTCAGAATCAGATCCTGAGGGGGCGCAAAAACAAGGGTGAGTGGACGGAAAAAGAAGTCAGTGAAAAACATTTAACAGATATGCCAATAACCCCCTCCGTCAAAACAGATAGTATAATAATATCATACCTCAATCCAGCCAACACGTACAGTAACTAACAACCGAGCAACCTATACACACAAAACATTCCCAACACTAAAACGTAATGTGGTCGAGGGCCATAACACCCGACCGAGATATACCTCTCATGAACGAGGGCCATAACACCCGTCCAAGATATAATGTGTGGTCGAGGGCCATGTCACCCGACCGAGATATATCTCTCATGGACGAGGGCCATATCTCCCAGACCATGATTTAATGGATGAGGGCCATACCACCCGATCCATACAATGCGCCCCTAATAGTACTAATCGCAAACAAACCACTTAGGAAAACCAAGCAACGACTACCAACAATAGTCACAACCAGCAGCATAACCAATTTATAAGCATAAAAACATACGAATATAAATATACGAAAACAAAGCACACTCAAACACATTTAAAACCAAAACCCGTCCACTCACAGTGACACCGGGCGGTCGTCGTCGTCCTCCTCTGCAGGCACGATTTGGTTATGCTGATTCCTCAAAATCTGATCACCTAACAATCCCAATAATCCAAAGTTAATAACCGAAACTTAACGAATAACCGAGAAACCCTACTTTTCCTTGTTTTGCTCAATCGAGGTATAACCGTATCTCGGATGGCAAAACGAAGTTCGCCATTGGATCCGGAACGTCGTTTCCACTCGAAAAAGTGGTTGGTCAACAGTGGTCAACGCCGGTCAATGGCTGCTGACGTCAGCACGCCGGTGCTGACGTGGCACTGACACAGTGTTGACCTGGCATCCACGCGGCACCGACGTGATAGACACGTGGCAGCCACGTGGAGCTGACGTGTCACCACGTGGCATCCACGTGGCGCTGACGCGGCACCCACGTGTCACTGACGTCAGCACCGTCGCTGACGTCATCGCCGTCGCCGGAAACTGGGAATTTTCCGGCGACTGTTCACCCGATTTCAAAACCCTCTATCTTCCTCATTTCTCAACCAAATTCAACGATCCTTATATGAAAATTCATCTACGGAACGAGAGGAATCCAAAAATCATACTTTCGAGACTCACCTCCAACTGTGCTGGCCGGAATCTCGCCGGAAAGCCAGCGGATTCCGTTCGTCTTGTTGCCGGCGATTCCGTGGGTTTCCGTCGACGATGTGGGGTGCTCCGGCTTCGTCTCGGCGAGGGGAAGCTGTTTCTGGGTTTTGTTTCTCCGATCCGTGGCCGCCGGCGGGTCAACGATGATGGAGGGTGGCGGCGTATGGGTATGGGTACGGGTTCGGGTTTCCGGAGAAATGGGAGCCCATGGGTTTTCTTCTGGGTTTTAAAACCCAACACAGTGCTGGCCAATAATTGGCTGACACTGTGGCATTGGCCAATCCTGGCCTGCCACGTGTCACAACCCACTCCTTCACATAATCGTTTTTCGTCCATAACTTATTCGTTACAACTCGGATTCCAATTCCGTCTACCCGGACGCATTCGTATCGAAGAGCTCTTCGCAAAGAGTAAAATATTAAAAATAACATCTGTCACTATTCAAAAGTCAACGTTTGACCAAGCAAGGGCATTTTGGTCATTTCATACATTTTGAGAAATTTTCGGAACGGGTCGTATCATGAGATGAGCATTTCTCTAGTGTCAAGTACCTATTGACGTGAGAGTGAGAGGTAGGCTTCCCGCAGCTTCAGTTTGTTGCTTGGCTACTGCCATAAAGCTCCTCAGAAAGTTGGACTTGAAAGTCAACTGAGCCTCCGAAACTTTTTGCTTCGTTTTACAACCTTGCAACAAGACCTCATCCATAATGATGACATTGAGGGAAGAGAGCTACTAAAATTATAAAACAATCAAAAGAGACCTAAGATAGCTACTAAAATCAAATAACAATTAGTTTAGTTTCATGTTAAACTAATGTGACTTTATGCTGCCACAAAGTCTTGTTATGGTTGAATTCGATCATCTTTTCTGTAGGGGCAAATCTTTGTTGGAGTAAGTCTAAGAGTAACACATCTTTGGAAAATAAGCCGCCTTTACAGCTGATAAGATGTTGACCTACATATTCCATATTTTTTATGATTCTATCTGAAGACCTTTGGCCCCTAGAAAGATATTTTTCAGACTCTCACACAAATCTATAACTACTAGTCTACTATGGTTGTTGTAAGTGGCAGGGTATTGCTTGTTATGAGTGACGGATCCAGGACTAAAATCCTAAGGGATTGTCTTGTAAATTAATTTTTATTTTCAAACCAAAATATTCATAAATAATCAAAATATTCTACAATCTTTCTTAAGCTTTATGATAAGGTTTTATATTTTGATATTGTCACATTATACGTTTATGTTTTGATACCAACGAAAGGTGACATATCCAACATTAATAGTTGGGTGAAATGGTAGTCGAGTTCTCATGAATGAGATCTTCAAATTGGATTGAGAGTTGGGAGGGATTAGGGATCGGGTTTTTAAGAGCATTTCCTCCCATGCAGGCGCAGGCGCAGGCGCGAAGTGGGTTGTTGCCCTCCTCAGGCGAGCAGGCGATGAATAGTGATCGGGCAAGCCTTCCGTCAAAAAAACAGCGCACACCCATGTAGGCGTAGGCGCAGGCGATAACTTTTTTTAATTTTTTTTTTTCAAAAACATGTATAAAAATTATCACCAATATTATATTCAAGTAATCTACACATAAAATTTATTCATACAAATTTTATTCGTACAACTATTTTATTCATACATGAATAAAACAAATTGGGTTATTATCATGAATGGTGCCTGAACTTTCATTAACAGGACTTCATGGTGCCTGAACTTTAAAAGTGATCGATTTGGTACCCAGACTTTTAAAAACCGGACTTCATAGTGCCTTGAACTTTAAAAGTGATCGATTTGGTACCCAGGCTTTAAAAAAGAGGACTATGTGGTACCCAAACTTTCAAAAAGAGGACTATGTGGTATTTTAGTCAATTTTTTTAATCAAATTCCGTTAAAATGAAGGATAAAATGGTCTTTTAACATTAATTTTTATGTAAAATATTTTTTTTACCTCTCAACTTCTATAAATATGTTTTATGGTGTTTTGAAAAAAATGAAAATGTCATATAGCTATTTTAGGACAATAAATAAATTGATTAATGAAAATATAGTTGAACGGTAGATTATTTCTATCACTTAATTTCTATTAGAAATAATTTTTAATGTTCAGGTATATTTTTATTCATCAATTTATCTATTATTTTGTAATAGTCATATGCATAAATGTTTTTTTGAAACATCATAAATCGTATTTGTATAGAGGTTGAGAGGTATAGTATTTTTGAAACATCATAAATCATATTTAAAAACCCTTTTTTATATTAATTTTCATGTAAAATACTATACCTCTCAACCTCTATATAAATATGATTGATGATGTTTCAAAAAAAAATTATGCATATAGCTATTGCAAAATAATAGATAAATTGATAAATAAAAATATATCCGAACATTAAAAATGATTTCTAATAGAAATTGAGTACTAGAAAAAGTCTACCGTTCAAGTATATTTTCGTTAATTAATTAATTTATTGTTCTAAAATAGATATATGCACATTTTTCATTTTTTCAAAACACCCTAAAATAGTTTTTTTTTACTTCTCAACCACTATATAAATATGTTTGACGATGTTTCAAAAAACATTTATGTATATAACTATTGAAAAGTAATAGATAAATTGATAAAGAAAAATATACTCGAACATTAAAAATTATTTCTAATAGAAATTAAGAGATAGAAAAAATCTACCGTTCAACTATATTTTCATTAATCAATTTGTTTATTTATCTAAAATAGCTATATGACATTTTCATTTTTTTCAAAACACCATAAAACATATTTATAGAAGTTGAGAGGTAAAAAAAATATTTTACATAAAAATTAATGTTAAAAGACCATTTTATCCTTCATTTTAACGAAATTTGATTACAAAAAATTGACTAAAATACCACATAGTCCTCTTTTTAAAAGTCTGGGTACCACATAGTCCTCTTTTTTAAAGTTTGGGTACCAAATTGATCACTTTTAAAGTTCAGGCACTATGAAGTCCGGTTTTTAAAAGTTTGGGTACCAAATTGATCACTTTTAAAGTTCAGGCACCATGAAGTCCTGTTAATGAAAGTTCAGGCACCATTCATGATAATAACCCAAACAAATTTTATTTAAATTTGAAATTTAACATTACATACTAATAAAATAAAACATGAATATTACATGCTAATAAAATAAAATAAAAACAACATCAAATTAAATCACTCTTCAGGAGGAAACCAAGCGGAAGCCTCAGCCTCTTGGGCCTCCCTAAAAAGCCTCCGTCTACGAGTAATTTCTTGTCTTTCCTCCGCCCAATAGGCTTTTGCATTTAGAGTCATATAACTGCAATCCATTGACATAACTTTATATTCATTTTCCTGTTGCAGTAACTCATTTTCTCTTGCTCGTTCTGCTTGTCAGACCTCTTCCCTTCTTCTTGCTTCTTCAACACGAAGTGCGGAATTCCTCGCAAATTCTTCGCACAATGCTTTGGTGAGACTGGGTTGCTGATTCCTTGCTTTTTTTGCAGCCTTTCTTCCTGTAGGACGAGTCGATGAACTAGGTGTTGCAATAGTGTCAACATCATCGGATAAATTCACTTCCATTGGGGTTCCTCCCGATGACGCTCCCATTGGGGTTCCTCCCGATGACGCTCCCATTGATGAACCTTCACCTGTGAAAGCATATGAAGAAGGGGTTGGGTCCGGTATACGGACTTGTACATACCGCTGACAATCCTTGACAATGTCCCAACCGCCCCATTGTCCGAAACTAGCCCCTTTCATTTCAGATTGATACCACAGTTGCGCATGTCTTATCTATTAAAATTATCATCAAAATTATTAAAATTATATACCAAAATATA
This sequence comes from Spiraea crenata, assembly GCA_033992175.1. Taxonomy (NCBI): domain Eukaryota; kingdom Viridiplantae; phylum Streptophyta; class Magnoliopsida; order Rosales; family Rosaceae; genus Spiraea; species Spiraea crenata. The sequence goes on along the minus strand of JAVBHV010000058.1, from coordinate 2,326,438 downwards.
ATGTTAATAAAAACAAAATCTCTGAAATGTTTACCTCGTCATCCAAAGCATAGCCGCTCCCGGTATTTTGCGCTCCTTTGTTCAATGCATCCCTCCATGTTTTGAATTCTTTGTTCAAATTCCTCCAGTGACTTTGTAGAGCTCCTTCATTTCGAACCGTACCGGGCATATGAGCAATATAGTGTTGGGTAATTTTTTTCCACATTTGGGGTGCACGCATTTCAGTACCGGTGATCGGGCAATGACATACAAATTTCCAAGATTTGCACAACTGGATAACTTCTGCTTCAATCCATACACTGCCCGGGATTGCTGCATTAGCTCTGGAGGAACGAGACATTTTGATTGGAAAAAGATGAGGAAATTTTGTATGCAAATTGACAAAGAAAGTAGCAAAATGGTGTGTAATGATGGAGTGGAAATTTAATTTGGTGTATGAGAAATTATATGAAGGATTGTATTTATAGGGAAAAAAATTTAAAAAATAAAAATAAAAAAAAAATTTCAAACGGTCAGTACACGTGGCAGCATCTGGACCGTTGATTGCCAACGGCTATATTGGCGGACGCACCAGATGTTGCCACGTGGCAGTCAGCAAACTAAAAAAAAATAGCCGTTAGGCTTTTTTTGGTGTTCGGCAGTGGCTGCCGAACACAAACCTTAGAGCATTTCCCCCCTTCTTCCACGCTCCCCCACGCGCGCGTGTAATGCACGCGCCCGAATAAAAAAAAAGGGTGGGTGCGATCCCACGTCACCTGGGGCCCACTCCCCTCACCGACCGCGGTCGCGAGCGCGAGCAACGCTCGCCGGCCCGCCCGCCTTCTTCCGTCAAGCCCGCCGCTCGCCCTCTCTCGTTTTCGCCGGTGTGGCGTGAACAGTGCCACCCACGGTCGAGCGAGCGCCTTCGCTTGCTGCCTCGACCGTGCGGTGGAAATGCTCTAAAGGATTATCAATTGAGATGTCCAACTGTGGGTATATGGGGTGGGTAAAGAATAATTTCTCATTAGAAAACCAATTCTTAAGTCAAATGACATAGTTTTGGGCAGAGACTAAAAGTAAAAGAAAAAAAGAAGCGATTGCAGCAGTATTGTCACTGCTTGCTTTCAAGATCCATGGATATTTGAGGTTTCTACTAAATTCGACTGGGTCGGAATCGAAATTCAAAAGGAATTTCTAGCAACTCTTGGGGATCAACCGACCCCGTCCGACTTCCTTTTAATCCGGCACTGCTTGTTATTGAGATTTGATTGGTTTCTACACAGTTTTGCGCTAGATGGAAATGCCACTCGATTTTTCGTTAGCCACTATTGTATGTGACCTCTTCTGTAATTTTGCAAGGTAAACTGATGTCTTGTCTGATGAAAAGTATTTGGCTGCTATTTGGGTGTGTTAGCCATTGGCTTAAAAGTTTGACCAAAAAAAAAGCCATTGGCTTAAAAGATAAGGTTGATAGAAGTAGGGTGTTTGATTGTTGCCGAGCTAATGGCACTTGGGTGTAAAGTTAAAAAAAATTAAAAAATTGTCGACATGTTAGGTTTAATTTACTACAACAACCAAGACCACGAAGGAATCAGCTGCTAAGATATGTTTGCGAAGGACATTGCTCGAGATCCGAATAAATAAACCTTGGATTCCAAGAAATCTGCTACTCACTAGGAATAGCGAGACTCTTGTTAGAGCATTTCCACCCATGCATGAAGGGCAAGAGGCATGAGCAAGAGGAAGAGGCAAATGTTGCCTTAGTGAAAAATGGTGTTTCCACCCACACAAAATCGCCCTCTTACTGCTGAGATTGGAGGGGCAAAGGTCGGATGAAGAGGCAGGTTTCTGCCCTCGGAGCTGCCTCAGGACAAGCTGACGTCAGCGCACTAACTAAGTTTTTTATTTTTTTTGTCAGGCGCGTCTGGAGCAGGCATTGTCGGCTGCTGGCGCTGCTTTTGGGTAGTGGATGCTGACGTCAGCATCAACGGCTCCTTCACTGTTTCTATGACACGTGGCAGAATCTTAGCTTTCCTTTTTTGATCCAACGGCTGCGACTAATCAGGATAAAAATTTGAAATTTTTCCCTATAAATACCCAATCCAATTTTTACACCAAATTTATTCAAATACCAAATTTATTCACACACCAAATTTATTCTACCTATCTTTTTTGCATTAAAAAAAAATGAATTTATGAATAGTAATCGACCTTGCTCTTGCCTTTTGCGAGTGGAACAGAAAACGAGAGGCGATTACTATTATGATGGATCAACTGTGAATAGTTCCTGACTTTTGAGTGTATTCCTTGCCCTAGGGCAAAGGGTGGAAATGCTCTTACACGACTACCAAGCCCACCATGAAGTTTGCCAAGGAATCAACTGGTAAGGTGTATGCGAAGGTCACTGCTCGGGATCCGAATGATTTTCTTCTTTATCTGTTGGAGGAACTGCATGAACAAGGCAAGTATGATAAGTTTGGAAAAACGATTATGTGATGTTTCAATTGCTGAAAAGGATATTTGCATATTTTTTTTAGTATCATGTAGTTAGTGGGCTTTTGTACTGGTTATCATCCCCCCCCCCACTCTTTTTTCTTTTTTCTTTTTTTTAACAGTCGTGCTGGTGCGTGTTGTTTCTGTCTGGGGGGGGGGGGGTGGGGGGGGGGGGCGGGGGGGGGTGTCCCCCCCCTTCCCGGGTTGTTTTTTTTGTTTTTTTTTTTTGTGTTTTGGTTTTTTATGTTTTTTTTTTAAAAAAGTAAGAGGTGGGTGTTGTTATACGAGTTTGATTTCTCTTTGCCCCCCCCCCCCCCTTTTTTTTTTTTTTTTTTTTTTTTTTTTTTTTTTATTTTTTTTTTTTTTTTTTTTTTCTTACATATCTTTTTTTTTGATTTTTTTAAAAAAAAAAAAAAAAAAAAAAAATTTTTTTTCAAAAAAATTAATTTTTTTTTTTTTCAAATTGTTGTAGAAGCTTCTCTTTGATGGATGCTTCCTCATCCTTTGTGTCATCCCTTACCTCATCAAGCTCTCCCTTTGCTTATATAAGAGAGGCAATGCCTCTCATTCAAGAGAACACACAACCAAGGGAGAAGAGTCTCGGAACCTCTTCTCCTGAAGAAGAGCTTAGGTCAGGGGGAGTGAATAGTGAGATACCTCGTGTATTGTATAGTTTCTTGTATTTCCATATAATGAGAGAAACCAGTACTACCGCCCCGAGGACTAGGCACACTTGCCGAACCTCGTTAAATCCTGTGTCTCATTTACTTTCCGCCACTGCACTACTTTCATACCCGTTCTGCAACACGTTATCAGCACAAATGACTCTCGTGTAAGTGATAGTGGTGGATGCGGAAAATAATAATATGAGATGTTTTGCTTTACCTACCGCAAACCACTCTCTATTATTCTTACTGGAAAAGAGCAATACACATTGAATGAGAACCTGAAGATTCTCAACTGTGTGCTCTGAGAAAGCAATACACATTGAATGAGAACCTGAAGATTCTCAGCTGTGTACTCCAATAAAGAACCTGCAGTTCTTTACACTTGATACAAATTGATTAAGGCATCGAAATATCGATTGAGTGCTATTTTGCTTTATACCTAACCCAAAGCACTCATCTTTATTTTCTACTGAAAATAAAGGGCACAGCAATGTTGCTGTACCTAACCAACCCTCTTTTGTTTTTGCTTTACTCAAGCTCCGGCCAAAGACTCACCAAACTTTTCCCTTACCAAACTAGCTTCTCTCTCCCTTCGGTTTCCTTCGAAACTTATGCTTGAGGTAGTGGCTAAGACCTTCATCGTCGGATTATGAAGATCCACGGCGACCGCGTCCTTAAGCCGGCAGCTCGGACCTCGGAGCCGTAGAGGCTGCCGCAATCTGCTGCGTCATGTGTGACGCCGACTCGTCCGGCGTCATCAGCAGTTCGCTGCCGCAAGTCGTCGCCACCACCGCCGATGAGAGCCTCGTCGTCGACGACCAGAAGTCGTCGGGATCCTGCAGGCGATCCGCGAGCTCATTCTCCGGCTTGTTTGAGGCTGCCCCAGCCCGCTGCCTCCTACCATCGAAGTCGCCGTCCACGACGTCGGATTTCTCCCGCAGAGAAAGCCGCGCGACTTCGTCACCGGAAACATGCTCACCTCCGTCGTGGAGATCGGAGCTCCGACGAGCAAGTCGATCTGGTGCGCTGACGACTCGGCCTCTGGTCCTCGTCGACTCGCAAAGTCACTGTCAGGTGACCCCCTGATGCACGCCGGATCACGGCGATCCACTGCGACGAGGACCGCAAACCAATAGCTCGGACCGCCGCTATCCAACGCCGGCGTCGTGTTTGGTCGGCGTTGACCTCCGCTCATCGAACAAGACCCTGTTCGGTTTTCGTCACCGAACAGCAAAGCTTTTGTTCGGTTCTTTCCACCGAACACACTTGCGTTTTGGTCAGCAATGTTGTTCGGAGGGCGCGGCCGAACGTGCAAATGCTAGATCAGAAGCTCGTTCGGAGAACCTGACCGAACGCGCGCCTGATTTTCTTCCTCTTGTTCGGATGCCCCTGCCGAACGTTCGCCTGGGCTGGTCAACTGGGCCGGTTTGCAATTTGGGCCGAATGGGCCTTTTTCCTTTTGGGCTGGATTTTGGGCCCTCTGGATTTTGTACCAGATTTTTGTTTTTGGGCCATTGGTTTTCAAACCTATACGAGTCCAGCAGACTCGAGACATTTTATTTAGTCCATTTTCGGGCATATACTCGTATATGTTGGACTATGCAATTTCGATTGAACCGGAAGTTCATCACATATATTGAACCCGAAGTTTCAAGCTTAATTAAACTTAGAAACCCGAAGTTTCTAACTTTGAATTTTATTTCAATTAAATGCAAAGTGAACCCGAAGTTCACAATAGACCTCGAACCCGAAGATTCGAGCATACCCAAAACTTTTGTCTGGGTTGTGGGCTTTTTAGCCACAGTATTATTTCAAGTGAAATTATAATCGAACTTGAAGTAACTAATATTGTACTGGCACGTACAGTGAACCCGATGTTCACAACATATCTCGAACCTGAAGTTTCGAATGAAACCTTGAGTTTCAAAACCAGAAGTTACTGCTTTTAAAACTGACATTTTTAACTTTGTGGGTTAATGGTGCGGATTTCCCCCCATCCCATATTTACTTTCAGTAATTTAAATTCCGCGATTTACTTTCAGCAATTTAAATTCCTCTATTTAATTTCTGCAATTTAAATTCTGCAAATGTGGGACGTTGGACGGTTGTACCGCCTCTCCATATTTAATTTCTGCAATTTAAATTCTGCAAATATGGGACGTTGGACGGTTGTACCGCCTCTCCATATTTAATTTAAGCAATTTAAATTCTGCTATTTACTTTTAGCAATTTAAATTATGCCATTTACTTTCGGCAATTTAAATTCTGTCATTTAATTTTAGTAATTTGAATTCTGGTTGTGGGATGATGGTACGGTCTTACCAGTTCCCATTTGATATTGTATGCCAGTGCAATATCATAAATAACAAAGTGTTGCAAATATTTGATATTTTATATCATGCAAGGGATCGGACCTGAAAATCCTTGATCTTTGTTATATGATTGGACCTGAAGTTCCTTAATCATCATTATATGATCGGACATGATGTTCCTTGATCAAATCCAGACTGAAAGTCATTGGGATTAATTGAGAGGCAGATTTTGCTCTCATCCGGATTTAAGTTTCAGTCTTATCCGAATTTTGTTCTCGAATATCAATTAATTGAATCAGTTGGAACCAGCAGTTTCCTTGATCATGTACAAATTCAATTAATCCATGTTGAGGAATGTGAAGTTAATCATTTAGATGATAGCGCGGCTGCGCATGATATTCTCCCTGAATGGAGATATATTACTTACTTCATACCTCCATGTAGACCTACAAAGGCCTTATACTCACCACATTCCGGAAGAATTTTGTTGAGTTATAAGGATATTCGATTGAACAGTTACCATATTGAAAAGGGGAAAGTTTGTGGACGATTTCCAACCAATACGCGGACCATATAAAGATTTTATGGTTTTGGTTGATGTAGTGACTCGTTGATCACATGTCTATTGTCCACATCAAAAGTTGCATTTGCTAAACTTCTAGCACATATTGAGGGCTCACCACCCTAGTTATCCGTTGTAGTCTAGAAGACTGGATAATGCCAGCAAGTTTATATCGAAGGCTTTCGATTATTATTGCACGTCTCTTAGGATTAAGATTAAAATTCCCTATGTTCATACTCAAAATGATCTCGCAGAAACACGGATTAGACCGGCTGGGCAGACCCGGGTCAGACCAGTTGATAATGATCACAACGTTTCCCGTTTTCTGCATGGGACTATGCAATTCTGCATGCAGCTATATTGGTCCGCCTGAGACCCATCTCCACCCACTCATGTTGAGCATTACAGTTGGTTACTGGGTACGGACATGATTCACCGTACTTACGCAATGTTGGGTGTGCAGTTTATGTGCCAGTTGTGCCGCCGCAACGTACCAATATGGGTCCTCAATTTGGAAATCTTTGTTGGTTATGATTTCCCTTCTATTGACAGGCGATCTCTTTTTCGCAAAATTTGCGAATAGTCACTTTGATGAGACAATATTCCCGCATTAGGGGGAGAAAAGAACGTCAACGTTCCTGAAAAACGACGTGAATTGACGTGGATGTACCCACTATGTCTCATCTTGATCCCCGCATCGCACACTATGATAAGTAAATGCGAGCTGCAAACAAGCCTGTAATGAAGGTATCCTGTAGGACGCACAAGACATCCCGGTAGGATGTTCCGTTCATGATGAACGAGGTACATCGGCGGCTAGCCAATACTCTGTCCTCGGCTAGAAGCGAGACAGACTCGATTCGATGGATTCACTCCCCAGAAGAGGAGAACTATGGCACAATTGAATCCTATCGCTATCTCAACCGATCCAACTCATAAATTGCGCAGGATTATGGAAGTATCCTGGGAGACGTCCCAGGGTGATACCCCAAATCCAAATTCCCGAGGATCAAGAGATCTCGGTCCGGATGAGTTTGTGGAATCGAAATGAGATAATCATCGATGATATCTTTGCTTATGCAGTGGCCACTGAATCACAAAGTGCGACGATATCGAACCGCGTTCCGTTGATTAAGCACAACGTTGAACTAATTGGTGAAAATGGAAAGAAACAAAGCAGGTCAATTTAGACTCCTTAGCGAAAAGTGTTTGGGCCTGAAGTTCCCATACTACCCAATGTGAATCCTGGAGATTACATGTGGGATTTCGTAAGGAAGCATAATGATGAGAATGAAACAGTGCGAAGGCACGCCTTCTGGCAAAAGGCTTCTCTCATTAACCCTGACATTGATTACGATGAGATGTATTCTCTCGTAATGGACGTTGTTACGTTCCACTACCTAATCAGTTTGGTAGTTTCCGAAAAACTGAATATGCAGCTTATGGATATGATTGCAAGATATCTCTATGAGGATCTAAATACAGAGATATGATCGAAACATGCAATTCAAGCAAATTCGAATTTCTTGTAATATATTCGGACCAGTCTGTCAAACCCCGCCCAATGTGAACCATGACGGTTACAAGTGGGTCTTTTTACAAGAAAGTGAGAAAAACAAGATTACAATGCATACGGCAAAGCTTGTAATATAAAGTTTTTCACAAAGTCCTGGAATTGATATTATCCCAGAATGGATGCAATCAAGAATCCTTATGCGGTAGAACAGAGGATCTGGACTCCAGCCAGTCAAGTTTGTCCTTCATCTCTGTTGAGTACTGAGTGCATATGGCATGCAGACGTCGGTTCTCTTCTCTCAATGATTGGTTATCCTTCTTGAGCACGTCTAGCTCATAGTTTCGGGCCGCCAGTCGTTTGGCCAGATTTGACACTTGTGTTGCACTCTGGACACATGAAGCCATAGCACGTGTCATGGCTTCTTTATCAGAACGCCCCGCTAACAACATCTCATCCTCCGGAGTCGAGATGTTGCAAGCCACTATTGATGCAGTACCATCATTGCGCATTACTGAGTCCTTAACAGTAAGCGGGCCTGTGCTGGAATTAAAAGTGGGATGCCAAATCTTAACACTTGGCGTTGAAACTCCAGGGGGAGCAAGAGTCAAATCAGGAGAAACATTGGAGGATGAAGCCATTACTGGAAAGAAAGAAAGGTATGAAATGCTAGGAAAATTGGAGGGCTAAAGCTGAGATAGTTTGCAAGCGAAAGTCTTTGAAGATGCGACTTCCAAAGATGAATTGCACAGAGGATATCTAGAGAAAAATGGGTCTCCTTCTTTCGAGATCTGACAGGCAAATCTACTTTATTGCAAATCAGATCCCATTAACTTCGGATCAGATTCCAGATGATTGGCCGCACGTGTTCCGAGGGTGACTAATTTCAACAGACGTTGAATCACTCACGAGATATTTTCAAAACGTTCTCGGATCCCAAGAAGTGCGCCTTACCTGTCTTGAGATGATTAGAAAACGCATCTCAGCCATTTATTCTCCTGCTGGTCTATGTATATATCCTCAGCATTCTGCACTTAGTATAGTCTCTCAGTATTCCCAATTTCCTTTAGATGATCACTCATCAGCTTTTCATGTATAGTTTGCTTTTCATATGTTTTATTGGAAGCAAATGTATCTCATATCATGGAGGTTGGGAGCAATGGCATCTCATGGCATGCTCCCAATCTCAGCAGTATCTCCTGGCTTGCACTTGATCCTATTGATTCCGTCAGGCTTCTTTTTGCCCTTTGAAACAGAAGGGAGAGTCAAAGATCCAAATGCGATTCAACTTCAACATTCTTCCTGAATCACTTGCAGAGCAGTTACAACAATGATCCTGTGATGCATGAGGAGGAAGATGATAAGCTAAGGAACCTGAAGGAAGAGTGGTGCAATCAAGTATTTAAGTGCATCGTTACAGCCTTGAAAGAAATCAATGAGTACAATCCAAGGCGGTGCATTCAGAAGCATTCATATGGATTCGTGTGCATCCAAGGGGGAGTGTTGTAGAAGCTTCTCTTTGATGGATGCTTCCTCATCCTTTGTGTCATCCCTTACCTCATCAAGCTCTCCCTTTGCTTATATAAGAGAGGCAATGCCTCTCATTCAAGAGAACACACAACCAAGGGAGAAGAGCCTCGGAACCTCTTCTCCTGAAGAAGAGCTTAGGGGGGGAGAGAATAGTGAGGATACCTCGTGTATTGTATAGTTTCTTGTATTTCCATATAATGAGAGAAACCAGGACTACCGCCCCGAGGACTAGGCACACTTGCCGAACCTCGTTAAATCCTGTGTCTCATTTACTTTCCGCCACTGCACTACTTTCATACCCGTTATTTTTTTGAGGGTATTTTTTTTTTTTTTGGGGGGGGTTTTTTAAATTTCCCCCCGTGAAAACGTCAGCTTTCAAAAAGATGGAAAGTCCGTCTTTTCACCAGTTTCTTAGCCACAAAGCGAATATCTAAGCGCGAAAGATCTTGAGCCTCTCGTTGAATTCTTGACTGTTGCCTTCCCACGTTCTTCGACACCTGGAGCTCCGCGGAACAGCTCTATCAAAACCAACCACATCAATTTACCAAAACATCCTTACAAACTTGTGGACAGGATTTTCTTACTATTAAAATCCAGTGGGCCCGGATACCCGGGAGTGGGCTGGAAGCATCGAGGACTCTGTATAGGTGGCGGAGGTGGTGGGCTTTGGCGGTCAGTGCTGGTGATGTGGCGAAAAAGTGCAAAGAAAGAGAAAGTGCACCTGAGAGCTGGAAGAAGAAACTCAAAAGTCTCTCACCTTATCCCCTCTTTTTTAATGTTTCTTTTTTTTGTTTATATATTTTTTTGTTTTTAAACGCAATCCACAACTCTTGGCTTATCTATTCTATAATAGGCGGTAGATATTTTGGATTTGCTCCACACCACAAATATCGTTGGTGCTTTTTTCTCTTTTTTGTTTTTTTAATTGTTGATTTTTCCACTATCTTATTTTAATTTGTGGAGATTTCTGATTGTGATTGGTCCACCAATTGCTGATGTAGGTCGTGTACTGTACTCGCTCTATTGAAGTTGTGACCTGTCCTAGAATTTCCCTTTTTTGCTAAAAATAACTGTCCTAGAAGACTTGCACATATGTGCTACTCTGCATTATTTTCTTAGCAAAAAAAAAAAAAAAAAAATATGTGCTACTCTGTAGCTTCAGATAATAGTGCTTTTTAACCTTCTAGAATTATACATGATTCCGAATTTCTTCAAAACATACTCATTTTTGTTATGTGTTTAATTGTGAGTTTAACTTTTCACAATTCATTTTTAAGTTGCAATATTAATGATAACTCAAACGGTTGGGATTAGATGTCTAAAATGATGTAATAGTTTTTATTTTCAATTTGTAAGTGAAGTCTATGATTCGAAAGCAATGTCAATAATGTAACTCGAAATAATACGATTAGATTTCCTAAAATAATTTAATAGTTTTTATTTTCATTTAGTAAATGAAGTAAACTAGGACTCAAATTTCTTCGAATAATGAAATGTATTATTTGAATTTCTATTTTTGGAATAATTGAAAAGTGGATTTATGTGATTACAGGAAAAGATATGGGGATAGGATTGAGTGGGCTGCTCATGTGAGCCAGAAAACCGCGAGTACGATAATATTGATGGATTTGGCTGCGAGTACAGCTCTCCGGCCTCATTGTCCGATTTATCCCGGTGGTGGCGGAACATAGCTGGAGACCAGACAAACGACCGCCACGTGTTGAGGGCCTCCTTCGTCCTCAGCCACAAGATTTCGTCGAATTCTCGAGCATTCTATTCATTAATTTCAAGAAATCCATCAAAATAAAAGAAAAAGCGAAAATAAACAAAACACGAATGCTGACGTGGCAGCACATGCTTTCTTCTCCTTTTCTCATCACACAAGCACAGCCGCATACAACTATTCAACTCTCTGACTCTCTCTCTCCTCTGCATCTTCTTATTCACTTGGCCAGTTTCAGAATTTTCAACTTGGGTTTTGATCTCTTGTCTGGCCAAGCAAAACCCAGTTCTTACTTTCTCTTCAGAGCTGCGAAATCAATTCCATTTTTTGAGGTTTCTGAGCTCAAAGAAGCAATCAATGGAGTTGTTTGACCAAAGATTGTGACCTGTAAATTTTGGGGGGAAAAAGAAGAAGAAGAAATGGACCCGATGCCGTACAGAATCAGCTGTTTGAGCAGAAAAACTTTAAATTTATGAGTATTTTCTTGCTGTGTGAGTGGGGTGAAGACAGAGACAAGGGTTTGTTGCTGCTGAGGATTTTGCATGCGAAGGGAGTGCGTAGGAACGGTGTCGTTTCTGCTAGAGTTGAGGAAGAGGTGAACTTTGCGTGGTGGGTGGCTTAATGGGCTCTCCAGATATGTCTGCTCAAGTATGTGTGCACAAATTTTGAATAGACTACTGAAATTCCATTTATTTTAGGATTCTTGAATAGTTGTAAATGAGATTCAAATGATTTGTGGATGAAATTTTTGGTATTGATTTTGAAGAGGAAGATGATTGAGAAGTACCCTTTTGCTAATTATGTAAAATTCTTGTGGAAAAATGTGAAATTTTTTTGATTGCTTAATATTGTTTCTGTGTGATTTTATTATAGGACCAATTTGATCGTAGTGGTTCAAACAATAGTGTTATCTCAGAGAGCAATGGGATTTCATTTTGTGCTGCTGGGGTAGAGTTGAAGGATCAGTTCTCTACTGAAGATGACTATGCTCCCAAGGTTCCAAATTTTTGCATTCTCAAAGTGTGTATCTTATTTGTTCATTAGAGTTCTGACAGACCCAAGTCATAGTTGAATCCTCATCCTAATTGTCTTTGGTCTTGATTTTAATAGGCGAGGAAACCTTACACAATCACAAAACAGAGAGAGAGATGGACAGAGGAAGAGCATACGAAATTCCTTGAAGCATTGAAGCTCTACGGTCGAGCATGGCGAAAGATTGAAGGTAAACTTTGAAGTTATGGCAGCTACAACAAGCTTCCATAGACATCGAAATTTCTGATTTACGAGTTTATATCAATATACTGATTAGTTTGGTAGTCAATTAATCTTATTTCTGCTGTGAAAACTGGCTGAGATTGCATCTCAGTTGATGGGCAAAGTAGATTTGTTATCTGATTTATAGGGTTAAGAGATTATGTTATTGGTAAACAATGTTATCGTTTATACGCTGTCCACTGAAGTATTTTGTTTGCATAACAGAACATGTTGGCACAAAGACTGCAGTTCAGATTCGAAGTCATGCTCAGAAATTCTTTTCTAAGGTTTACCTGCTTTTAATTCCAGTACCAAATCCTTACCTTTATATGTATATCACCCTCTGTTAATGTAAGTCAAATTGTATTCGATTAAGGCATGCACACTATACTAAAAGGCTTTATGCTTTCCTGCTTGCTTGATCTTTTTTTCTAATTTGTCAAGTGTCTTTGTTGTAGGTTGCTCGTGACCCGAATGTCAGAAACACAACCTCGGCAGAGCCAATCAGTATTCCCCCTCCTCGACCTAAGCGGAAGCCAATGCGTCCTTATCCACGAAAACTTGCAGTGCCTCTTCAGACAGAGAGCTCTGCTGTTGTAGAGCAGTCAACAATGTCTCAATCTCCAAAATTTTCAGTTTCGGAGATAGAAAACCAATCACCAACATCAGTGTTGTCTGTGATTGGCTCAGATACACTGGGTTCCACTGATTCAAATATCCCAAGTGGTAGTCTATCACCAGTTTCATCTGCTGCGGGTGACCTTGACGGGGACTTGATTCCTTCTAATAGCAACCCATTACTGGAGGAAAGCGGATCTACATGTCCAGCTGTAGCAGAAAATGGTTCACTTCCTAACAAGCACTTATCACTGGTATATAACTGTCCTTTCACTTAATTTTCCAGTTTTCAAAGATTAAGCCTTTTGTGATATTGATACTCTACGGGTGTATTTGCTGAAAATGTCCAGAAGCTCGAGTTGTTTCCCACGGACAATGCCTATGCTGATGGAGGTTCAGCTGAAGAGGCATCTGCCCGATGCCTTAAGCTCTTTGGTAGGACTGTGTTAGTTACAGACTCCCACAGACCATCTTCTCACAATGTTGGAACCTCTAAATCACCGTCTTCTGATGTTCAAGAGGAGAAGCCTGCGCAGACACCAAAACCATGTAACCTTACTGTTGTGGATTCTTCGTCTGGTAGCGTGGAACATGTTTGGGATAATTTTCCCCATGGAAGACATCAAGGCATCTGTTTTATGCAATATCAGAATCAGAACTTAAATCCGGCAGAATCTGGTGCTGCTTATCCTGTCCCATGCTGGACCTTATGTCCAGAATTGCCATATCCGTTTATTCCATTTAACAAGCAGCAGCCAATGAAAGAACATGTTGACTGTAATGTTGGAGAACCAAATGATAAGCAAGTTGAGAGGGAAGGGTCTAGTACCGGTTCAGATGCTGGATCGGCCAGTGATGAGGAAAATTGTGACCGACATGTAGATATTGAGACACACGGCGGTAGACATGTTTTTGATAAAAACCAGGAGCCAAATTCGGTTTTCCAATTTAGGGCCAGTGCAAATTCAGCCTTCTCCAAGTTAAGACCGAGGCCTGGAAAGTGTACAAAAGGATTTATACCATATAAAAGATCGGCAGAGAGCGACGAGAATTCCTCAACAATAGCAAGCGAAGAGAGGGAAGGCAAAAGAGTCCACCTTTACTTGTAGTATCCTGCTGTTGAGGTCCTTTTAGAATATTTCTATGTCAAGGAGTCTTTTCCACAGAACAGAATCTATGGATACGATGATCAGTTGCAGTTGCTGGTGAAGGACTCAGAATGTGACAAACAGCAGTAGCTTTTCTGGTTGTGGTTTTGACCTCCAATTGTGGAAATGCAACCTTGCCATATCTTGTATGCTTCATATCTTTTTGTTCTTCTTTTTAACACCAATATATTTTTATTATCTTCTCAATTCTTTCCTTCTTTGTGCCTGTGAATTTCTTATAGCCCAGCCCCAGTGTTAAAAACATTTATGTATGGAACAGAACTAGGGTATTACTCAGTGGAAGTGGGAACTATTGATATGGAGCACATTGCTGGTTTAGACTAGGGGTGGGATTGGGATGATCCCGATCCCGATTACGAAAATCCCGATCCCGTCCCGATCCCGATTAGAGGCTAAAAATGATCCCGAATCACGTCCCGATTGAGTCGGGATCCCGACAATAAAATCCCGATTAAGTCGGGATCCCGAATGAAACCCGATAAATCCCGACAATTGAATCTCAAGTATAATATGAAATTTTAAACTTTTTTGTTTATAATGTAAATTAACAAATACAACTTATACATAATGAAAATAAAATATATTAACATAATAATACAATAACTTGAGGGTGTGTGTGTGGCTTCTTCTATTATCATGAAGGCCATGTGGCCATGAAGGTGTGTGTTGGCGTGGGGAGAGGGGAAGAAAACAGAAAAAAGAAATAAAAAGTAGAGAATACATAGAACTTGGAAGAAAATGGTTGAACTGTTCAGAGTCAGAGAAGACCACTTTACGTTGTTCAAATCAAAAAGTTTTCTTCTTGAAAGTTGTTCATTAGCTCGATTCCTATAACATACCAAAAAATCAGATTAATCGGATCATTGTAGCTGTTTCAGTTAGGGTAAGAATTAAAACATTAATAAAAAATAATTAAATAATATATAGTGTCGGGATGTTCAGAGCCCGAGAAGACCACTTTACATTGTTCAAATCAAAAAAGTTTCTTCTTGAAAGTTGTTCATTAGCTCCATTCCTATAACATATCAAAAAATTAGATTAATAGGATCACTGTAGCTGCTTCAGTTAGGGTAAGAATCAAAACATTAATAAAAATAATTAAATAATATATAGTGTCGGGATGTCGGGATCCCGACTTTTTTTTAAAAAAATCCCGATCCCGTCCCGACTCAGTCGGGATCGGGATAAAATCCCGACTAGTCGGAATCGGGATTGTCGGGATCTGGATTTTCGGGATCGGGATCGTCGGGATCGGGATGCGGGATTTTTTCCCACCCCTAGTTTAGACATGGGATTTCTACTTTGGGCCTAGTTGGGCCTTGGTAAACAGTGAGATAATGGTTCTTAACAACCTATAGGATGTGAAACTGGTAAAGGTGAGTGGCGTAATTAGGCAAGACCGGCATCGGTGCAAGTAGACACCTGGGATCGGGTTGGGTCCCGACCCAAAAACCCCCATCCCGACTCTCGACCCGACACCCCCTCGAGCAAGCATTTTCCACCCCGACCCCGTTAGACGTTGGGTCCCGACGATCGCCCGACCCAACCCCGTCGGGTATTTTTGGGTTGGGTGGGTGAAATTCCGACAACGAATATCTTTTGACGCTTCTGAAGCGATTGCCTCTCGTTCTGTAGTACATCAATCGCACCAGGTACGACAAACATGTCCATGAATTTGTCATCGTTCACAGCAAACAAATCCAAACCAATTGCCAGCACAAGCCGATCTCGATTGCAGGATACATGAACAAAAAATTGAAATTCATGACCACTATTACAAATCAAGTAAGCAGCATCCAAATCCCAATTGGATACAAATCAAAATCAACAAAAACCCATCAAATCTAACCCGAACCCGATCCCTTTCTTCTTTGTTTTTTTCTCTGATTTTCCCCGATGGGTCATGGTGAGCCGACGATGGGTCGCGGGGGGCGATGGGTTGCGGAAAGCCGACGGGGAGCTTTGTCGATGGGTCACGGGGCACCGACGATGGGTCGCGGAGCTAGCCGGTGGACTTTTTCTCGACGTCGAGGACGATGGTGTCGGTGCCGCGGATTGTGCGCGTACTCGACTTCGAAGAGGTGGCCGTCAGTCGGGGGCGATGGGTTTTTGGGGTTCGTCGCTGAGTCGGGTTTGTCGAGGAACAGAACAGAGATGGGATGGATGGAGGCAGAGTGCCAAAGAATGAAAAAAATATATCGTAAACCTAATTAATATCTATATTATTTAAAAAAAGGGGCAACTATTTTACCATGTTTAAAAAGCGCTCTAGGCGGCGCCTAGGCGTCGGGCGGAGGGTGGAGACTATTTTGAAATGGGAAAAGGCGGCGAGGCGATAGGCGGCGCCAGGCGGCGCTGGGAGATAGGCGGCGAGAGGCGATTGGGCGGAAAGTAGGCGGAAGAGCAAAGAAAAAAAAAGGGTTCTCAATCGTCATAATTAGAGCAAGCTTTAGTCTTCTACGCACACCATACCTCCCACAAACTCTTCATCCCTTCCAAACAGAAACAAAAAACTCTTTGTCTCCCTCTCTAATTCCTTCAACCCCTTTGTGGGGGTGGGTTTTGTGTGTTTTGGTGGGTTGGGGGGTGGTTTTTTTTTTTTTTTTTTGCGAAAATGATTGTTGTTTTGTTGTTTTTGGAGGGGGGGGGGGGGAGGCAGAGGAGAGAGGGAGAGAAAGATGCTGTCCCTCATGTGCTTGATATTATGTAATAAAATTAACTTTATGATGAGGATAATTATGTAAATTAAACACACGCATCACGATCATCTTTTGCTTTGTTGTTGTTTTATTTTTTTATTTTACGGATTTGTCTTTGTCCGTTCACTCCAAATATATATAACTCAAGTTGCTCATTTCAAGGGTAAGGTTACAAATTATTATAGTAAAAAAAAAATTATAAAGATGTGATATCCAATTCAAACCTCGATTGGAAATCTGATTGCTGTACATTATGCATTCTAGAGTACAAAAAGGCAGCTAATTAACGACCTAATTATATAAGACAGCTATGTAATTAGCTTATATTTAAAAAAAGGGGCCTTTTTGAAACCTTGCATTTTACCCTACAAAATTTGGGGGTGAACATCAAAATGAATCACAAGGTTCTAATTTCATCAATTTAAACCACACATATTGTATCAATTTGAACCTTATGATGAAAATAAACTAATACAATATATTTATTAAAATAATAAATATTATTGAATGAGGCTTCTATCAAAATCCAACTCTTTCAAGACACCAAGCTCTTCCTCGTGCTGTTTTTCATCCAGTTTCTCACATACCCATATATTACCAATTCAATAAGCTCAACTATTTTCGTCCAGTTTTTCACATATCCATATTTCCTATTCAATAAACTCAACTTCAATCTCTCCCAACGCACATTCCAATCCGCCAAAATCAACCCATGGCATAAATGGCAATCAGCAGACCCGACTTTCGGGTATTCGGAATTTCGGCTCTTTAGTATCCCCGATTGGTTCTCGGCGGGTGCTTTCATCTGGGTATCGTCTGAATTGCATGAATTTGAAGGAAAATGGGTCTTGGAGGGCTCACAATGTTGGGGCTGAAACCAGGAGTTTCTGTACGGAATCGGACGGAGAGTCGATGCAGTATGACGTTGTCATTGTTGGGGCAGGACCGGCTGGTCTCTCAGCGGCGATCAGGTTGAAGAAATTGTGCCGTGAAAAGGATGTTGATTTATCAGTCTGCGTTGTCGAGAAAGGAGCTGAAGTGGGTGTGTTTGATAATCTATACAATCATATGATATATATATATATATATATATATATATAATTTTTTTTTGATACAGATTTGTTGGGTTTCAGGAGGAGAAGAGAACCAATTCAGAAGGAATAATGGGGGAGACAGGTAAGCGGTATAGGTCTCAGAGGGACCATGATGAGGGAAGCAAGAACCAAAAGAGAAGAGTGAAAAGGATGAAAAGGGCAGTGATGAACTCGTTGTTTATAGGATTCTTTGCCCTGATGGGGTCATTGGAAGTGTTATTGGCAAGAGTGGGAAAGTGATAAACTCGATAAGGCAAAATACAAGAGCGAAAGTCAAGGTTGTGGATCCGTTTCCAGGTGCCAAAGACAGAGTTATAACTATTTACAGCTGTGTTCGGGATAAGGAACAGGTTGAAGTTGATGATGAGTTCAGTGACAGGGAACCTTTGTGTGCTGCACAAGATGCTCTTCTTAGAGTTCATGCTTCTTAGAGTTCATGCCGCCATTGCAAATTCAAATTTAGTGGCTAATGTGGGAGATTCAGAATCATTATAGTACTTACTGAAATTGATGCAATATGAAAAACTTGTGGTTTAAATTGATGAAATTAGAACCTTATGGTTCATTTTGATGTTCAACCCCAAACCTTGTGGGGTAAAATATAGTTTGCCAAAAAAAAATCAATCGGGTCGAGTCGGGTACCCGATCGGGTTTCAATTTTTAACCAGAATACGAACTCGATAATTATTGGGTTGGGCAAAAACCTGACTTTTCGGGTCGGGTCCAAATCGGGTTCGGCAAAATTGGGACCGGGAACGAGTTGGGCGTCGAGTCGAGTCGGGTTGGTCGGGTTTTTTTGCCACCCCTAGGTTCAAGTGCTCTTACATCATTCAAGTTTCCAATTACATAGCTCGGATCACAAACATTAAGCATGAACACATGGCTAATTCAAGAGACTCATGAAGAAACTATAATTTGGAGCACCCCCGCCATCAAATCCAGCGCGTCCAGCTTTTAATAAGAAACTATAGAACAAAACGTGATTCTTACAATATATATGATTGGAGTAAGATTTGTAATGCTTTGAACAAAGTACAATTTTTCCCAAAAAAAAAAAAAAAAAAGATGTGATTCCAAATGCATATTGTTGGAGCCAGAATAATTCTATCCACTCGTATAGATTATGTGTTTATAGAGATAAGTAAACTTTTTTTTTTTTTTTTTTTTTATAACAAAAATGGTGTTAGTTGAGACTGGAGTTTTTTTTTTATGCTACCAAAGGGCAAATTGCCACATTGTTTTGGGGTTTTTACCTAAAATATCATTTAATTTCAAAATTATCTTGGAGTTAGCCGTAAGAATATAATTCCATCTAAGCTCTAGTAATTCCCAAACGAGTGATCGCTAATGATGCGGCGGAATACTCGGGTATCCAAATTTTTCGCCCTCAAAGTTCTCTCACCTCTTTCCTCTATATATAAGGCAACTTAACCCAAATTTCTTGCCCTAACCCAAAATTCTTTCCCTCGAACTTTCAAGTTTCAAGAAACCAGGAACTCTTTTCTCCAATCATAAACACAACTAAACCCAATTATTTCTTGCCCTCCATAAGCCTTTCTACTTTCAAGAAATCAGCCATTCTTTTTCTTCTTGTCCTTTCCAATGGATGACATACCTTTCGGATTCAGATTTCGGCCCAAAGAAGAAGAGCTCATTCTCCACTACCTTGGCCCTAAGGTGAATGGAGAGCAAGTGCCCGGAGAAGGCCGGATCGTTTTCGACATCGATCTTTATGGTGACGAGCCATCCAAGATTTGGGAAAACTTCAAGACAAGAAGAGAAAATATGCAAGGAGACGACCTCTACTTGTTCACCGAACTCAAGACAAAGGGCTCGAAAGACAGCCGAATATGCCGAACGACGGCGGGAGGGAAGGGTTCTTGGAAAGGTGAAGATGGCGGCAAGCCTGTAAAAGCCTCCGGGACCGATCAACGTGTTATTGGCATGAGAAGGAGATTCACTTACATGAAAAAGGGATCTTCGGACGATGATGGCGGATGGCTCATGCATGAGTTCGATCTTGATAAATCCCTCGTACGCAACGTGCAGGCCAAGAAATATGTGCTATGTTTGCTTAAGAAAAACGACAAGAAGAGAAAAGAGCGAGAATACGATGATGATCTTGGTGGTACTATCTCTCCTCCGTTTCTTGGGACACAAGAAAAACGGCAGTGTCTTCTGTCACAACCCTCAGTGGAAGTTGATGAATTCGCAGCTGAAATAGAGCAAGCCCTTGAGGTATGCGTCGAAGACGAAAGTGCACTATCTTCCAGCAACGCATCGGCTACAGGTGACAACGCATCGGAATGTGATGAATTCGCAGCTGAGTTGGAGCAATTGCTCGAGCCATTCGGTGATGATGCAGCACTAGTGCTGGCTGCCCACAATAATGGACCTTCAACCCATGCGTGGGAATGCGAAGATATTCCGGACGAGTTTTGGCAATTCCCCCAACCGAATGCAGGCAATCAAGTGAACAATGTAGCCGAAAGCTGGGAATGCATTCCAAGGAGCTGAAAATATTTTTCCAAGGGTGGTTGTATTGTAATTTGTATATGTGTTAAACTCCTTGAAACTTTCATTGATCATTTATTTGGAACTATGAAACTTTTGTTGCTTTGCCACTAGTTAATGACCAACCAGAAAAATATATCATGTAGTGTTTCTCTAGTTGTAGTTAAAGTGATTCAATGTTTCAAACATATGCTTCAGTTTCATACATTTTGCTTAAGTATACACATGAGGAAAATTCGTTCATGGCCACTATATTACTCCAGAAAATTGATGCCCTGGACGGTGTTGCAATGACGAAGCAATTGATTTTGAATCTTCTCTACATTCCCATGTATAAACAACGACGAAGATCACCCATTGGCTTGTATATATGCACATATATTTCTCAACATGAAATCGCATATGGAAAACCTAAAGTATATGTAGTGTACGTATGGTAATTCGGAATGAATTTGCAAAATCCTCCTACCTATGCTTACTGTATGTCAAATGGTCATTGTTAATCCAATATTGCTATTTATTGTTAATTAGGGATGGACATGAATCGGATCGGATTGAATTTGACCAAAAATTAGGAATCGAATCATAAATATTTATTGAATTGGTTCGGATTGGATTTAGAGATAAAAATAAGGGCTGATATCGTAGGGGTCCAAAATAACACTCTAAATATCTAAAAAAAACATAAAAGATGTTTAATATCTATATAGTCCAAAACCAATGCCAACTCAGCAAAAGTAACTAACTCTCATTAACGGAAATCATCTTTCTCTCTCATATTTCTTTTTTTTTTTTTAATTTTTCTAAATTAATCATAATTTTTGATATAGAAATCCTAATGAAAATTTGCTTTCACCAATTTATTCATAAAAGTGAGATTTACATTTTAAAATCCATATTGAGTATGTTTTTCGCAGAAAAAATTTCGCAAGTTTCACATGCAGAGACAAGAAGTGTCTCTCCAGAGACAAGAAGTGTCTCTAGAGAGACAGTCAAGTGTCTCTCAGAAACAGTCAAGTGTCTCTACAGAGACAGTTATGTGCCTCCACAGAGACAGTCAAGTGTCTCTACAGAGACATCAAATTCAAAAGTACTAAAAAAATAAAAAATATAAAGAGACAGTAAAGTGTCTCTACAGAGACACAATCAAGTGTCTCTACAGAGACAGTCGTGTGTCTCTACAAAGACAGTGGAGTGTCTCTGTAGAGACAGTCGTCTATCTCTACAAAGACAGTCATCTGTCTCTGCAGAGACACCAAATTCAAAAGAATACAGAGACAGGCAACTCGTACATGACCTAATTTTGAACCTATCACAAATTCAATTTCCTACTAACCATTAGTTAACAAAAAGCTGCATTACTACATGAGCATTAGCTTTAAGTTCAGAATTGAGGAAACAATGCATCGAAAAACGTATCACTATAACTGCCTAACCTATTCCTTAACTAGCTATGGCAAACTTTGAGACTTAAATTCTGACTACAATCACCTAAAGTCGTGAGCTTTTCTCCATGGACACAATGTTCCAGCACTAGATTGATATAAAACTCATTACGAGAGAGAGAGAGAGAGAGAGAGAGAGAGAGAGAGAGAGAGAGAGTTTGGTGTTGAGCAGATTGGCTGACATGGGATGACGAAGGAGTGGTAAGGGTTAATGCCGTTAGTTTAATTATATTTGGAGTTACCCAATAGAATTTTGACAACTAGATAAAATAGACTATTTGGATATTACTAAAGTTTGTTGGAGTTTTTAGATATTTATAGTCTAAAATAAGATTAAATAGATATTGTTTCTAAAAATAATTCGATCCAATGTCATTTAAATATAACTAATTCGGTTTGGTTCATGATTCAAATTCAGATTTTGGATCGTACAATTCAAGTTTAGCAATTCGAATAACTATATGACCATCAAGACATACAAATAAGCAAGTAAACTTAAGTTCCTTACAATAAAAATGGATATACCCGTAGTATCTAGTATGTACAATGAAATTGATGACATTTCGTTGAGGGACAATGAACCCTAAGGACAAAACAATACCCTAATTCTAACATAGGACATGAGTTTTGAATGTTCACCTATAAGAGCATTTCCACCGGGTAGGGGGAGGCAAGAGGCAATGTCAATTGACAAGAAGGAAACTTGCCTTTGTTGAAAATCACGTTTCCACCGGTGCAAAAATTGCCCTGCACTGTGGAGATTGAAGAGGCAAGAGGCAAGTGAAAAGGCAGAAAGCTGCCCCCCAACCTGCCTCAAGGCAGTGATGTCAGCCCACTTGCCTCCTTAGAGCACCATTTTTTTTAGGGGCATTGTGATATTAGCCCTGTCAAAACCATGACTTTTACACTTAACCCACTAATGTACACCTAGGATAATTGTTCAACTAAGCAAACCCAATTAATAACAAATAATTCAGGCAAGCAAATTTAAGCCCATTGTTCTTTCATAAAATTACAACCACTGCCATTGTCCCTTTCCAAATTGACTTTCCGAACTATTTCAAAATCAAACTATTATTAATGCGGGCTTTGATTGTAGCAACCGTTTCCAATTGGAATTCAATGGAAGAAATAATCTATAAATATGATGTTATTTCTGGTGGAAAGATGAACATTTGGGGGGACTGGGGGGTGGTGCTTGCGAGTTTATTTGAGGATGGGATAGGGATGGTGGTTAGATTGTTCTACCTCTTCGATAGGTTTAGCTCTAATGGGCTATTTCTGACTTTTGCAATTTTGGGGGCCTTCTTGTGCGTTGCCTGGTTATTAGTTACAATTTCACTTAAACGCCACTTAATAACACACTTTCACTTAAACGCCAAATGAAATTAAGATCAGCTACTCCCCTGTAAATATTTTCTCTTCATTGTTAGAGAAAATTTTGATATTACTTAAAATTATCTTACCTAATGCATAGATTAAGAACAAAATTATTCAAATTTATCTTACATGATATATAGATTAGTGACAAATCAATCAAATTTATCTTACCTAATAGACAGGTATTATCTTACCTAGTGCACAGGTTAAGAACAAAATCATCTAGATTTCTCTTACCTGATGAATAGATTAAGACCAAATCACCCAAAATTCATTTACTTAGTGAACATGTATTAATCACACCTATTAGACAGGTAGCTTTTAATTCGAATAATAAACCTGAGAAATAGGTTGCTTCCATCCGTCCAAAATGAATGATATAGGCAGTTTTACTCATCTCATAACAAAAATTGATTCATCCAAGTTAACACCAATTAAACATCATAAAATTAATCAATCAAAACGTTAGTAGGGGCAAAATAGGTACACAATTAATTAAAAAATTATAATAACTCATTTATATGACTCATCATACCACAAATGGAAAGTTGCTTATGTGGATAAATAGTCAAAGGACTAATCTTGAAAATATTAGGGCTTTTTCTAAAAGTGGTCAAGTTGGTGGGTTAAAATCAAATTTTCCTTTTTTTTTTTCCATCGCAGCCCACAACTGCAGCCCACTCTCACGCTGCCACGTGGCAGCTTACACAATCCCTCAAAACATTTTCATCCGTAACTGGTCCAATCCAACTCCGAAACCGATTCCGTCTTCGCCGACACGCTCGTATTGTCAAGTGCTTCGCATAGAGTCCAATATTGAATAATTAAAAATGAACTTTATGAATAGTAATCGCTCATGCCCTTGCCTTTTGTGGGTGGAACCAAAATCGAAAGGCAATTACTATTTTCATAAATAGTGCCCGATTTTTGGGTATATTCTTTGCCCTTTGCCTTAGGGATGGCAAAAATCTCCACGGGTATGGGTACCCGTGGGTATTCGCCCCTGATGGAGCGGGTATGGAGGAGCTAAACGGGTATGGAGGCGGGTATGGAGATTTTTAAAATCCCCATGGTGGGTATGGGGCAGGTATGGTATTACTAGTCTCCAACCCGAACCCGACCCGATTATATACTAGTGTAGGCTTCATAGAGAAAATCTGCTCTTTTGAAGTCATGAGAAACTAATTTCACTTTTTGGTTACTTATGTATTGCAAACATGTTTGTAAGTCATTTTTACGGATCTCTCTTTATTTTTTAAATTGAAATATGAAGATGAATAAAAAAAATAGATTATGATTATTTATGGAACTTTTTTTTATTAATATTGTCCATATATTTTTTTTCATACGGGGTGGGTATGGAGGCGAGTATGGCGATAGTAATCTCCATGGAGACGGGTATGGGGATACCCGATTAAAAATTAATGGGTATGGAGGTGGGTATGGAGATTAAAATCACAAATGGGTATGGCTACTTTGCCTGACCCGACCCGACCCATTGTCATCCCTACTTTGCCTCTTGCCTTGAGGCAAAGGGTGGAAATGCTCTAAGGACAAAATAATAATTAATATAATAAAAAAAAATTTTACTTTACAAAGCCCACGCGCATGAACAGTGACGCGGATGAATAGTGATGCGCATGAACCCCCACAGAAACAGTTATACAACTGCCAACATAGAAACTGTTTCTGCGAAACACAGAAACAGTTTATGTGTTTCTGCCAAACACAGAAACAGTTATGCCAAACACATAAACACTTTCTACTAAAATACAAAAACAGTTATGACAAACACAGAAACAGTTTTGCTAATACATAATAGTTTATGTCAATGCAGAGTCAGTTCATGCAAACACAGAAACAGTTCATACAAATACAGAAACAGTTCATACGAACACAGAAACAGTTCTTTCTCATTAACACAGAAACAGTTCTTGCTCATTAGCACAGAAGCAGTTCATGCGAACACAGAAGCAGTTCATACAAATACAGAAAAAGTTCATACAAACACAGAAACAGTTCTTGCAGAGCAAAAACAAAGTAAACCCAGCTCAATCCTTCTACCAAACCAAGAAAGAAAGCTGCTTTAGATCTAAGAACAACAAAAACCCACTCAAATAATCAATCAACCCAAAACTCAATTAACTAACAACAAATCTACCCAATACATAATAGTTTATATCAATGCAGAAACAGTTCATGCAAACACAGAAGCAGTTCATACAAATACAGAAACAGTTCATACGAACACAGAAACAGTTTTGCTCATTAACATAGAAACAGTTCTTGCTCATTAACATAGAAGCAATTTATGCAAACACAAAAGCAGTTCATACAAATACAGAAACAGTTCATAAAAACACAGAAACAGTTCTTGCTCATTAACACAGAAACAGTTCTTGCAGAGCAAAAACAAAGAAAACACAGTTCAATCCTTCTACCAAACCAAGAAAGAAAGCTACTTTAAATCTAAGAACAACAAAAACCCACTCAAATAATCAATCAACCCAAAACTCAATTGACTAACAACAAATCTACCTACGCATTGCGATTTTCCGATAATTTCGACAGGCAATAAACATATCCATCCAACCTTAATTACAAACCATCTCAACAACAAGATCAAACTCCTATCCCATTTAAAAGAAAAAACAGCCAAACTATGCCGATTGTCCAACCCAAACATGAACAAGATGAAATTCAAAGCACAGAACGTGCTCGAATAACCGGAGAATCGAAAATCGGCCTCCAGGATTCGCCTGATTCACAAATGGGCCTTCCAGTGCTTTCTCCAAGAAGCCTCTCCGTACCTCGCCGTCACGTTCACCGCAAGAACATCCGCCGTCGCTGCCGCATTCTTCGTCTTCTTCGTCAACTCAAGACCAAAAAGATGACGACCAGATCGAGGTGGTCAATGCCCATCAGCACGGTCACAATACGACGTCGTTTGGCGGCCTCCAGTCTCTTAATGTTCCGGTGGAAGGCGAAGCCCTTGTAGTGGAGGGGCTTGCCGGAGCGGCCGACGCCTTTCTCTCTGGTGCAGAGCGCGCGGAAGTCCTCGATGGTCTACAGGGTGGTGTCGGCGAAGAGCTCCATCAGATCCGGTCGGATCGTCATGTCGAAGAAGATCTTGGGGTTCTGGGCAGCTATTGCCAGTTGTTTTTGGGAAATAAGGGTTTGATGATCGAACGGCGAATTGGGGATTTTTGGGGATGGCGGAAGTGAGAAGCGAGAAGAGCAAAGAACGAGGGCGCGTGGTGTCTAGGTTTAGTTTTTATTTATTTTAATATATAATTTAATGTTTTGTCCTTATATGATATTATTTGAAATATGTGTCCTACCATAGAATTAGGTGTTTCTTTATGTCCTTGTAGGTACTTTTCTCTTTCATTAAACCATACGATACATTAAATAACATAATTAATATTATTTCGAATTTGATCAGATTTATGACACAAAATCTATAAATCCGTTCATTAAAATTCAGATCGGTGAGGTTTTAATTTTGAATTTTGACTTTTTTAATCAATTCAAAATTTTTAAAACTTTTCAATTTTTAGATTCTTGGTTTAAAACGTCCACTCCCCACTGTTAATCATACGAAAGGAGTGATTTTTTGCAAAGAAAGAAGTGATTTTTTTTTAAGGAAGGATTGGTAAAGAAATACAAATGATGCAATGGCAGGCCAACGTGATTAACAGACAGAACAGCGTCCCATGAGGTAAAAAAAGGCAGAATCTTTGCTCTTTCATTTCTTTTTCTTTTTTTAGTTTTACATTAGCTTTCGTCTTTACTTTATGCCCACACTGTCTTTTTCTCTCCACCACTTCACTCCTTGAAACAGCAACATTTTTAGGAACACAAGACAAGAAAAAGACAAAACAAACTAAATGTCGCCACCGCCGCCGCTGCCGTCAATTTTGACGGTGCTCCTACTTCTACTCGCACTCGCCGCCACTGCCTTCTCACACATGCCTTCCTCCTCACCTGCCTTCACTACCTCCTCCCCCTCCCTCTACGACTGGCAGTCCGGACGCGCCACCTACTACGCCGCCTCCGACCCCCGGGACTCCACCGGCGGCGCCTGCGGCTACGGCGACCTGGTCAAATCCGGGTACGGAATGGCCACCGTCGGGCTGAGCGAGACGCTGTTCGAGCGTGGCCAGATCTGCGGCGCGTGCTTCGAGATGCGGTGCGTGGAGGACATGCGGTGGTGCATTCCGGGAACCTCGATAATCGTGACGGCCACCAACTTCTGTGCTCCCAATTACGGGTTCCCGGCGGAGGGCGGCGGCAAATGCAACCCTCCGAACAAGCATTTGGTGCTTCCGATCGAAGCGTTTGAGAAGATCGCCATTTGGAAAGCTGGGAATATGCCGGTCCAGTATCGAAGGTTAGCTTTTTTTTTTTTTTTTTTACTTTCTAATTTTGTTGCCTTCTTTTTTACTCTTTTGTGCGAATTTAGTAGATTTGGGACCAAAGTTTATTAATTACTTGAAAGAACATAAATTTGGTACCCTATTTTCCATGTGATTCAAGCAGTAGTTTAACTATAGAATATAAATTACATAGTAATCACATTCTGCCATGTGGTCTGAAATTAAATGTGAATTTTTATGATCACGTGATCTAAGAAGAAGCAATTGAAAATGATAGCATTGATTAGGTTCGAGAGCAAGTGCTTGGTGTGAATCAGATGATGAATGTAAACAGTGAATGTTTGATGCATTAACAAGGGCTGTAGTATATGAGAATGGATTGCAGGCGTGGTTCTGATAAAGCTGCATCTTTTGGCTTTGAATTTAAAATTGAATGTGATTACAGTGTGCTGGCTGCAGATTTTGAATTAGCCTGTAGATATACAGTGGTGGGTTTAATCAAATTAGAAGTTTTAATGGAATACAAAGATGACTAGGTGGTCTACGTTCAATGAAATAAGCACCTTAGTTGATACAAAGATGAAAAGGAAGGTTGTCTGAAGCATTGATAGAGGATATGAAGATTCTCAAGGACCGGTCCACAATTTGGTGGCATTTTACTTCATGGGAATGGCTGGGAGCTGACCACATATATGAGGCTCTTACCTTCACCTGACACACATAGGCTGCTAGTCTACACTTGAAAATATTTGAACCATGCAAACACTGGACTGGAGTAGAAAGACTGGTTTTTTGGGATTTTGTTTCAATTAAGAAAAGAACGGAAAAAAGAAGAGATTATGACAGACAAGGTATGTGTGCTTCTTATGAAGGCGTTTGGTTTAAGTTTGTTATCGAACTCTGGAAAAACATGAGTAAGATCCTTTAGAAATCTCTGCAGCTAGTTGAACGTGGTGCTTCCTTCAAATCTTTAGATTTAGGAACAAAAAGCAATTCAAGAGGCTAAACATGTCTCTGATGTTCATCCTTACTGGCATGTTCAAGTATCATTGTGTGCATGGTTAGATCTACGAGCACTTTCATTTGTTGGCATACATCTTTGAATCTCTGACCTGGCTCCCCCTTTCATTTGTTCTCACCCTAAACTGTAGTTAACCATTGGAAAATGCCTTCTAGATGTCCTGATATTGATTTTGATATCTGTCTGAAACAGGATCAAATGCAGAAGGGAAGGAGGTATTCGTTTTACAGTAGATGGTTCCAATATCTTCATCTCAGTGCTTATCAGCAATGTTGCTGGCGCTGGAGACATAGTGGCTGTGAAGATCAAGGGTTCAAGAACAGGTTGGCTTCCAATGGGAAGAAATTGGGGCCAAAACTGGCACGTAAGTGCTGACTTACTAAACCAACCTCTTTCTTTTGAGGTCACCAGCAGCGATGGTCGCACAGTTACATCTTACAATGTTGCTCCCAAGACATGGAACTTTGGGCAGACCTTTGAAGGAAAGCAGTTTGAATCCTAAAAGCACCATTTTGAGGAAATGGTCTATCATGGACCATTTTTCCTTTTCTTCCCGTTTTATGTTCCATTTTGTTTTTCTTGTGGTGGGGAATACAGTTAGTTAGCTAGATTTTTGGATGATGTTGTACAAAGATCTATTTCGAAGTTATGAATAGGCCTTCAAAAGTGGACTGAGAGTGCTGGACGTCTAAGGTTACCAAGACGAATTGTGATGAAGACTGGCGCGCTATGGCAGGGTACGAGTGACGCATTTTGAGACTGCACAAATTGATAGGTGTGAAGTCTCAGCTGTAAGTTCAAATCATTTGCTTGGTGCTGCTCGTCGGTGGCGGTGTTCTCCATTGAAGCCATAAATCATGATATCAAACTTGCAGAGCCGTCTTCAGTTTTTATGTAGTTTCCGACAATGCGTCCTGCTCACAAGGGTGCAGCCTAAGCTATCTTTTGAAATAGGAGTGTTGTCATCTATTTTACTAATCATATAATTAACGCATATTTTGACAGTCTAAATTAAAAAGATTTGAGCATTTGATATCGCAGTCATCGTTTTGGGGTTTTAAAAAACCTCATGCTCTTATATACGCCAATGGATGCATTGGGTTTATTAACAGAAGATATTGATACATTTGAATCTGGAACTGGCAGTCCACTGGAAACTCAAATAAATTCCCGAAATCAGATACAATGCTTCTAGGCCATTGTGGAAGTTCTGAAGACATAGTATATATCTCCCGAAACAGCTGTTGGCACTCCAAAATGTTCCAGGATTTGGGTTTTGCTCCCAGATAGGATCAACTTTAAGCCAATACTCGTTTACTACTTTCCAAAGCAGAGTCCAAAAGGAAAAGGAAAACATAACACACTTTCAAAATGATAACATCAGATATTCTTCTAACAGAAGTTAAATTAGTAGGTTTCAAAATCGATATCAAGGGGATTGCAAAAATTACATTGAGCTATCTCACAAAATTATGAGAGAACAAAGTTAATCATCTTGAGTCTGTAAACCTTGCAAGCAGATAATAGCTACAAGCTCCATGATTACCAAAATACAAATAACGAGCAGTAACAGAAAGTTGAAAGCCACATACATTCAGAAAATTGACTCCAGATCTGAAGGCAACACTAAAAACACAAGAAGTGAACCAACAAAATTTATACTGAAATCTACAGAAAATGGAAAGATCAAGTATTTTCTTCCCGAAAGATGTTTTTTGAATTGTTCCACATTCAGATTGATATGAAGTGTCTGAGCATATAGGATATAGATCAGGGAATACAAAGTGGATGTAAAGTATATTCAATATTGATATAAATGCAGAGAACATAAAATTGAACTTCAATCTCAATTACTATCTACAAAAGACTATACCAAGCTAGCCAAAAGAAAACATCTGTCAGAGAAACCAACGACACAAGATAAGATGGGAGGAAAAGAAGCCAACCATCCACTCACAAGAATATAGCTTCCTGTATCAAATCAAACAGCCTAGCCAGACAGGATACAAGAAAAAGAATCATATCAACTCTTCGACCACGCAACAAAGTAGCACCAAAGGCGGCATGTGTTCATGTCTCTGCAATTGTGCATCTTCATTCTCTCCATATTACTTCCTACTCTAACCCACATACTAGAATCATACACAATAAGAATATATATCAGGGTTGGACTTCTTAATTCTTCAAATAAAATAGAGTTCCCGCTAAACAATAAAATAGACAGAACTCATTATAGATTCAACTAAACTTTCTAATCATCTATGTACACCTGTAGGCATAATTTTTTATCCTAGGTCCTTGCATAGTAAGGGTTGTGCTGCAAGCCAGAGATACTACAATTTCTTTGATGTTGATGTATGCACTCTTTTTGGCTTTGCCAGCTTAACTAAGACCCTGATAGCAAACATCTCTGGCTAAACGCCTTCCCCACCCATTTCAGTCGCAGGAAAAAAAAAATCCAACTACAAGGTTTCACTTCAAGAATTAATCTTCTTGATAAATAGCCTTCAGCTTTGTCTTTCTATTTTCCTAAGATTTCATTAACTTTGTGCACATGCAAGAGTTTTACTGAAAAGAATAGGAGTTGTATTTGGGTCCTGCTGCCAGAAAGGAACTTCAAGCCAAGTACTCTTAGAACCACACTCAGTTTCCTCCCAGCTTTTAAATGAAAACGTCACATAATCCCTCTAATAGGATGACTTGGTCTCTCAAGCTACCTCAAAAAGTAGGACATGACATACTTGGAGGCAAAAAAGAAGATGCCAAACACGGCCAGTTCAGTCATGTAATATATTGGGAGGTGTCTATACCAATTTAAGGGAAAACGATTTATGCTTCATACAGCCATCTCATCAAACTTCCGTGTAGGAAAACAATATATGCTACACCTATTCCTAACAAGAGTGCAGCCGAAATGGCAGGTCCATAACCCTCAGAAGCAGTGCAGAAAAGTGTAAGGCAGGAGCTTCATGTGCATTGTGTTTCTCAAGAACCAAAATAAAATCCAAGTAACGAGCAGTGCAGAAAAGTGTAAGGCACATACATTCAGAAGTATTAATTCAAGATCTGCTGCACAACCATGAAGTTCACTACAGATCTAAAGACCATAACCAGAACACACAAGAAAGTAAATCAACAAAATGAGAAAAAAGGACCCAGGAAGATCTTTTTGAATTGTTTCACATCAAAACTGATTAGAAGTGTCTGATTATAGAGTCTACAGACTAAAAAGAATACAAGTGGATGTAAGTATATTCAATATTCATATAAAATGCAAAGAACATACAAATGAATTTCAATCTCAATAACTATCTCACAGACACTATATGTTCTAATCCGAGGCCGAGTGCGAAAACCTGGCAGAAATCAAAGATGCAAGATAAAAGGGTACAAACCTCTCAAAAGAATCAAAAGCTCCCTCTGTACCGACTCGAACCGGAATCAAAGCTTCTGATGAGACTCAATCAGCAATGCATTGAGCATGATATGAAGTGTGGCTTCGTAAACAGCCATATCATAATGCATTCCATCAGCAGTACACCGAACCCCGCAATTCCAACTCAATGATTCAATATCAAGCAGCAAAAATGGACCTCCAGATTTCCTCAAAATCTTACTTTTCAAAAGCTCCTTCTCATACTCACCCCTCATTGCATCAGTCATCTTCTCCCTCTTCTCCTCCGTATTCAACATCGAGTTTATCAACGTGGGCATCCCCACCCAGAACAAGTGGGTCGTCCGGTTCGCCGAACCCGACCCGGTTTCCGTCTCCGGCGACAACGGCAGCAACGCCGCCGCCGAACGCCGCAGCGATTGCAATTGAACGCCGAAGTCGGAGGCGTTTGTGAAGTGGAGCATGTGCCAAAGGCCAGAACCCATGACCAGCACATCCGGGTAGCTCCGATTTCTCCGGAAACCCTTGACCAGAGTGGTCAAATTCACCGTGTACGGAGCCCAAACGAAATCCAATCGCAACCCAATTTCGGCCACCACAATCTGATAATCACTATGCCGTCGGAACAGATCTTTGTTCACCTGCTCCATCGCCGACGAATCCAGAACCAGATTCAGCAGCGAAAGCGCCACCAGCCGGGATTGCGAGTCGCCGGCGACGACGACCCACGACCCGTTGAGGAGATCGGAGGCGTCGTAGCGGCCAAGCTTCTGGTACCCGCAGGCGGAGACGGCGGAGGACGGCGACCAGGCCCAGGACTTGTCGTAGCGGACGGTGGCGGTGGTTCTGTCGTCGTCGTCGGCGGCGGAGGGGGTGACGCTCCAGGCGACGTCGTGGAGGTGGGAGAGGCAGGAGTCGCGGCGGTTCTCGAAGACGACGACGGAGGAGACCGCGGTGACGAAGTCGGTGGCGGAGGGGAAGTACGGGGTGAGGTGGACGCCGACGGCGAGGGTGATGAAGAGCGCGCCGGAGAAGAAGAGCATCTTGTTGCGGCTGAGGTGATAGCCGGCCATGCCCATGGGAACGAGAACCACCACGCACGCCGCCAGAACACCCAACTGCACCGCTCCGATCATACTACTGTTATTGTTGACTCTGTGATTCTCATCAGATTCATCTTTCGACTTCGGTTTCTCTTGTCGAGCATGCGATCTGACCAACCGGAATGTTTTCGATGCCTTGGGAAATAATCAATCTTGTATAAATTACTGTAACGAATCGACTGACCCTGAAAGTAACGTTGCAACAATTGTACAAACAGAAAAATTGAAATCGAAAGAAGAAGAAGGAAAGAAATTTGGGGGTCGAATTGGAGAATAGCAGGCAATGTGTACAGGGGTCTGCACCTGCTTTGGCCGCATTAACATTTACCTATCAAAATCCGAATTGGAGAATGGCAACTCGTTCAACGTCTTCGAGTGCATCCACATCATTAATCAGGCCGCGTCAATATTATCAAAAAAAAAAAAACTGTTTTGGATCAGAAGAAAATTAGAGGTCTGAATTGATGAACTGAAAATTTGCGATTTAAATTGAAAACTACTGTATTTTTATTCATTTGCTAAAAGGCAAACTGAAAAGAGTAATGCTAGAATGATCACATTATTTTGAACCAACTTTTAAATTATCTGATGTGGTAATTGATACAACTATTCAATATTTAGTAAAAGAATTATTAATTAAAATCAAATGCAATCATCACTTGCAACATAAGTGGTTTAAGAGATGGTTTACAAAAATATAGTCATCATAGCATTATTGAACTGAAAAAGGATGGAAATACATTTGCACCTACCACCGCTCAAAGACGAAAATCAACACCTCAAGACCATTTCTAATGGTCGGAGTCAATAACTCATATTTAACATCACAAAATATAATTATTCATCTATACGAATTTGACATTGTTCCTAATGATGAAAGACTCAAATTTAACTCTATACTGTAATTAATTTAGCTTAACCTTGATTTTTTATCAGTTAATTTTTTTTTATAAGTTAATTTGTATTTAGAGTTTTTTAAATTAATTTTATGAACATTCTGATCTAAAAAAATTTGGTCATATATTATGACATTTTCTCCTATTTAAGATTGCTAGTGCATGAAAAATATATGCAATGGGAAATTTTTGTGTTAAATATGGGTTTGACCTTGTTCCATTGGAGTTGCCCGGGCAAAATGAGATATTTTATGCCGTAGGGTAGGGTCCAGTTTAAACCAACAGGGTTTTTCGAATTGGACTTCTCATTTGCTACCTTTCGAGAAAAAAAAAAAATTGAACTCCTCCTCACCTCTCTTCTTCTTCGACACTCCCTTCTCTCTTTTGTCCGTGTTCCTCTCAAACTCCATCGCCAAATTGATCCCCACACTCCCATCTCTCAATCGAATTGGTATGTGTTTTTATTTCTGAACTGAGACTGCTAAGAAGCTGCTTGAGTTGCCTATTTAGCGGTATCTGTGTGCTCTAACCTATGTACGCTGTCTGTTCAAGTTTGATTGGTTTCTAAACCTCGGTTTGTGTTGGATCAGATACGATGAGTCTTCCAGCTTATAATTCTCACGAAGAAGAAGAAGAAGACGAGCAGGGCGAGGAGGTTTATATTGATGACGCGGACATTATCGGAGAAGTTGCTATGGACGACGAAGGTCCTCAATCAACTCTCTGTCTTTCTAGTTATGCTCTAGTTCTTCTGAATACATTTGATTAACACTTGTTTGTTTGTTGTGGATTTCAGATCTTCCTGACGGCGATGATGAGGCCGTTGGTATGTCACTTATGTATGTAGCATGTAGGTTTATTTTCCCCTTTTTGTTTGGCTGATTTGACTGATTGGTATGCAATGCTATTGATGGTGGTTTCAGATGGGCCTGATGATTCCATGCATATATTTACTGGTCATACCGGTAAGAGTTTCCCTTGATGTTCTTTCTCTATGCATTTCACTCTAAAAACCATGTAATTTTGTTTGTCAGTGAAGCCTGAGCAGTCAAGAGTGACTTCAGTACGCGTTATTTGAATTGAAAATTCTATGTTTTATATTTCCAAGGTCAAATTGTTACTAATTTATACCCAGTATATATGCGTTGCACATTTTTTCTTAGATTAATAATCGTAACTTTGGAAATAGAGTGATGCCTTGAATCTTATACTGAAGCAACAAGACTTTATCAACGGTGATTTTTAGATGCACCTTTTTTTTCACATGTGCATGGGTTGCGTTGTTGTCGTACTATCTTTGAACTGGAGTACAATGATGTTTTGGCTTCAAGTTAATTATTTTCTGTGCTATTTCCGAGCTATGTCATGGCTTTAATTACTAAATGTTTGATGGTATAAAAAATCTTCCTCCTCTTCTTTGAACAGGCGAGCTTTACACAGTTGTCTGCAGCCCAACAGATCCTATATTAGTTGCAACTGGGGGTGGAGATGACAAGGGGTTTCTCTGGAAGATCGGACAAGGAGATTGGGCTTTTGAGCTTCAAGGTAGGTGTTTGAGATAATGAGAGAAGAACTGCATATTGTATCTAATTTGATGGCCTGATTGTTTGATTTAGTGCTTATCTCTGAACCAAGTTTCACTTTGGACCTAGGGTCCAAAAGGAGTAAATTATGCACTTATCATATTTTTTCCCCACTTTTCTTCAATAACTGTGTAAGCTACTCTGCAGGTCATAAGGATTCTGTTTCCAGTTTAGCATTTAGTACTGATGGACAGTTGCTCGCATCCGGAGGCTTGGATGGGACAATTCAAATTTGGGATATAACATCAGGAAATCTTAAAAACACTCTTGAAGGACCTGGAGGAGGCATCGAGGTAAAAATTCTTGGCCGTATTCCTTGCTCTTACAGTTCTGTTGTTTATAGAGAGTTTAATATGAACTATGTGATTTGTCAGTGGATCAAGTGGCATCCGAGGGGGCATCTAGTCCTGGCCGGTTCAGAGGACTCTACAGTTTGGATGTGGAATGCTGACCAGGGTTCATATCTAAACTTGTTTTCAGGCCATGCTAGCAGTGTCACCTGTGGTGATTTTACCCCCGATGGTAACTATGCTTTGACTTGGCTTTTCATTTATTCAGAAGTATTTTTGGTCTTTCTTCATTGCCACAATTTATATAATTTATCATCCCCTTTTCTTGTTGCTTAAGGTAAAACAATATGCACCGGTTCTGATGATGCAACTTTGAGAATATGGAATCCAAAAACTGCAGAAAACATTCATGTGGTACAAGGTATGTGCTCAATTTTCCTATGTTCATCTTTACAAGCTACCAAAGTTTGGAGCAAAAATCAAATGGAAAAGGTGGTATGAACTTGAAATCTTACTTCGGCATCACCGTTATTTGGGGCTAGAACTGTTTAAATTTAGAAAAATAGTCTAGGAAGATGTGAATAAGCTTGGTCTCTATGCTCACTCTTCGTTTGGTCAATTGATAGCGCAATCGTCGTACTTATTCAGAAGCTTATGGTTCCAAAACCCTTTATATGATGGAGTAGATAGTCTTTAAATCAAATAAAGATGAGGATGGCACTGTTACGTTCTTTTGGAGTAGATTGAGAAAGAAAAGACATAGGTCTGAAATTTAGCCAATGTCTTGCTTATACTGGCTGAACTTTGAGTTTTTGGTTGGTGTCTATACTGAAACTTGGGTGGCAACATCTTTAATTCCTTATCTATCATAGATGTCTTTCAAATTCTTGGTTTTCCTGGTCTTCTACTTTCATTGGTTTCTTTCTTGCCATAATTCTACCAGAGTACCTTTTCCTGTCATGGCTCTAGCATTTTCCATTCCTTATACTTTCGGTTGAGTCTTCTGGAAACAAATGCTTATGGATATACAATAAAGAGTATTCCGGTCGGAATGCAAACACCATGTAGAATATATGTAGCATCTTATACTGATCTCAGCATATCCTTTTATCCGATGTTACCTATTTATAGCATTTTTCTCTCACTAAAGGATGGTATCTTAAAATATTTTGAGCAAGTGAAAGACTGGTTACATGGCAGTTTTGTGTATTTTCTGAAAATAGTCCTCACAAAGGATGTTACTTGTTTGTCTTTTGCTTGGGAATTTTGACAGATTTTCTGTTCCAGGTCACCAGTACCATACTGCAGCATTGACATGCTTGGCATTAAGCTCTGACTCAACTCTAGCTTTTACTGGTTCAGAAGATGGCTCTGTTCATATTGTCAACATTACAACTGGAAAGGTATAGGTACTTTTTGATCCATGCAATACAACTGGAAGGATATGGTTGCCTGTTTAGTTCCCTCGTTTAAAATCTAAAGCCATTAGGCCTTTAAATACACTGTCTTTTCCATCAACAGGTCGTTAGTTCCCTGGTTTCTCATTCAGGCTCTGTCGAGAGTATCGCGCTTGCCCCAAGGTACATTCAATCCCGCAAGGCCTCTCCCTTTACCTCTCCCTGCCTGCCTTTCCATAAACTGAACTAGTGCTGAGATAGTAAATATTAAAGGAGAATCTCTTTTATGAAAATATACAATTATGAGCTATGGAAACTAGAAATTACATAGGCAATTGAATGTTGCCACCGTGAAAATCACACGGCTATAGCTGTATCTAAGTTACTGACAATTTCTGAGCTAACTATGTGCATTCAATAAGATCCACCCTTTGACTAATAGTGTAATTTCACTATTCACGTCATATATATTTGGCAGCATGAATCGCAATTTTGGGAATGTATGGATTCAACTAATGCAACTCAGATCAAGTTTTATGTCATACTTGTAGCAATTTTGAAGATATTATCATAAAGTTTTCATCTATGTTTTCCTGATGCATCCTGCATAGTTTTGAGCACTGAATGAATTGTTTCATGATAACATCAATACCTGAGGCATTGGTGATGATATCCAAGTTGTGAGAAGGATATAAGACCATGTATTTATGGTTTCCATATATGAACCATTGGTGAGAACATAGTAATCTTTAACTTCAGCCTTGATTACTTGGAAAAAGAGGATTTGGAGCATAGAGGCTGATCCAGAGTGCAGTAATGGTTTTCAGCATGGAACTTCAATCATTTCTGATCAGGACCCAGTTTGCACGGCCTTTTTCACATTTTTTTATCATGACTGTCTATCTCAAGATGACACTGTTTTGAGGGGGGCTTAAATTTACTGGTATTTCAAACAGAATTTTTATAATACTTAGTGGAAATTACGCAAAGTGGAAATTTTGCAAGAGTGATTTCGGCAAAAAGAAATGATTAAAGAGTTTGCAATTAGGCAGTGATAAAAAAGGCATTTTACTAATTGTGAGCCATACTTCATCGTTCTGTGAAATTCCTGAAGAAGAAGCATGTACAAGGAAGCTAGTCTTTTTATAATTGCAGTATGACTCTTAATTCATGCTGCCACTATTCTGATGCATTTATTTGTGTGGCAGCTCCCATTGGGCTGCAACAGGAGGTATGGACAACAAGCTTATTATTTGGGATTTGCAGCATTCGTTGGCCCGTTCGATATGTGACCACGAGGTTTCAATTTCATCTTGTATTTGACATAGCCTTACCTTCGCCACATTTTAATTGGTGTCAGTACTGGTAGCGATAGTTCGGTGCGATGCTTGAGGAATCCAAATCTTTACCACTGTCTAATGGAAGTAATATTATTCGTTGCAGGATGGAGTGACATGCTTGACATGGCTTGGTGAATCGAGGTACTTGGCAACCGGTTGTGGGGATGGGAAGGTTCGAGTTTGGGATAGTCTTTCTGGTGATTGTGTACAAACCTTCAATGGGCACAGCGAAAGTATTCAGTCTCTCTCTGTATCTGCCAACCAGGATTATCTTGTTTCGGTATCTATTGATGAAACTGCCCGAGTTTTTGAGATTGCAAAGTTTAAGTAAGCAAAATAGCATGCTTCATAAGTTTGTAACAAGTATGGTCTTAGGGTAGTTTGGTACTTGAGAATATAAACGGTCGGTTCATTCATATTCTAAATTGAGCAATGCTGAGATGCTCAGATTCCTTTCCTTTTCTCCTCGAAGATGCTCAAATTCTCAGGTCTTAACATTGTGAAGCCATCAGAAGATTTATAAATTTTGGGCCCCATGTCCTACCTTTTTTACTCAACAACGTTACGGGTAACTAGTATAGCTGGTTTGTCAAAGTAATTTTTATGCTAAACAACAAAAATATCGCTAGTGTTTGTTGGAAATCTTGATTTGAAGCATGCCAAGTTTCTCCATTCGTTTAGGCCTCTTGATTTCCCTCTTTTGATTCCATAACTTAAAAATGGGCAAATTACATTTTCGTACCCTGTGGTTTGGGTTGAATTTCAAAATGATACCCATGCTTTTTTTTTTTGCATTTTCGTACCCTATACTTTCAAAACGTTTCAAATGTGTTCCACCGTTAGAAAAAACGTTAATGTTCTGTTAAATGGCTGATGTGGCTTATGTGGGGTCCACTAAAATTAACAAACCGTTAACCAAGGGAGGAAACAATTCTGTAAAAAAAAAAAGGGAACAAAAAACAACAAAACGGCGTCGCGTGTTTTCTTCTTCATGGACGTTCGACTGCCGCCGCCGATGCCGCCCCTCTCTTGGCTGACCACCGCAGCCTCCTCCCTCGGCCCCTGCGCCGATCCCGAGTTCATCAAGAATCAGTGGGAGATCACCGACATCGCGAATCTCGGCGTCGAGCTCGGATTTCGCGTCGTTGGCGATGGCCGCCAGGTGGCGGAGGTCGTGCTGGGCCCCGGGCGAGGTTCTGCTTCAGCGCCACATGGGTGGCCGCGAGCCGTTGATTCTCGACGAGGAGGGACTGGATCTCGCAGTGCTGGAGAGTGATGCGATCTTGGAGTGCAGTCGTGTTGGGCAGTAGGTTCGGAAGCCGGTGTCGCCGGAGCTGAGAGGATACTGCATCTGCCGTCGTTTTCGAGGAAGATGGAAGAGTCGGGGGTCACCGAGCTCACTGCCTCTGCCCGATCTGGAGTTCGAGGAAGGTGCAGGTGTCGGATCTTCATCTTCAGTCGAGCCGGAGCCACCGCCGGCGATCAGGAGTCGCCGAGTGGTCGCCGGCAGCCAAGAGAGGGGCGGCATCGGCGGCGGCGGTTGAACGTCCGTGAAGAAGAAAACACGCGACGCCGTTTTGTTGTTTTTTGTTCCCTTTTTTTTTTACAGAATTGTTTCCTCCCTTGGTTAACGGTTTGTTAATTTTAGTGGACCCCACATAAGCCACATCAGCCATTTAACAGAACATTAACGTTTTTTCTAACGGTGGAACACATTTGAAACGTTTTGAAAGTATAGGGTACGAAAATGCAAAAAAAAAGCATGGGTATCATTTTGAAATTCAACCCAAACCACATGGTACGAAAATGTAATTTGCCCCTTAAAAATGGATCATTTGTTGGGCACTTGGGCTTGACTTTTTTGCAACATTGAATGGTAGGGGCTACAACCCGCTCAAACTTCCAATTTCAGTTTTTAACACAGCATCTTTTATATCGAAACCTATCACCGATATATCTCAATTTCCCTTTCAATTTCATCACACTCAAATCAAATTTCATCTCAAATAAAATTCCATCAAACCAAATTCGCCCGCCAAGGATTGCTATCAAAATGCAGCAAAAATATCATGACCCATATTGAACTTGGTTCCTAAACTCAATAGACTCGGTTTCTAAGACCTAAAATCTCATTTCTTGTTGTTTCATTGCTTGCTTGTCTTCTCCAAAATCTCAATAAACCATGAAACTGAACGCTGCAAAAACAGTACCCAACACATACCTCAAAGTGTAGAGCTCGCGTGTTCATGAAAACTGCTAGTTGCCTTACTGGATAAGCTACTGAAGCCGTTTGTGAGTGTTTCGTAGTAAGCAGCTGCATTGGTGTTTTCACTCACCTCTCTCCACCTCCTTAAATCTATAGCAAGACTTAATGGAAAATGGAGGTCTTGAGAGAAATATATGAATTTAGAGGAACTTTGATGCGTTAGGAGGAAAAAGTTCATATACGGTTTGGGTGATGCCTAAAGCATTCACAACGTTTGATGCATAATGCATTTACAGCCTCTTAGTCTTAATATGATGGTGTTCACTTGATATGGAAATCTCACTCTTTAGTGAAAAGCAGATTAGTAATTTGATACTGAGCTTACGCTTTTCGGTTGGTTTGTTGCCTTTTCGGTTCTGAAAACTGATAAGATGTAACTCTTTTCCTATCACGTTATTACGAGTCTAGCTTAATTCACAGCTCAATCTCCAAAAACTTTCTCTTAATAAGCACCTTAAAAATCTGGGATATTATGCTTACCACTTTCTGCTAGATTGGTTGACAAAATGGGACTTTTTGTGTTTCCAAGAGTCGATCGATTGTGTTAGATTTTAGCGACTGTTGCCTCCATATCTATGTAGATTCTTGGGTTGTCAGATTTGGGTCATTGTTTGTTCGCCTTTCATTGTGCTTTCACTGGGCATATTAATGCCGCCGGTAAGAAATTGAATATGGTTAAAATTCTTGCAATAACAGAAACTGAAATCCTGCTACGACAGAAATCATGTACAAATAGAAACAGAAATAGAAATCCCGCAACAATAGATTAAGAAATCATCGAACAACTGTGTGTGAGTATTTAAATAATTATAATGAGTGTAGGGCGTATATGTCAAGCACCAATCTTTTCTGCTAATAAATATGTGTCATTGAGGTATGCGCTTACACCATAGAGCCCAAAGGATGATTGCTAACAGATGACTAGACCTAAAACTCCCTATTGGCCGGCATTTGAGATACTGTATAAAAAAAGCCTTTGGGGAAGCATAGTTTGCTCCATGACAAACACACAACGTTACTCAAAACATATATTTACTAAACTACGAACCTTACAAGAGTTTTACCAATCTTTCATTGGGCAAAACAAGAACACCTCATAGGCGTTAAAAACCTCGAAAACTTCGATCTCCTCCTAAGCACTCAACATTCCTATAAATAACTCCACACATTCTCCTCATTTTGAGACTACAAACTACACAGAATCAAATCATATACACAAGAAATTAATTGTTGATAGAAATGTCGAGCTCTGATGTTCTTCTTTTGGACTGTTGGGTCAGCCCATTCTGTATGAGGGTAAAGATTGCCCTCCAAGAAAAGGGCGTCAAGTATGTAGAGCAAGCTGAGGACCTCTTTGGAGGCAAGAGTGAACTCCTGCTCACGTCAAATCCGATTTACGGGAAGGTGCCGGTGCTGCTTCACGGCGGAAAGCCTGTGTGCGAGTCTAGCATCATCGTTAGCTACATTGACGAGACATGGGCTTCTCCACCACTACTCCCAGCTTGCCCATACGCTCGAGCCCAAGCCAAGTTTTGGGTCGACTTCATTGACAAAAAGGTTCGTTTTAAAACGAAATAATTCAATATGAACTTTATTTAGGGTAATTATTATTAAATATTATTGTGGTGGACAATCACTATTAATTTCACTCATGTGGTTAAAAAACTATTATACTCCCGTGGTCGCTTTGTGTTTGCAATACACACCCAGAGATCATCTTTTTTAATTTTTTTGCAAAAGACATTTTTACCCTCACACGTGCTTGTCATGTTCTGGATTTGGACGGGAAAACTTAACAGAGATGATGTTTGGGTGTGAATAGCTAGCGGAAAGCCAGCACGGGGGTACAATTGATAATTTTTTGACCACAGTGGTGAAATTGGTAGTGACTGTCCACCACAATACTGAAAAATTGGCCCTTTATTTATTTCCTACAATTTCATAAGTTATAATATGAAATTGGTAAACAATTTGACAACTGTAACCTGTGTTGCGTACATAAAGTTGTTCGATGCCGGGGGCAACATATGGAGGACTAAAGGAGAAGCACAAGAGGTGGCTGTGAAAGACTTCATAGAGGTCCTACAGCAGCTAGAGGGAGCTCTTGGGAACAAGGACTTCTTTGGCGGAGAAGCCTTTGGTTTTGTCGACGTCATTGCCATTGGTACAACCAGCTGGTTCCACGCATTCGAGAAATTCGGTAACTTCAAGGTTGTTGACCACACACCTAAGTTGTCAGCTTGGATTGAGAGGTGCATGAAGAGAGATACGGTTGCGAAAGTCATTCCGGACGCAGAAAAGGTCTATGAATTCGTCGTCTCTCTCAAGAAAATGATGGGCCTTGAATAGCGCGATGGATCGAAGAATCTAATCGGTGTACACTTCTCGTGTACTTGGGCCCCTCTGTCATTTGTACAAGTTAATGGTGTTTAGGCAATCCTTGGTCCGAACTCCCTACATAGTATGGGAAGAAAAATAAGGAGCAATAATTTTGACCAGTTGCCCTTTTCATGTATTCGCTAGAGCAGACATAGGGAAATGAGGCTCCTCTGTGGACTTGTCTTTGTATTGTCCAGCACCAGCTTAATAAATGGATTTTTGTGATCTTGATGATGATGATACTGTAAATTAGTCTTTATGCATGTAATGTTAGTTGAAGTTAAAAATAAATAACCTCATTAATTGTAAATTAAGTACTCGATAATTCATATAGCTAGGTAACTCATTATTTCCTTACAATCACTTAATTCAACTCATCAAAAGCACAATAACGAATTAAAATAGAGGGCTGCTATGTACACCCGGTTTTCTACTTTGGACACCTAGTTTCTTTGTACACCATTTTATTTTTCTGAAACTACTTTGAACACCCAAATTTAATTCAAATTTTCCACTTATAACTTTCATTTTGTTTATTGAACAAATTTTCTTGAGCACCTTTAAATTTTTCTTTGGACACCCAAAATTAGAATTTGCTAAACTCTCTCTTCACTACAAAAAAAAATGGCTATTTAGTTGCAAGAAGTGCTTTTTCGTCACAGTTGGTGATTAGCGACGAAATATTTTTGTTGCCAGGTGGTCGCAATAGGTCCGTTGGGGAAATCAGTTAGCAACGAATTTGCTGTATCCTCCTGTAGATTTCAGTGATGAAAATACATTTCATCGCGTTAGAGTTTTAGCGGCAATATATTTCGTGGGTAAAGCCCTAACAATTTTAGCAGTGATTTTCATCCTCTTCCATTGTGCCATTATCAAAATAGCAGATTGTGTGAGATTTAAGATTTAGAAAGATAGAGTATGATGCAAAATGACCGATTTTATTTTTTTAAAATCTAAATGAGTGTCCATAACTTTATATAGGGTGTACAAAGAAATTAAATACTTAGATGTAATTTCACATAAAGGTACAAATGTGATTACATGTTCTAAAAAAATTTAGAGTGTACAAAGAAGAAAACTAAGTGTACATAGCAGCCCTCATTAAAATATGATAGCTGGGCTACAACACTTGACGCATGCGAGGCACGCTTATGACCCACTCGCTAGCAAGAAACTGAACAAAGCAGAGTTCCACATTGTACCCGCCCACGGGGGATCGAAGTTCGAACACAAGACATAGGTGGGCAACCAAGGTGGTTAACCAACTGGCCACACATGCACATGGTTAAAACGATAAGTTTTCTTGTAATTTTAAGTTTGCGCACACATATATTAAGATCAAATTATACCCCAAAATTATACCTCAAATTAGGGACGGGCATTTTAAACCAAGAACCAAAAAACTAAATCAATTCAAACCCTAAAAATATGAAAAATTGTCTAAAAATTTCAAATTTTGAAATTCAAGCCGCGCTGATCCAAATTTTAAAGGATCAGTTTATAGTACGTATCATAAAATCTGATATGAAATAATATTAATTAAATATTGATTAAATAATTTACTCTTGTTAGGATATTATTAGTGTAGGATTTCAAAAAGGGATAACTAGAGCAAGAAACACATGCGATGAGAGAACTTATTTTGCCAAAACTCATTTTTGTGGAAGTTTCATCATTGAACACTTAATTAGAATTAATGAAGTAGTGTTATTTATTTTGAATGAACAATATGTATTTTGTGATTTAAATGGATGCCATCAATTTCATCGTAGATACATATCCGTTTTTGCTCTAGAGAACTTAATCTAATAAGAGTATCT
This sequence comes from Spiraea crenata, assembly GCA_033992175.1. NCBI lineage: Eukaryota > Viridiplantae > Streptophyta > Magnoliopsida > Rosales > Rosaceae > Spiraea > Spiraea crenata. The sequence continues at coordinate 2,281,617 of JAVBHV010000058.1, read as the reverse complement.
CCAATGGAGATGTCAAATTGTCCACATACAAAAATAACTAAAAGAGGGAGAAAAAATGTCTTCCATCCGAACAGTTAAAATGATGTGGTGCTGACGTGGAAAAACATCACTCTCATTGCTGTTATAATTGACAGCATAGTCAATTCATTTTTTTATTAATTTTAATGGGACCCACATACCATTATATTTATAACATGGTTCATACCTGTTGGACATTTAACATTGTTCATACTCGTTGGTCATTACCATGGTTCATACCCGTTGGAAAATATTACCAAAACGACATTTAACGCATTGGACATTTAAATGCTCGTTCTCATTTGTTTATCCCCGATGGTCATTGTTAATGCTCATACCCGTTGGATAATATTACCTAGACAAAGCTTAAATGTTACTTTATATCATTTTTAGATGCATCACATATTCAAATCTATCTGACATTTACTTTACAAAAGCATTCTATGGAGCTCCAAAATATTTTTATATTTTAAAAATATTGCATAGAAATTATAATAGTAATAAAATATTAATAGATTTTGACATATCGGATGGAGCTCCAAACTTCATTAAATGTCAATTTGCCACATAAGCCATCAAATTTAAAATTAACTTAAAAAATTTGACATCTTCATTGGAGATGCTCTAAGTAATTGTATTACCTAACATCTAGTCAAACAACCTAAAAGGACGTCGGTACTTTATGGTCAAATTAACAAAATCTTTTTTTTTTTGGTCAAAATCAAAGAAGTAACTAGCAAAAATAAAAGGTAGTTTTGAGCTTTTTCGTTCTTTTGGACAAAATCTCAGCCTATTCGCCATGACGCCCTTTGTTGTTTGTTTTGGGAGTTGATTTTAGCCGTTCCTTTTAAATTTTATACACTTCTTCTCGTTGTCTAATACTTGACAGTTGACCCTACCATTAAAATTGATCAAAAACTTAAATAAGTAGTGGACAAGGAAGATTAAGTGGTTTATGACATTGACGGATCTTTATTTAACACTACAAAAATTTGGAGTATTAGGGACTAACGTTGGTTTAAATAAGAGGGGGTCTTAATGCCCTTTTGCAACCAACTTATATAATCAGTCTCTAATTAGACTTTTTTGGGGATGCGGGAAGAGGAAAAATGACACAAAATGACAAATTTTGGAGAAAATTAGGGACTAATTGTATAAGTTGGTTGCAAAAAGGCATTAAGACCCCCTGTTATTTAAACCAACAGTTGGTCCCTAATACTCCAAATTTTTGTAGTGTAACTATCGGTGTTTGAATTTTGCGTTGACGCACTTTAAATTTATTTTCAAATGCTTGAAGCACCTTTAAAATATCCGCAATTAGGTTTTGTATTGCCAAATATGTTGTCAAACAATGCAATAAGTGGTCTAAGACTATCTGAGGAGGTAATTCTGAGATTAATTTCTCAGCTTTGGACAAAATTCTCAAAGTATCCTCGTTGGCGAAACTACCCACAAGGCTAAGGTGGGCTGAAGTCCAGTGAAAGTTTGACCAAATTTACCCTTTAAACTCTATATTTATAATTTAGCCCAGTAAGAAATTTTAAATATATTCGATATAACCCAGCCCAATTTTTTACCCAAATCCAAAAATAACTCACCTAACTCACTACTTCCAACCAAAAATCTATTATATTCTATGGAATCACAAATAAACGATCTTTTATCAAATATGTATTCGAATACTACATTTTCTTTCTCATATATATGATTCTTTTATGTTGAACGTTGTTGTAAATTTAGTAGTGGATATTTAAGAATAAGTTTTGGCTACAAAATTATAATTATAGGTTATATTCTACGAAAATTATAGTGAATATTGGTATACATAAAAAAAAATTGATTGTTAAGGTTCAAGCTAACAGCTTTATAATTAGACCACCCTAAAAATTTTTTTGTCCAATACATTCATCTGGAAGATGGCGATGTATATGCAGAAAAAATCAAACCATCATTCAATGTTTTTCATCTTGCATGTTAAGTAAAGATGTTGCTAATTGTAACTTCTTATAACGGCAATCATGGTTTTAAGGACGAACTATATTTTAGAAGTTAAAATGACAAGCCTCATAAATGAAGCTGAATCTGAATACTTAAGGCAAATGACATCCACTTGTTTGCACATTAAGTCGTGATACTAACTTGCTTATGTATGTCATCCACTTGTTTTGATCACTTTAGTCAAGAATCATGTTTAAGAATTGTTTTCTAGTCTAGTAATTTTCAACTTCGTGTTGTTTTTTTTACTTGTCCAAAAAAAAAAATTCATGTTATTTTGAAAAGGCATTAGTGCTAGATGTAAAATTTTGTTTTTTTTCCAACTCTACTTGTATAATTTTGTAATAGACTATGGGCTATTTTGTTTGCTTCAAAAGTTCGTAATATCATAAAACTGTGTGCGTGTTTTAATCCTAGGCCACGTGTTAGCAAGGCCGACGATCCAAGAAAACGAAATGTCAATTGTTGTAATAACAAAGTCATAATTCATTCCATTAAGCACACCAAATAAATAGACATTGGTCCTTTGTTGATGCAGGATTCAAAGTCATAATTCATTCCATTAAGCACACCAAACAAATAGACATTTGACCGATGAACTAGGTACAACCGCTCGACTCTTTCTTTTCAAATTTAGCTCCGTTTTGACAGGAAACAAGGAACGATAAACACTGGTCCTTTGTTGACGCGGGATTCAAGAACGATCCCAAAAAATACAAATTATGAGCGCTTCCCAATTACGTATGGCTAAACAAATATATAAATGTTGGGTTCGATAGTCCATCGATATGAGCAGTTCAAAATATTTACACATGGAAAAAGGGAAAACAAAGTGAAAAAAAATGTTTGGTTGGGTACTCAAACGAATGACTAGACCAGATCATAAACGAGATCATTTAACAGAAATAGAAAAGAAGCGACGGACCAGAAAAGACAAAAGCAAGATACGAAAATTGATGAGGTAATCAGCCAATCGGAATACAAGAGAAGACAAAAGGCAAACAAGGAATGTGGGGACAGGCGGGACTACCATGTGAAATGGACAGTCTTGAGTTAGAACGCCGCCGAAATTCGTTTCCGCCACTTCTCGTTAAGAAAAAGAAAAGATACTTGTTTGCACACAAAAGGCCCCAGTAACGCCTCCAATAAGACGCCACCACGTGGAGCGGAGGTTCCAAGAATGGACAAGGGCGAAGCATGGGATCATTGGGGAGGGAAAGAAACGTAGACAGAGAAATGAACCCCCATTTTGAGCTTGCAAAGAAAGATAGAAGGAATCTGATCATGTTGATTGGTTGAGGGAAAACGCAAAACTGTGTAAAGTTAAAGTTGATTGGTGAGGGAAATATCAGGTGGGGTCACTGGGCTTTGGGGTGGCAGCCTCCCCCTACTTTTGTTTTTTTCTTTCTTTTCTTTGTTGCCTTTTTGTTCTCTTATTAACAAAACCCCAAGCAACCCCCACATTCCTCCCTCTCCCTCTCAATTTCCTCACAATCCAATCTCATTTTTCTCTCTTCCAACTCCCAAGCTTTCTGTCTCCCTCCTCCTCCTCCTCCTCCTCTTCTTCTTCCTTCTAGTTAGCTAAGGCTGGTTCACATTCTTGTTCATCTGTTCGTACCAAAATTTGCACCAATCAGCTTACAAATTTTCAAAAAGAAGAAGAAGACAGTCCATTATCATACATACGTATATGGCTCCTGTTTCATTGCCTCCTGGTTTCAGGTTCCACCCCACAGATGAAGAACTCGTCGCGTATTATCTCAAACGCAAGATTAATGGCCGTAAGATCGAATTAGAAGTCATCCCGGAAGTCGATCTCTACAAATGTGAGCCATGGGACTTACCAGGTAATAATTAATTCCCTTTTCTTATATGATCATTGCTATCGAGTTATCAAATGAATTGTGATCGTCAAAAGACCATAATCACGAAAAGTAATGTCAAATGCTGCTTTAGGCATGCTTAATTATATCCATTTCTTTTTGTTCAAACAATGATCTTGTTGAGAAAAAATTAGCAAAGAATTAAGTGCCTTGCTTTACTTATCAGTCAAATATTCTCGTGTTTTTTAACTTTTAAATATCCACTATGGGAATTTAATAATCCTAAAATATTAGAGTAAAGAGTACTTAAACCGACCGACAGAAATGGTCCCCTATCTTTAGGGTTCCTGTTGTGAGCACCAAGTTTATAGCTAGTGAGACAAAGGTAGAGAACCAAGTCAAAAAGCATGCAAAAACAAAAGGCTTGCTTTTAATCCACTTCTTCCTTCAATCATCCCCATCTTTAGTTTCTTTAATAACATTTCCGGTCGTTAATTACTAATTAATTAATTAATCAAACGTTAAAATGGCGCGTTCCGTATATTGCCGTTGTGTCATTACTACAACTTACTTTAACCAAATTGAAATTGTGTTAATACAGGAAAGTCATTGTTACCGAGCAAAGACCTGGAGTGGTATTTCTTCAGTCCGCGAGACCGGAAATACCCCAACGGATCGAGGACCAATCGCGCAACGAAAGCCGGATATTGGAAGGCCACGGGGAAGGACCGCAAAGTAAATTCACAGACTCGCGCAGTAGGCATGAAGAAGACACTAGTGTACTACCGTGGGAGGGCGCCCCACGGGATTCGAACCGATTGGGTCATGCACGAATATCGCCTCGACGAGAGGGAGTGCGAAACTGCACATGGCTTGCAGGTCCAGGTTCTTTTCTAAATTCTTTTCTCTCCAAATTCATGATAAAGAATCAAACATTCTTCGTTAGGAATCTCTAATTAGTGTCGTGTTTTTGGAACATGTGTTTACACAGGATGCCTATGCGCTGTGTCGTATATTTAAGAAGAGTACGATGGGGCCGAAGATAGGGGAGCATTATGGCGGCACGAGTAGTACTACCAATTACCAGCTTACAAGTGATCATTCGTCGAGCGAAAACCTATATTCCGACGGTGGAAGATGTGAGGATTTTGAGGGCTCGAGTTACCCGATGCAGATGAATGCGTGCACATCGCCGGGCTTTGGTCATACGGCGCCTTCGCTTGACATGAGTCGAAAAAGAGATGGGAAATGGACACAATTCTTATCTAAGGATGCATTCAATTGCTCATCCTCATCATTTTCTCAATATCCCCATCATGCAAACATTCCATACCCTCCATCCAAGGTACTATTTTGTACTCCACATTTTGCATTATATTTGGTTATGATTCAAAGACTGACGGCAATCTGACTATAACATATGAGCGCTAGACAATCTGTTCTGATTCAGACATAACATCTATGCTAGACAATCTGATTGGCGGACATAATGTAGTAGTCTCTAATGCGCCATTTCCTTTTTTTGCAGGTTGATATAGCGTTGGAGTGCGCGAGGCTGCAGCACAGACTGTCGCTTCCTCCGTTGGAAGTGGAGGATTTCCCCGGAATGGCCAACTTCAAAGCGATGCAGTATTCGAACCCGGGGTTCGAAAACACGACCGCCGAAACCGATGCTTTGCAGGAAATTCTCTCGGTCGCGCACGTTTCTCAAGAAATTATTAACCAGTCGAGTAATCTCGCCGATCAGACGTGGGGCGGAAACTACACTCCTCCGGGGAATGACTTCAGCTTTATGGTCGACAGAGACGCTCATTATAGTCAGATTAATGCGGACATGATGAACTCTATGCGATATGTGGAAAAACCATGGGAAAATCCGTATACGAGGTCGATCGAGATCGGAGATCTCGAAGATGAGTTTAAGATGGAGAATACGGCGGAGAACCTGAGATGGATCGGAATGTCAGACAAAGATCTCGAAAAGGTACCTTTGGCTCTGTTTAGCTCATCAGCTTACTTATGGCACACTGCTGTATTACTCAAAATATTAACAATACTGATATATATATTATTTTTGAATATTGCATAGAGTTTCCTAGAGGAGCAAAAAATAGTACCAGTAGAAAACATTTCGGGGTTTCGAAGGGAAGAGCAAGACCAAGAACATGAGGTTCAAGGTATAAACATATTTTTGATTATAGTTTAATTTCCTTTTGTTTTGGCTTTTCTCTGGTTACTAAGAAAAGATCAATTGCAGGAGAAACTGGGGATCATAGTGGCGTCATGAAGGAAGTCGACGATAGCGAAACGAATGAGGATTTCTCGCTCGGATTCATCAACGAAGACCCGAATGAGAACTTCCTGCACGACGGAAACATGGACGACTATTCGCCGTCTCCAAGTTTCGAAGTGATTGAAGAAGTCCAAGTGAACCGCGGCCTGTTTGTTTCGACGCGACAGGTGGCCGAGACATTCTTTCACCAGTTGGTGCCTTCACAAACGGTCAAGGTCCATCTAAACCCCGTGTTGGGCCACAACTTCTTCGTAGAGAAACTCGACGAACCGACGAAAAGTTGTTTCTTCGAGAACAAATCGACGAAGCCATGGAGGAAAATTGCAAGCAGCATTGTTTGTGCAGTTACACTTCTATTGATGCACGTCTTTTATCTAGGGCAACATACGGAAGATGCGAAATCGATCGATGCCTTGGGCGCGAAGATTATTGTGGACGAAAAAGGGAATTCGAGCACAATGAGCAAGAAGAAGAAAGGACTTGGATTAATTTGCCTAGTGAATGCAAGAGGAGGTGGAGGTAGTGCTACTTGTAGTGTGCTTGTGAAGAAGGTAGGGATTTTCCTCACTGTTTCTTTGGCTCTTTGTACCATGTGGGCTAACCACAGTATAATTCCGTAGCGAAACTCACCGTTTTACTTCGGTTCTAAGTTCTAACTATACTTTGATTGTTTGGGAGGGGGATATAATTCAGCCTAACCCTTAGCTATACAGCTTTGTTTAATTATACATTTACAATTGTAATTTATGTTGACACAAAATGATCTTGTAATATTTGATATTGATTTATACTTACATAGATTTCTTTGTTTATTTGATCTTTTCCTAATAACAGCATTTTAGTTCTCACACATGCCATGCTTGTCATTTGAGCAAACGATAATGTTCTCCCAAAAAAAAAGGGTCGGAAAAACGTGACGTGGAAGTGTGAGGTTGGAGGTGTATTGGCTCAACAAGATTTGAACATGACGTAGGGTAGAAGAAAATCCAAGGACCACATAATATAAATTACTGGAATAAATCAACTATACATTGTCCAACTTTGCGCGACGAGATGACGTTTACATTGTTGACTTATTCCTGGTCTATGAATCCACTATGCATGTATTATTAAGAGGTTGTCTTTTGTCTAACATAATCCAAAAGGATAAAGAAGGGAAATGTTACCTACCATTAGGAGTATAAAGTTAGCTGAACATGGTGTTAGATATGGTAGACCACGCGACTCTACTTTTCACTGTGGGAGATAAAGGGGTCTGGTATATTGGTTTTGATAAGGATTAAACAGAGCACATGGGAAAGGAATGAGTCATGTGTTGGGAATGGGAGAAAAGGTGAATAAGTGTAGTGATGGAAGAAGACAAATTTATATGCGAACCTACATACAAATGGCTCACAGGGGGATGGAAAAACTTAAGAAGTCCGAACCGTGATAGATTTAGACTAGAAGCTCAATTTCCTTCACTTGTGTCGTTCTACAAATTCCTTGATGACAGGAAAATTTCCTAAAGGTTATGCATAACATGGGTTAAAAAACATATAGGTTTTGAATGAGTTTTTTTTGACAAGTACGGTTAAACATACATATAAACATATATTATAATGGAATAACTTCATATAATCATAAAGTTTCCTAATCTCAACTTGGGACTAGTTAACCTCTACATTGTCATATTCTATGTGTTTTTGAAGTCTCATTCTTAGAAATTTACCAATAATCATAATTGCAATAAAATAAAATAAAAATATAGTACTTATGTCATAATAAAAGTGTAAGATTAAGTGAATATATATTCATAACTATCTAGGATAATATTTTAATCCTTAGTTGCTGTCATATTTTTTAATTTGTGAGCACATAATAGTTCGTCAGCATGAACACCTTGTTATTGAAGCCTAATGTTTCTAACTTCTTAAATATAATAGGCTTCTCGGGAAAAAGAAACTAAATAAAAAATCAATTTTTTTAATTATATCTATCTTAAAAAATAATTTCATTATAGTCATAAAAATCATGTGGTTTTAACCATAGGATTATATAGAGATTTTACTGTAGTTATAAAGATGTGAATATTGTCATTTATGCATGCTTCAGATTTTTCCTAACGTATTGTAATCCCACCAATGGTTAAAAGAAGACTCTTTGTGCTCTCAAACTTCATTTTTGGTACTAACTTAAACCTCTTTTTGAGTAATATGTATGGTACATGAATTTCTTCATGGGACATTTATTTGTCATTTGTTCCTTAATATTCAAGGTCGTATAATTGCTTATTCAAACGTACGATTTTCTAGCTTTTTGTCATGTACTTAAGTGTTTTTTTTGCAACATTGAAGTGTTCTAATTCCACCAACGTCATACATCAGATTTCTCCATCAGATGAAAAATATTAATCAAAATTGAAAAAGACAATTTTACCCTTGAATTTGGATGGAAAACTTAACTGATGTGTGAATTGATAACGGAAAGCCATAAAGGGGGTATAATTGATAATTTTTTTTACCACATGGGTGAAATTGATAGTGAATGCCCACCACAGGGACATTCAGTGATAATTGACCCCATATGTGTCATTCAGTTTTGTTCAGCCACTTGTCAAACTTATATATAATATACCACTTTGAGCAACAAAAGTATCCTCTATATACCTTTAGATTGTGGATTGTTTGACACCTTGACGGGATCTTAGTAGAGTATAAGGGAATGTTTGGTACGCCTCATTGGTCAGGTTTAGATTGGACTATTTAAATTAGTTCTTTAAGTTCATGTTTGATGAAAACAAGTCTTACTTAAATGGGCTTATTTAAGCTCTGTGTGTTTTTTTTTTCTCCTCCTTATTTCACCCAAAAGAGCGAGCCGCAAGAGCAGCTTGCTAAACAACAACGATGACGCCCAACGCCTCTCTTCTCTTTGTTCTCACATCGGCCAGTTCTGCATGCCAAACAAGTCCTAATAGAACTTATTTTCTGCCATCCACTTGGAGTTCTACTATGGCACTGGCAACATGTAATATTATACATTGTTGATTTTTTCTCAACTATAGGCCATATAGCATCCTAAGAGCATCTCCAAATGATGCTATGAACATGATAGGTAAATGTGTGATTTGATGGCTGACGTGGCATAAAATCTATCAGTTTTCATAGTCAGTAAAACAATGTGCTCCAATGGAATAGGCAAACAGTTGCTCCAAATGTTATTATATAATTTACTCTCTTTTTTTAATCATATATCATTTACTATACTAATTCAAATTTTGGTAAATATTCCCTAACTAAATTCATTCACCAACACACACACCCTCTAATAAATTCTGTATCCAATGTTGTTACTCTGTTTTCAACTAATACTCACAATTACATTTAACAATGCTCACAATTACTCCCTCAATAATGAATGAGGTTGTTGATGGTTGAGAGTTGAATATTAATTAGATGAGTGAGAGTGAAGAAATAAGGTGCAATTTTAAGTTACCATGATAAAAAGTGAACAATAATATTTTTTTTATTCAATAAATTGTGTAGGTTCCATTTTTACAACATCCAAAGACTCTACAAATATACAGATTCTATTAGACTCTGTATAATTTGCAGAGTCATTTACAGCATCCGTTGGAGAGCTGTTTTGGTGACATGGCGCTGTAAATTGAGTTTGTAAAGTGTTATAAAACATCCATTGGAGATGTTCTAAAAAAAGGATAAAGAAGGGGTTTCACCATGGGGATTAGAAGAAGGATAGAGCAGAGTGTGTTGGCAGTGGAGCACGTGACCAATACTTTAATTTCACTGTGGGAGGGGTATATTGGTGCAGAGCACATGGGAAGGGAATGAATCATGTTGGGAATGGGAGAGAAAAAGGTGAACAAGTGTTAGTGATGGAAAAAGATGACAAAATATCTATGCAAACATACATAAATGGTTCACGGGGTCACTTGCAATTGTGTCCCCATTTTTGACAATTGGTCCTCCTCCTCATCCTGCCAACTCACCTTCCAGTAAACTAATTTGAGCCCACCCCCACCACCACCCAATCACAAGTGACCTGCCTTATATTCACATTGGAAAAAGGGAATGGGAAGAGAATGATATTAAATTGGATTTTGAGACTCTCTTTATCTTGTTTGTGCGAGATATTTTTTGTACCCTGTGCATTTATATCTGAAAATAATGGATTAGAGAGTGTTGTTTGATTTGGTGGTATATTGCTATGGGCACTTCGTCTTCTTATTATTGTTTCACCGGCTGCGTGCAAAGCCTCGTCTTGTTCTTCCTTGTGGTTTGGCTTTTCTTTACCTCTGGTTCTCACGGAAGAGCGAATGCCGCCGCGACCTCGGTGAAAGCGACCAACAGTAGTACTACTTCAAAAGTTCAAGACGCTGTTGATTTCCATATATATTATGGACAGACCTTCAAAGTCATCAAGAACGCCGTCGACGCCAAGAGCTATCTTCTCATCCAGGTACATTTTAAAAGTTCCTTAATTTGCTTATTTGGATGAAAGTTTTGTTACACATTTTGCTAATTTTGCTTTCTAATTACTTTTGGACATGTGTAACGAAATTGATAGAACAATTCAAGGATGGCAGCAAGGACACAATATTGCACGTCAAGGATCAGATCGTTTGTTATTCCTTTATCAAATTATTCGATCGATGCCGATAACTTTCCAGGTATTGATCCCTATGTATGCACTCTTTACATAATTTTCCGTTCAAAGCGAAGTTAAAGTACACTATATATGGTTTCTTTGCTCTTTCAAGAGTTTGTTTATATATTAATTAGTGGTTATGGGTCTATTGGTTTTCCGGGGTTCTTTGTTTCCCATCCTTGGTCAATCTATTTCTTAGAATAATATACACTTAATACCCCATGTGCCCCCTGCAACTCACATTTGGGGAACTTTTGCCCCCTGCAATTCAAAATGGGTACCAAATGCCCCTTTCAACTCATTTTTGGGGACAATTTGCCCCCTTTTGCCGTTTTCCGGCCACCTTGCTTAGGTGGACTATGCCACATAGCAAAAAATGTGGGCCCCACCATGCACAATCAGCAAAATAAAACTCTCCTCCCAAAGCTGCCGCCCGCCGTCTTCCTCTACGAATGCCGACCCGATGAATTTGCAAATCGGTGAATTCAGCTACAATAACCTATCTAATTAGTTCGAAATTTCATCACTAATCACAATGAAGCATCTAAGTAAACCAGAAAAGATTTGATATCAATGATCCATAAGAAATGAAAAGCAAGAGAGTATCTCTCTGACCGATTTCCTTGAGTGAGTTCCGGACTCGCTGAGTCCACTCAGCGTCAACTCCGGTTTCACTACCGCTTGGCTCGTGCACTCCGATTCCTGCTGCGGCTCCATTGGATCTTTCACTTCAGGGTTCAGCCATCGAACAACGACCAATTCCGGTACCAGATCTGAAAGCTCGTGTACTCGCTGCAACCGGAATACCAATAAAAATAACGAAAAATAATTCAATTCGAACCACTTGATCGCCGTGAATTGAAGTACCAATCAAGGTGAGACCAGTGACTGTTTCCGGCGCGGCGGAATTGATATACGACGGCGGCCACGCTTAGCTTTAGGGCGAGGCTCTTCGAAGTCGTCGGCGATCTCTCGCGCTCTGCCCGGTCGCCGCCATCATTGGCGTTCTGGGCGTTTCGACCCACTCGCAGCCGATTCGACCCAGACGCCTTCCCACCACCCGCCGCAGAAGAAGGCGTCGACCACGTCACCGAACTTGAAACGGTGCTCAGTCTCCCTCGGCGGCTGGGACCGAACCAGTGCCGCCTCCACCTCCTCGTCCGCCGCCTTGCGGAGGCTCCCGTGGATCCTCCGGTCGAACTTGGCCTTCACCTTCTGGTACTCGACTCTGAATTTGCTTTTTGGACTTCCGGATGATCTTCGCCGGGAAGAGAGTGCCGCGGAGCTTAGGGTTGGGGCTGGTGACCTCCACTGCTCACTGACCTAGAAATTGAAGTCTGCCGCCATGGGTCGTCGCTTCTGCAGAACTCTCTCTAACTACCGATTTGCAAATTCATCGGGTTGGCATCCGTGGAGGAAGACGGCAGGCAGCAGTTTTGGGAGGAGAGTCTTATTTTGCTGATTGTGCATGGTGGGGCCCACATTTTTTGCTATGTGGCATAGTCCGCCTAAGCAAGGTGGCCGGAAAACGGCAAAAGGGGGCAAATTGTCCCCAAAAATGAGTTGAAAGGGGCATTTGGTACCCATTTTGAATTGCAGGGGGCAAAAGTTCCCCAAATGTGAGTTGCAGGGGGCGCATGGGGTATTAAGTGAATAATATAATATGAATTTGAAAAGTTCTATTGAAGGACAAAATTAATCACAGCTGCCACATAATATCCATTTAGCACACTAATATATCAAAAGATTACTATTTCATGACACTGATCATATTGTTGGCCATGTTTAGGTAATAATGGCCGTATAATTGTTCATGAAAACGGCAAACCCCCCTAAATTGATAGCCTATATAATAATCCTCAACCACCAAACATTTGAGGGTTGAGTTCAAAATGAAATAGCTAGGTACAAACCCCTTTTCAAGAAGTTACGATATCGATCTACTCCAAGAATCTATAGGTTGTTCAGTGATTTTCTCTTACATGGGCACAATTGTATCTTCTTCCATTGGGTCTATTGTTTTTTCTTGGTTTGGGTACAAGTTATTCCTTCCTTTGGTTACAATTTCTTTCTTTCATTGGGTATATTGTTTGTTCTTCATTTGGGTACATTTGGTACATTACTTTCATTTGGGTACATTGTTTGTTCTTCACTAGGTGCATTCATTTGGATACATTTGGTACATTATTTTCACTTTGGTACATTATTTTCATTTGGGTAGATTGTTTGTTCTTCACTTGGGTACATTTGGTACATTGTTTATATAGTCTATTTTTTATGAGTGATCTTTTTCATTCCTATGGGTACGATCGATTTTTATCATATGGATAATTTTTTTATATCGTACATAGATCATATGGGTATGACATTCTTTTCATGAGTACAATTTTAAGTTTGTGTTCACAACTTTATATGGGTACGCACCCATCCAAGTACGCATACAAGACTGCTTATAGGGCATGAAATGTGAGGATGAAAATAAATTTCGTTTGAGTATTGAACAATGGAAAAAAAAATGCTTGAATCAAAGTTGTATTAAAAGTTGATAAGATGAGTATGGTATACAATTGAAATCCCTTGAAAAGAGGTATTATGGTATATGCTAGCCTTAAATTCCTAAAGGCAATAGTCAAAACTTACCCAAATTAAAAAGGTTCAGAAGTAGAGGGTAATATATGTACTGAACAAATACAATTTGTAATCTGAAAATTAATCATGCTAATATGGAAGCACGCATATAATAAAATGCTGATTTTGACTAAACGTTTTGTCCTTCAATCTAAATTTGAAAATTAACATAGTTTTAGTAAAAGAATTCTTAGTGGGGACGGGTGCCAACCAAATTTTCCACATGAGATTGAAATTCTAATTATTTAAGTGATACTGTTACTTTCACTCCCGAAAAGTCATCGTGCACTATGTTTTTTCTTTAATCTTTTACACACATGGATCAAATGTACACTAACTTTTTAAAAGTACTAATAATAGAATGAATTAACAACGTGAAAATAGAGTAATTTTTCCTATCGGCTATTTGGATCTTTCTCTGTATTTTCAGCCAACTTCTATTTTTCAGTTTCTTAATTCTTCTTGTGAAATTGCAGTTTCCTTTTTTGAGGTGAGGATCGCCGGCTCCAATAAGTCGTAAATCCCATTCTTTAGTATGAATCTGTCTTCTTCTCTCAACTTCTCTTTGATTTCTGAATTTTAATTATGGTTTGAGTATGTCATGTGATTATGGTCCCACATATATAGCACTTCCTCACAAAATGCGTGAACGAGTTTATATACGTACTATGACACTCAAAACAGTAATTGTCTACATCTATATGAAATGCATAATCAGTTTTTTAGAGTGTCAATTATTCAACAGCTCATGTTCTATAACTTACTGTTTTTTTTATTTTTTATGCAAACAAAATTGTTAACTTTCTCGTGTAGCTTTTGGGATTACTGGAGAGCCTGAAAGGAATTACATCAAACTCCCTGGCTTCCCAATGTGTGTTGAAATTGTACGAAGCTGGAGAAATCGAAATGATTAACAAAAGTGAGCCAGAACAACTATCAAAATTTGCAGCACATTTCATTATTGACATGGACCAGCCACAAGCTTGCAATTTTGCCTCTTTCGTCCCTTATGCCGAGGACACCCCTTTACAGGTAAGCCTGCTATATATATTGTCACTATCTGCTAGTTTAATGACATTTCACGGTTTCTTTTCAAATTACAACTTCGAGTTCTACATTTTTTGATAGCGAGCAGAATGGATCAAGTTCTTGGGAGTGTTTGCAAACGTCGAGAGCAGAGCAAATCAAGTATACGATGCAGTAAGTATACATATTTGATAAGAGTGAAATTTAAGGTGATAGAAATCAATGTTAGTATACGTACAAATCAAATTTCACTAACTATATACATACATAAGTAGGTTACGCAGAGCTATCAATGTTTGACTAAACTTGCAAAAGCGAGGACATCGTCCAAACCAACAGTAGCATGGATGGAGTATGATAATGTACGTAACATACACACATGCTGATCCATATTAATCACTTCATGGCCTTTTAATCAACTAGATTTCCTTTTCGCAGGGTGTATGGTCTTTTACAAAGGAAACATATAAGTTGAAGGTTAGTAACTTTTGAATCATCATTTTCGTCAAAATTGTGTTCGAGAAGAAGAAAGAGTGCGATCCATGATGACTATTAAAAGTACTAATAATAATTCTCTCTTTACACATTAAATTTTTGAAATTAAAGTATGTAGAAGACGCGGGTGGTGAGAACGTGGATGTATCTATCAACAAAATTACATACAACATCTCGAACCCTGACGATTTGGAGGCACTACATGCCATTTTATGTGTGAGTAGTTCAACCTCACATATATGACCTGTTATTAATTATGCAATTAAGATTAAATACTCTTAATTAATAATTACAATACTTTTCTGTTTGATCATGTAGACAACGGATGTGGTCATCGACGAAACATACGCATCAGATCCAGTTATGTACAATTCCTCAACGTTCCTCCAAAACATAAATGTGGAAGATCATTCTTGTTTTGCTTTCCTCTCTAACCAAAGCTTGTGGAGATACGACAAAAGAATTCAAAACTCAACTGCCCTAGGTACTTATAATAAATGGTTCTTTTTCCATTCTTCTTGCGTTGTCTTTCTTATTTAGTGTTGATATTAAAAGGGTAACTTATAACTGAAAGTAATAATTTTGATTGGTTATTATTTTGCACGTGAAGACTGGTATAATGGAGCAGTTTCCCAGCCGCAATTGGTTTTAGCAGATCTCTCTGAAGTATTGTTCCCAACCGGAAATTACACAACAACGTATTTCAGAAATATTGCAAAAGTAGGTCACTTTTACGGTATATATAACTACTTAAATTGCATTCAGATAAACTAAATTTGTTCTAAGTAACTTGTGAAATATTGCAGGGCGATGAAGTTGTACATATTACTGCTGAAATGTGTGACAGGAATATCACCTTTGCAATGGACCCTGCTTTACCAATTTGCTCATGACTTCGAACTCCAAGAGTGGTCAAAGCATCAGTTTCCTTTGAAGTTTTCCTTTTATCACTAGTTTCTTAAAAGTAGTTTCTTTTATTGTGATATTCTTTTTGAGAACATAAAGATTATTCAAAACGCAGGGCTAACGGTTCGGGGTAAAGCTTAGGTTATATTGAAATAATAACCCAAAATTGAAATATTCTAATAAGATAAGAAGCAATTACATTTTGATACTATTTTAGGAATAAAATACTGAAAAACACTACTACACTTTAAACATTACAATATATTACTACTTTGACACATGTTGATTTTTAATTAGCTTATACACTTTTGCAGCCCAATTTCATGATTCTTCCTGCTGCCAGCAGCAGTCTCTTTTGAATTTTCCAAAACAAAAATACTGCAAATCTTGTTTGGCTTATAACTTTCTCATTTGATCTCCAAACGATACAAGATCAGCGGCGTTGGATTCGTACCGATCTCCTCTTTCTTTTGGTACCAAGGTTGTTACCTGCAGATCTATATAGAAGGAGAACAACTCCGAAATATTTTAGCATTTTTCGGTGAAATTAGTCAATTTCGGCCAATCCGGCCACCTCCAAGCTCAAGTGAGGTACCAATCCTCAAGTTTTCTCATAATCTACAATTTCTATGAGTTATTTTCATGTTTTAGTTAGGTCTTGAAAAACCTTATGCTGGTAATCCTTGTTTTACCTTGACTCCTTCAAAATGAAGGAACAACTTCTAATTTGAAGGAGGAGAATTTTGGGCTGCTTAAGGCAAAGCAGCCAAGGGTAGCTTCACTTCCATTTTCCCACTTTCATGAAAAAAAATTTCATGATCGGAACCGTTCACTTTATTTATTTGGTTATCTAATTGTATGAACTATATTAACGGTATAATTAGGCATTAAACGAACTGTCGATATATTCTACAAAGTTATATAACCAAAAAATCTCGATTTTGATTGAATTTTTGTAGGAACGATCTTGAGAAATTAATGAATAAAGCGAATGGTTCCGATCATGAAAAAAATTTGCGAGAAAGTGGGAAAATGGAAGTGAAGAAGCCCAAAATTCTCCTTTGAAGGAACACTTGTAAATTTGAAGGAACTCCTTCAAATAGAAGGACCTCTTTCAAATTGAAGGAATTGAAAATTGAAGGAACACCTCCTTCAATTTAAAGGAATACTTCCTCCAATTTGAAGGAACACCTCATTCAATTTAAAGGAACACTTCCTTCAGACTTAAATTAACACCTCCTTTAGATTTGAAGGGACACCTCCAAATATGCAGGTGTTCCTTCAGATTGTTTCTTCTCTCAAATCAATTTTTTTTTAAATTCAAGTTTGTAGAGTGTGTGAGCCCCACTTATGTGGGCTGTGGTGGGTTTCTTGGTTTTAATTTGGTATTAAATTGTAAAAATAGTAGTAAATTATAAGAAAAAAAGTGTAGTGTTTTTGGTAATACTAAAACCCACATAGTAGTTTTTGATAAGAGCCCCATAAGATAATTACAAAATTATACTACTTAAGAGATAAAATGCCCAAAAAACTTATGACAAGTTAAACATTACAAAATAGTACCATCTTGACACATGACATGATTTAATCAAACCCTTTTAACTTGTTAACGTTAACGCTGTTAACTAACTGCAGGCTGGTGGGTGGTATAAAAGCACGATGTTCTTCACCCACAGCTCATTTGCTTCCTCAGGATTTCAAAAAAGGAGAAAATTGCGAGCCACCTCCAACCACCTCGTTGGATTTCCCGGCGATTTTAGAGAGAAAGTTTGAGAAATCCGGCGCTATTAAGCTCATCATAGTGCATGTTTAGCGCGGGCGATCAAATTGTATTAGTAAGTCAATTTGAAGGAACACCTGCAAATTCGAAGGAACATCTCCTTCAAATTTGAAGGAATACCTGCAAATTTGAAAGAACATCTGCAAATATGAAGGAATAGCCCCTTCAAATTTGAAGAAACAACTTCTTCAAATTGAATGAACACTTTTCAAATTTGAAGGAGTTGTTCCTTCAAATTTGAAAGTGATGTTTGGTTGCCATCTGGAGGGGTAGGGTATTGATGGAAAGGAACGGCAGTTACAACTGCCGTTATTGGGAGAATGAGTTTTTAGTGGGTTTTTAAAAAAGTAGTATGATATGACAATAAAATTGATGGGGTAGTGTTTTTGGGTATAATTTAGGTGGTATAGTAGTTATTGGGCATAATTTCGATTCTAATCTATCAGTCCATTTAATAGGAAAGAAGAACATAAATTTTAGGCATTTATGAAGTAAAATTCAATAAGAATTGGGATTTACATGGTGAGTGTGAAGCGCGCAGTGGCAAGAGAGACGGGAGCTTTAGCAATTGTAAACCTTAAAATTTAGTCAGCGTAGAATAAATTCTGCAAAAGTATGAGCATTTGTAATTGTTTATAGCAAAATTTGCACCAGGCGGTCCATGCAATCCCAACCATTGAATCAAGGAGGAGTGAAGTAGTTTTTGATGATTTTTCACGATATTATTATATTGCCAATTATAGTAATTATTACAAAACACTATCCAAAACTATGAACTTTAACAACTAGAACTACTTGAAATCCTCCAGAGAATCTAGTCTTCGCTTCAGCAACACCACCCTTCGCCGATTGGTAGCTTTCCGGCGAGCGTCGTTATGCGCCTTCCTCCGCCGCTACTAGATGTCGGCCACCTTTTTCAGTTCACTGCCCACCTTCACCTGCAAGGATCTTCCGAAATTCTCAGGAAACGGCTTCTTCATATCCATGGATTTTCGGGATCTTTTTTTTTGAATTTCACAGACACACACACACAATGAGCGAGCGAGGAAGAAGGCAGAGAGAGGCGGGTGACTTTTCTGATTTTTTAATCAAGGAGGAGTGAAGTAGTTTTTGATGATTTTTCACGATATTATTATAATTTGCGAATTATAGTAATTATTACGAGATCTTGTTGAAAATAAATGCGAGGAAATGACCGTGAAGCTATTAGGAAAAAAAGTCTATGCCTTGGTCATCAAGAAACACGAATGAGATCATCTTGAGGTCGTGGTAGGAAACAAATTGTGCAGAACTCACATTCAATTAGATAATTCTTGGAGTAAATCTTGATGGCAATTTGGAATAAATTTGGAGTGTTTGACATGAAGAAATCGGCCTACAATGGCTTCTTGGCCGGTTCTAGACTCCAAGATTAGAAATAGGAGTTAACACCAATTTTTTGCATAGAACACGGGCAAAGGTAGTGCAAGTGGGTGGCAGCCACAAATGGATGATGAAGAAAGGTTCCACAAACCTGGAGAAAAGTATGGATTTGAACATTGGATTGGGAGTACTTGTCTAGGATCTGTTGGTGGCAAGACCAAGTTAGCTCATGGTTTGAATGCACGGATGAAGACACAAAATACAGCAGTAAAATCTCAAACCTTCAACGTGTCATCGTGAGTGTTGAAATAATCCATAAAAAGAAGGGGCACAATATTCCCATACTTGCTGTTGAGAGTCTGAAAACAAAATTGGCCGGGTAAGGCAATGTAAAACAGGAAGAGAGGAGCAGAAGGGAGAAATGATAGGCCAAAAAGATAACCTCAATATGGATGACTATCAAGTCCAGAAACGTGAAGCCATCTCGAGCTTCAATGACAGACCTACATGCCAAATATAAATGAACCTAAAATCATCCAAGTCTTGGAAACAGGATACATGCTACCATGATACACTCTATGCATCATCACCAGGTCTTTAATTATTTATTTATTTGTTTGGTAGAAATCTGAAACATGTTTCCATTAGATGAAGGGCAAACAGTTGAGCCACATTGAGAAATGCCAAAATTCGAGTCAAAGCAAACTGGTAGTAATGAGAGAACAAAGTGCAATGTGGTAACAAACACATAAAAAAAGCCAAATGAGTCGCTTGAAAAGGAAGATGCCTTTTGAGAATTTCAGAAAATCTCTGGAGGTGAAGGCAGGAAAGGAATTGAAGAACTTTGTTGCCATCGAGGAGAAGCCGAGAAATGCAGAGAAAGATGTTCACTGGCAAGCTAACCATCAGCTAAGGCTGCTGGTTCTGAAGCAAAAATTGGATACTCTGAAGCAATTCATGTACGATCTTCTAGTTTTGAATTTTTTGAATTTTTTTTTTGTTATTAATTGCTTTTACTATAATAGATACTGCTGTGTAGTATAATCTAATTCAGGTTGAGAAACATGTTTGCAGTGAGAGTGACAAGAGAGGGTTTGTGAAAATGGCATCGAGACATCTGGATTAGAGAGGCGCACAACATCATCCGGAGTGGAGTCAAATCCACACCATTTCAGATGGTTGCGTGCTTGCTTACAAGGACTTGACAGCTATACCATCAAGAGAACTTCTTCTTCACTTCTCTAAGTCTGAAATATCTTCAAGTGCAAATTAGGATTTCGTTTGTTTAAGTATCAAGGTTTTAATTGCATTTCGTGTTTAGGTCTCATTCTTAATGAATTGGAATTAAAAAAAACTTTCCATTATGTGTCTTCAAGAAAAAAATCCTAATTCTAATTGTGATTCAATTTTGTTAATTTCGTGCAGATTGAATTATGTTGTTTTCGATTTGTATTGTGGATAAGATTCGGTTGATCATCTTATGTGAAAGAAGTGATTTTCCAGATGAAAATCCTCTCTACTTTCTAAGATCAATTTCGTGTAATAATCCGGTTAGTAACCATGTATCCAATCACAAATAGGGATTTCTCTAATGGACAAGATTACAACTGGAAAGGACTTGAAACGGACGAGGGTTAAAGTATAGAGGACCTGAAAAATCTGTTAGCTAGCCAGAAACGACAAAAAAAAAGATAAAAAGAGGCTTCGCAACAAAGTAGCCATCCGCGAAGAATGGTTGGAAAACTAAATACAATTTGAAGTAGCTATGAAGAAAATTTATATAAAGTGCAGTCTAAATCATTATTTTCAATTTTATATGACGAAAACTAAATTTACTTTTTTCAATTATGTACTATACTTTGTTGTTTTTTTAAAAAAATTTATTTGCCCAAACAAACATGAACACATGCACATGCGTTCATCTACCTACCCAACCCACCCAGCTCTAAATCGTATCCTCATAATTCCCTTGTGAAACTAACCCATTTATATACGGCAAATACAAACACTTAACTCACAATCACACATGCATCCAATTGCACACCTACAATCCTTCACCTTGTAGACTTATATACATGGAGGTTTCTCATTTCCAACATCATATGCTTCCATTTCCCAACATACTTTGATATATTAGCTACATTCAATTGCAGATCTCTTGGTAACTAAATTAGTACTTACTGATCTTAATTTTTGATTATTTTTTGTAACATGTTTTTATTCATTCTTTTATGCTTGATTCTCTCATAAATCTTGTTATATGACGAGCTAAAGGTTGGGCGTAAATTTCTCATTACAAACAAGAAAAGTGGTACCGCTTATATCTCTAACCTTCAAGTGCGAGAATAAAAAGAAAGGAAGTAAACGGATCCCTAAATATCAAATTAAATTTCATAGACATTGCATAACCAAATAACCCTAGTGAAACCAACATAATTTGTGATATGATAGCTACAAAACAATTCAAGAGAACAAAGCAACAAGTTCAAAATCAACATATGAAAATATTGGTATACCTTTTGACTTTGGGCAATTAAGTTGAGGATTAGGGTTGCTACTCTTACCTCCATTAAATCTGTCATTTGATCATTTTCAATGACATCGATGACATACAAGAGAGAAAGATAGTGAGAAGTTTTTGGGGTTCTTTACTTTGTTCCTCACTCATCTGTTTTTCTTATATAAAATAACAAAAAAAATTAAAAAACAGTTATGATTGCCTTAGGGAATGCGAAGTCATTCTTGAAGTTGAAAAAGTCTACAATTAGAAAACATAAACAGGTATTTCATCACTTTCACTTTGCTTTGGATTAAGGATTAAGATAATATTGTTTGTTATTTTAAGGTAGTCACCCTTTAAGGAACATGAAAGTCATCATTCTTGAGGTACAAAAGGTTTACAAATTCACCTTCTATCTTTATAAGGTGATGGACTTTGAATAGGATGACTGATCAAAGATAAGACATAAAAAATATATTTTACCACTTACATATAGTTTTGAATTAAGGTTATATAATATTTTTTGTTATTTTGGGGAAATCACTCCTCAAGGAATGCGAAAGTCATTCTGGATGTAGAAAATGTTTATAAATTCACCATCTATCTCTGAAAGATGATGGGCTTTAAATAAGACTATTGATCCACGATACACAACACTATTGATAATAATTTATTGTTGAAAAAAATTAGATAAAAATCCACACTTAACCTACGTTCATACAAAATATAGTGTATTTCTAGACTAATGTAAGATTGATCAAAGTATTTAACCACATATGTCAACATTCCCTATTTGATACTTTCACGGAAAAAAAAGCATAGAGTTGATGAACAAATTTGGGACCATACATATTATCTGAAAAGTGAGAGAACAAAAGTCATGATACAACAATTTACACTGAAACTTCTCCTCATCAAAAGTCAATTACTATCATCGGGAAGTACAAGGAGTAAAGGCTTATGCCAGTCAAACGGAATAAACCGGGAGGCAAGATCAATGCCCATGCAATAGAAGAAAGTGCTCATGATCATAGAACTCGTCGTTTTCCATCCTCTATATCCAATCATGTCAAGTCCCCATCCTCTTGCTGATCTACACTATGTGGCTCAATCTTTTGAAGATCACATTTTTCTTGACTCACACCATAGAGTACACTTTCCGAAAAAAAAAAACTCACTTTATCTTTGGTGCAAATATAATACTTAGGAGCTGAGCGGTACAGACTGCTACATAAGTGTATGTGTTTGAAAAAGAGTACACATAACCAAAGTACATGTATGGCTGAGAACCTAAACCTAAACTTGAGCACCTAAGTACAAGTACATGGCAGAACCTTATACATAACTTGAGCAGCTAACATATGTATAACTTATACTTGAGTATTACTAGCAAACTTCACCTAAAGTACGATAGAGATGTCACATAGGACTTTTGATCAACCAATTTGTCCAAAATAACAAGCCTGATCAAGGACAAGAAACAAATAGGACTATAGTTAAAAAAAAAGGGGAATAGAAATCAAAAGTCCATCAGGTTATTTGACATTTATGAGGAAGCTCTTGCTAAAAATGAACGTAATCCATGAAGTAATAGTAACTAAACCATATCCATAACTTAAGCTATACACTACCAAATAAAGTATGCCATAAGTGCTCAAGATCAATGCTGCTGTTGAAGGCCTTGAGTCGTCCCATTTTGCTGGCCAAGTCCATCAAAACCTGTGATGTCTCCTATGACCATCGGGTTATTTTGGAGGAGTGGTTTGTATTCATTGCCCGTTACCTTGCTAGAAAGACCATTGCAGGATAGTCGAACAACATGTTCGCCGAAGGTTCCCGTGTCTACTGCCGGAACAAGGATGGCCTATGCATAGTTCTTTTCACAAAGAGTGATCATCCAAAAGCCCTTGCTAGTTTTCTTCAGGATTGGGTTGAGGATGAATATTTGAAGAGCTACTGTTCGTGGAGGAATATTCGGGAGGATATCCATTTGCCTTGGGATTACCTCGATGCGGCTTTGAGGGCTGCTTGTCTCGTACGGGGTGTTGACAAACGGCACAATGCGTGAATATGTTCTATAAGCAGGCGAGAAATGGGGACACGCATGGTGCGGTAATGTGAGCTACTTAGGCAAGTAGGAATGTTGTAGCTGGTGACTAGAAATTGAATGTAATACGGTCGAATGAGTTGCTGACTGTTTTCTTTTGGAGGAAAAATAGCTAACTTACCAACGGATTGTTAACTGATGTTTGTTAAAACTGTTGGGTTTAAGAGATTATGCTCTTGGATAAAAAATTAAAAAAAAAACTGATTGTTGGTATTGAATTCACAAATTAATGCCAAATATGTGGGTGATATGCTTACAACAATATCATACCTCTCACAAATCACTCTCAAAGAATTAAACCAAGAAATAAACAAGACAAGCCAAAGAATATGCAAAACAAACACTCGGTTTATTCAAAAGAGATTGAAGCTAAGATTACAAGCACAACCCCTTTATATAGGGAGCTCATAGAAAAAAGTCATCATATACGAATCGCTGTTATAGATGTGAAATCAAAGAAAACTGTAGCATTATTGTAATAAACCTACCGCCATATGTTAAATGAAAAAACCATGTGAGTTGAAAAAAAAAAATTTAATTTACAAAGAACACCCGAAAACTATTTTCACTCGATTATACATGGTAACTGCATTTATTTTGATTTGAAACTGTAACAATTAGAAAGTAACATATTGAGGGAGTAGGGAGAGTGATTAAAGAAGGAGAGATTATTACATAATGGGATAAAAGTACTAGATCTAAGTTTATTACATATATTAATCAGAACAATCTAGCTATGTATTTCCGGCCACCCCTTTCATTTCTGTTGCTCCTTGTAGATGATTACTCTCTATGTTTTCTCTGAGGAACTCTTGATCTTCCATTTCTCCATGTGGCGATTCAAACCATCAAGTTCGGTGCGGGCATACACCGCTTGTATAAAATGCCTAAAATGGTTTTCGCCACATAGTAATAGTCACTGGCTTAGTAAGAGGGCCCACTTAGTTTGACTTTCGACTTAACAAACTAGCCCCGACAAGCAATGATACTAACCCAACCCCTTCGCTTGCCCTGGGCTAAAATAGTTTGGCCTAAAATTTCCAACTAGAAGCAACTTTTTTAAATTTTGGACTAGATTGTAGGGTTGGGCGCGGGTTGGAATGGGGTGGTTATTGTCATAACCCACACCCAACCCGCAAGAGCTGGTTAATCCAAAAACTAAACCACACCCATGACTTTGAGCTTCCAACCCGCGCGGTTCGGTTACCCGCTTACTCGGTGGGGGTACGGGCGGTTTCGGGTTTAGAAGCTTAATATATCAAATGAAATATACATAAAAAAATATTCAAATTTAAGCAATCAAAAAACAATTACTACATTCAAGTTCAAAGATCCATAAACACCATCTAAATTAAAAACATCCGGGTTGTTCTGAATACATTAGAATGATAAAGTGATAAATATGCATCAAGTAGCTAGTCGTCTCTTTGTCATCACTTTCCTCTTAATTCCTTAGTTTGCAACATGCTCATTCAATTGAAAGGCTCCCACTTCTGCAATATAAAGAAGCATGTATTACAGTAAAGCTATCATCCAAACAAGAAACATGTTCTCACAGTAAAGCTATAGATGGATAACCAATTGGAGTTTATTCTTTTTGTTAAGTAAAATGTATTAACAAAAGACTATCGTACCTGTTTCCAAAGATTCCAAGGCGTGGTATAACTCCAACTCTTCCATTGAAGGCTCTTTGTAGAAGCTAAACTCGCCAGCTTTTAACCAATCATTGCAGCACACCAATGCCTCCACCATCTTAGGTGTCAATGAACTTCGAAAAGGATCTACAATCTTACTTCCAGTGCTAAAAGCATATTCAGATGCGACAGTAGAGACTTGGGCTGCAAAGACATCCTTGGCAATTTTGCTTAGAATTGAAAATCTAGGGGCATTCTCCTTCCACCAAGCTAGTATATCAAAGTTTTGAGTTGTTATGTTCACAGGAGCATCCAACAAATACTTATCAACTTCATTGTTAACTTCAACCACATCCTTATCTTTTCTAGTCTTCATAAACTTTGCTAGCCTTGCATACTGAACATCATCATCAACTGCACCTTCATTCTCCTTTGTTGCTGTTGTACTAGCAGCAATAAATGCTTGGGCAGCAACTGGATCCTCTTTCCCATACTCTTCATACAAGCGTACCAACAGATTATTGACATCATTGACCATCTTTTCAGCTTTTTCACTACTAGCTCCAAGTACATCATGAAAACAAAAAGATACATACTCCATCTTGTAGCGAGGATCAAGTACAACAGCAACAAATAGAATTTTGTTCATAGTTTGCACATTGCCCCAGTACTTGTCATACTTTTTTTCCCTAAGAGTTGCCACATTACAAATAAAAGAATTTGTAGAGTTGATCTTTGCTTCCAACTCTTCTCTAATGATGAAAAGGAGTGTTAGAAGTCACCTGCTTAGTAGCACTGAACTGCAAAGTTGCATCATAAAACCTCTTCAAGAACTTGACCGAAGCTCTAGCATTTTCCCAATCTGAATAGCAAGGAGGACCAATTCTTTTTGAACTTTTCTCACCATCCACTTCCTCATGAAAGTAAGTCACATAAGCTCCGTCGTCATTCTGCATCCTATCAACATTAAATAGGTGGAATTCCACCTTGTTGGCCCATCCAATGGTACAAGGCCATTGGTATCAACTTTTTCCAGTTTCAAACATTCTCGGAATTTCGATAGTCGTTGAGGAGATGACCGAACATATCTTACAGCATTGCGAATTCCAGCAACTGATACATTCAGATCCTTTAACCCATCAACAACAATAAGGTTTGTGATGTGTGCACAACATCTCAGGTGTAAGAACTCACCATCACACAAAAGAGTATTACAGATTTCCAACATATTCTTGATAACACCAATAGCAACATCATTGGTAGATGCATTGTCTACAGTTACAGAAAAGACCCTCTCGATTCCCCACTCGTTTAAACATAGCTCCACCAGCTTACCAATAGTGTCCCCTCTATGGTTTGGAATCACACAAAAATTCAGAATTCTTTTCTGCAAAGTCCATTCGTCATCGATGAAGTGTGCTGTCAACACTATGTAATTAGTGTTTTGAATTGATGTCCATGTGTCAGTAGTAAGAGAAACTTGTTGGTTCTTCAGTCCAAAAATGCTCTTCAGCTTGGCATTTTCATCAAGAAAGAGATTCCATACATCTCTAGCTATTGTCCTACGAGATGGGATAACAAACCTTGGCTGAGCTTCTCTCATGAAATTCCTAAACCCCTTACCCTCCACATGACTAAAGGGGAGCTCATCTCGGATTATCATCTTCACACATGCAAGCCTACACTGCTCCTTATTAAAAGAATGAGAAACCAAGTTTCCCCCTTGCTCCCCATTGTCAAAAGCAAGGGTCTTTTGCTTTTGCTGATTTTGTTTCAAGGTATTGAACTTGCATGTGTCTCTTAAATGATTCCACAAAGCAGATGTTCCTTGCCTTGACGGACATTGTATCACGGTCTTGCAATAGTTGCATATTGCCTTGGGTTTTCCACCTTTGTCTTTCCCTGGTTCACCTTCAACCTTCATGTCAGTGTAGTGCGACCACACAATTGATGTCCTTGCTGGCCTTTTACCCAAAACTGATTCCGACAATGGAGCTGACTCATTTGCTAGTGGTGCTGGTTGTGGATGTACAACTGAAGATGATGGAGTAGGGGTGCTAGTGATGAGACTTGGTGCTTGTGAAGTACCACCCATTTGCAAACAATAAAAAACAACCTAATAATTCATAAAAAATCATTCAGATCAGACGAACAATCCAAAGCAACTTTAACACACTGCACACAAATTATTACTGCTTAAAGAGCATAAACAATCAAAAGCCAACCTAGTAATTCATAAACGATCCTTTAGAGAAACAATCCAAAGCAACTTTAATACACTTTACAACTTTAAACAGTAAAGCATACGTAAACCCATTAAACAGCAAAGCAATGAATCAAAGAATTTGGTATGTATCGTCGAACCTGAAAATTTCAACACTGATTGGAGGCGGCGAAATGCTTCTCAGATTGAGAAGAGAAGTGAGAGAAGTGAGGCGCCGAGTGAGGGGGGGTAAAATTAATTTACCCTAATTTTCCACTCTAGTATGGAGAGATCCACAATAAGGGTTTATAACCAATTAAATGCTGCCACGTGTGAAATTTAGTGAATTTTTAATTAAAATTAATTAATACCGATTAACCACGGTTACCCACGAGTATGAAAATTCTAACCATATACCAAACCGTTAAAGGGTGGTTCGGAGCGGGTTGGGTGGCGGGTTTGACTTTTTTTGGTCAATGCGGTTTCTTGCGGGTTTTTTTTCCTCGGTTTCGGTTCGGTTTTGCGGGTATGCGGTTTTTTTGCCCACCCCTACTAGATCTTGCCCTATCCCTGACCACTTTCCCTACGCTAACTTACTCATTCAGTATTGAGATTCTTATACAATTGCCAATATTTATGTCGTTACATCTCATCTGAGACTGTCACAAATATCCAAGAGTAATTACAACTGTTATTTGATATGTCACTATCATGTAGTAACAATTGTCAGCGCCAATGATAATTAATGCATGTTAAAACAAAAGTGCTCAAAGTGAATTAGCAAATTACAATTGCAACAAATGCCTCTTTATGTAGAGGGCACATAACATCTATTCATTAAAGCACCGCATCTAACGCATATAGCTTTAGTGTGGAAATTCTATCTGGTTAAAAGCCAGAAAATAGTCGTGCAAAAGTCCTCTTAACTAGATTTCTACTGGAGCTTCAATGAGTAACTATTATGTGGGTCATTCCACATTTACAGCAAATTAGTATTTGTTTGAGTTTTTTTATCAAAGCTATGATTGTTTCGTATTGTGTTTGAGTGTGTCTTCTTAATGAGTTTTCAAGTGGAAGTTGATAATGCAAGATTATCGTTTGCTTATGAGGAAAGAAAAAATTATAAGCATACAATACTCAATATATACTTGAACTTATGCCCAAAAACTACTATTCTACCTTTATTATACCCAAAAACACTATCTCACTTTGTTTCTTATAATTTACTGCTACTTTTACAATTTAATACCAAACCAAATTAACAAACCCACCACAGCCCGCGTGCGTGAGACTCACGCACCCCACATCTCACGCTCCGCGCTTCTCGTCCACCATTGTTAAAAGCTCGAGCTTTCTTCACAATCTCTGTGTTTTTTATTTTTTTCTGTTGGAAAAGTTCGTTTTTGCTTTGTGCAGATCACCGCAGTGACGAAGATGAAGAATAACATAATGGAATTTGAAATAGCTATTTTTCCAAATTTGCAGGAGGCGTTCCTTCAATTTGAAGGATGTCCTTCAAATTGAAGGACCACCTTCTTCAAATTGAAGGAGGTGTTCCTCCAAAATGAAGGAGAAAAATAGTTGTGTTGACTCACCATCAATTCATACGACTTTTGTATTAATCTCCATCTAAACCACCCAACAAAGCTTTCTAGACTAGTTTCAAAGATTACCTTGGTCGGAAACTCGCCAAGAACTCATCGGAAAGTTTCAACCAATATGTGAGGCTCACCGGCGATGATCCGCTGCAAACTAAGGCTCAATGTTGGTTGAGCTGTGTCTAGAATGATGAGTGGATGAAGTTTTGGGTGGTGGTTCGTCCCATTTGTTGCTAGAATCGGAGAATCTCGCCGAAAAATATGAAGATGTTGCTGCCCCGTTCTCTCTCTACAGTGGGTCTGGGGTTACAATCTTGGTGTCTGTGGAAAGAGGGCGACGAGGCAAATCCAACTCAATTGGTTTCATGCCAAACGAAGTCCGAATGAGAAAGTTATGGGTAAAAGAGTGTTTAAGGTTTGTGGGGGTTAACAAAATTGAAAAAGACTGAAAGCCAAAAGGGATAAGCCACGGGAAAAATTTTTGTTACATTTATGGCACTGTGCAGTATTTAAGCGCGTGGATAGAAAATTACTAGAAAGAATTACATTTTGATACTACTATTAGCAATATACAAGCCAATAAAAAATCATCATGTGTCAAAGTAGTACTATATTGTAATGTTTAAAGTGTGGTAGTGTTTTAGGATATTTTGTTCTTGAATTAGTATCAAAATGTAATTCTTTCTAGGCTTTTTTGCACCAGAGGTCCCTGTGCTGTGTCACTTGTCTAGTTTTAGTCCCTGTGCTCTAGTGTGTCTCACCAGAGGTCCCTGTGCTCTGTCACATGTTTAGCTTTAGTCCCTGTGCTCTAATATGTCTCACCAGAGGTCCCTATGCTCTGCCACTGTCTCACTACAGGTCTCTGTGCTCTGTCACTGTCTCACCAGAAGTCCTTGTGCTCCAGGGACCTCTGGTGAGACAGTGACAGAGCACAGAACCTCCTGTGAGACACATTATAGCACAGGGGCCTCCTGTGAAACACACTAGAGCACAGGGACTTCCTGTGAGACACACTAGAGCACAGGGGCTAAAGCTAGACATTTGACAGAGCACAGGGACTATAGCTACAAAAAAGCCTTCTTTCTATATACTTGTTAAGGTAAATAGTAAAAGCAAACATGTTTACATTCCAATAGAAGGAAGTAAACCTTACAACCCACCGGTGGTTGTTCCAAACATAATGCATCTATATATAGCTTAGTCCAACAATAGATAGATAAATAGAAAAATGTTGTATATGAACCTAAAGCTAGAAACCTCCCCAGTAAAACACAATCCAAAATCAAAATTTACATTGCCAACCCTTCTACAAAAGTCTTAGTTATCGACAACTGCAATGGAATATGTACACTGATCAATTTGGATGGATTTAAGAATATGAACAAGACAATAAAACGACCAAAAGCTTGGATGTTTTCAAAATTGAATATAAATTTTGATCTGCTCGGCGTGATCACAAAATAGATTGCCTAGAAAAACAGTTAGTAGTAGATATGAAGACGGATACTCTCCTAGTATATATGCGCTCCTGATGCACTTCTGTTCCAAGACAAGTAGGATGTATCCCCAAGAGGCCTGCACAAAAAGGCCAAAACATTTTTAAGCAAATCTTACTAATAGCTTGAACAAAGAAATGACACCAGCCGACCCTAATCAGTTTAGGGTACCAGCAACCAACTGCAAAATTGATTGAAACGTATTTCGCTTTCTAATTTCCATTTTTATAGATTGATTGCTTAGTGGAACCGGTCTTCTTAAGCACAAAGAGCGGTGCAAGTATACTGTAATTTTGAACCTGAATTGGCAAGATCAACCAACTTGAAGTTTAGACTTGCACAATCAGGAAATAGATCCAGGAAATTATGATTCCTCGAAAGTATAAAATTTCAACTATATAATTCAGGATATACAAATTCAAGGACAACATTTTCCAAATTATTTGTTCCAAGTGTATCCCCCGTTTAAAGAGAACCAATTTTTAGTTAATCATAAAACTAATGCGCATACCTTGGCTTGATCACGTATAGAAGTATGAAGCTTATAGCCAAGAACAAACAAAGTCCACCAACAGTTAGGTATGCTACGCCTATTAGATAATTCTTTCCACCAATCCAACTTGCGGTTGAAAGTACCAGCTTCTTGTTTCCACCGAAGCTGTAGGTGTTATAGTTGTTTTCTATTGTTACCGTTACTACATCATCAGCTTCGAGGTCCACTTCTATCTTGCCATACAGTTTTCTGAAGGTTGGCAGTGCTGCGGTTCGCATCCAAACAATAAGATCTTCTTGTTCACTTAGCTGTTGCATGAAGAGCCAGAGAGCATTAATTTGAAGCAGTAAAAAAAAGGATGGCAATCGAGAGCTTAAAGTAAAGAAGTGAACTGTACAGAAACAACAAGACAAGAGCAGGTGTAAAGATTTACAGGTTTGCTAGAATTCAATTTCGCCCCTCCAATCAAAGGCCCGCTCTGAAAATTCTTAGGATAGACATTCGAGCCAAATTTATTCTCATGGTCACTTTTCCATGTGATGTCTTTTTTGCTGACCCCCAGTTCTTTGTTTTTCACAGAAAACTTGTATGTGTCATTAAATAAACTCCAAGCAATAAGACCACAAGGAACAATTGAACCATTCGGTGAACTTCGTTCTGGAGCACAGTTGTCTGTTTTGTTTTCGTCGGATTTGCTCCGCAACTGAGAATCACTTCTACTTTTAACATATCTGGAAACATTTCGGAGTCCATATAAGAGACAGGTTTCGTATTATTTGAAAATTTCAGAATTACAAAAGGGGTGGGGGACTAATTTGTAGTATTACATTAAAAATTTCCTATCAAATGCTTCCTGAAGGATGCATACATAGTATTTAGTGAACTTCCTTCAATTGAAAGATGCCATTTCCAAGATTTTAGTTAGCACAACAATAGGAACTGAAAAGCTGGGTAAGCTAGCAGCTCTCTTTTTTCTTTTTTTTTTTCTTTTTTTCTATCCACTCAATGAATCTATCTAGATACAGTGTAATGGCAAAGGACATCAACATTAGAGAATATTACCACATTATGTTCAAAAGAGTAAAAAGGAAACAGGTGATCATAACGTATTACCTAGGTTTCAACATTTCAGTTCAATATTGTTTGAACATATTTCTCAAGAGGAACCTACACCTAGCCTAATACTTATTTTGGTTTCCTCAAAGTTTCAGATTATAATTTACATTTCATCAGCCACATTTGACATACTACCCCAAAAAAAAAAAAAAAATCAAACTTGCGCACGGTGGTCATCAAAGTTTATGCTTTCTTATTTCTTCTTTCATTATCACCTTATTCCAGCCCCAGCTGTTTTCTTTTCTGTTCATATTTCGTTGTTTTGTATTGCTCTGGTGAACAACTTGTGTACTGTGGTCTATTCTAACTTGTTCTAACAAAATGCTGCTAGAGAAGCATTCAAGCTTGACATTTTTCACATCAGAAAAACAGCACTGCACAAATATTTCCATATTAGTTTGTTGGTATTACACACAGCTCTGAAAATCATAGAAGTTCCACGCTTCTTGCTGGTTTAACTCAGTATCTTCTTTCAAAGCCTTAGCTGCGATGACCATAAAGGCCACACCAAAAGAATGTAGGCAGCTTTATCTAAGCTTTCCCTATCTTTTCCATATCAGAAACAAATTTTCACTAAGCTGGCCTAAGTCAAAGGAACATCACTCTTTGATCCCCGGCACTTCTTTTATGCCACTCCAGGAATCAACGTCACTATAGTGAGAGCATTCGATCACTTGCTAAAGGCTCTATGAAACAGTGAAACCATTCCGGCACTAATTTGAAATTAAGATTCTGCTTCTCTTTACACAGTAATTTGTTCTCTTTACTATTTGACTTCCTTGATATATTGCTCCTGTGGACAACTTGTCCACGGTGCTTCTACTCTGTTTTTTTTTTCTTAATTATAGTTTCTGGTAAAAACATTCAAGTTTGAAAAAACTCGCAGGAGAAGAATAGCAATGCAAACATACTTCCAGTTTAATTTTCGATATCACACTTAGATTGCTCAAGTTAACAAAGAGAAACTATGCCCTTCCAAGGACTTTCTAAAATCAGGCAGCACTGTGAATTTGAGATGACAAGAAAAACTTCACTTACCTGCGATGATTCTGATAGTAGTGATCAAGCTGGTAGTAGATGTAAACAGGAGATTTCATTTGTTTTGGAACCTGAAAACCTCCAAGTAAATATGCATTGTGAGAAGGAACAGACAAAGACTGAAAAATGAGATCTAAAGCCTAGTATTATTGTGGCAGAGAATTTGGACTTACGGTTAGTCTCCTAATACAAGTCTTGTTAGTCTTAGTACTCTGAATAAACCCAAGCATATCATCCACGTATCTAGTAGGAATGCAATCTTTGTCATAATGGTATACAATTTCTACCACCTGCATGCAAGAGAAGGAAATTGTTAGTTTCATGGTCATGCTAATGCCAAATTCACCAGAAGCATTACATAAAGGACAGCGAAAAATTACACGCTCTGAGGCAAATAAAGAAGCAAATCCAATAGGGATAAAGACAATGCCGATTGCCACAAATATTGAAATGACCTGCAACCCAAAACAAGAAACAGATTCAAACACAAAAATAATACATCATAAAGTACGGAAAGTGTCCCAATTGAACCAAAACCTGTGACTAAAAAGCAAAGTGCAATAAGAATAATGTAGCCTATACCCATCCTGGTGTTAAAATTGGTTTGCAAGCTGGAAGCTCTTGCTGTGTAAACCTGGAATCTGCAATATATTATAAGAACGCACGAAGCATAAGACTTTTGTTGGAACAACGCTTTGACACCATCAGAAAAAGGACTGAACTGTAACATTCACAATGCAGATTGACAATGACTTCAAATGTTAGAAGAAAACATGGGAATTATGAACAGAGACTTAAACTGTCGGCAAATATGGAGTTAGTTACAAAGGAGACACAATTCTAATTCAGATGCCAACAACCAAGTTTCCATGAATATTTAGTATGCAGGGTTCCTACAAGAAAATGTTGGGTTCCTCAACAAGTTAATTGGGTAACCCCATAAAGCACATGAAGTGCTTCCTTGAAAGAAATTAAAAGAAAAAAAATGCAAACATAAGAACGCAAGGGGCTTGAATGCATAGTGCAGAGCAATTTTAGAACACCAGAAACCAAAACATGCATTAAAAGAGACATGCATCGATGCTACAAAAGGGAATCCAACAGAGATTAGAAAGGCAGAAACATACATTTGGGTCTTCTGGACTTCTTTTTCGTAGAGGAAGACGCTCCATCTTTGCTCGTTGACGCACTTGTGTCCATCTCCACGATCCTCCCCCTCTACAATGCCACAATTCCCACTATTCAAACACACAGAAACACACACACAAATTGTTAAATGGAAACAACTCTTTTGAAAATTCGTCAACTTTCATTCTTTTCTCAACGAATCTGGAATCATGGAAACAACAAAATGTTGGCTTTGTTTGCCAATACGAAATTATCACTCACCCCTTTTTTTGGGTTTTTCGAATTTTTGCTTCTTTTTTTTTTTTTTGGGTTTTGGAAATTTCGGGTGGTTGCTGGGTAATTTGGGTGTGATGGTAGTTAGGGAAACAGATTGTGGAACGAAGGTTATCATCTGTTTGGGTTTTTGGTTGGTTATTTGTCTTTGATTTGCAACCACCGGTCTCTTCTTTCTTTGTAGCTCTGAAATCTCGGCAGTCTCACCACTCGGTCTCTCACAAGTCATACGTCCTCTTTATTCTTACTTAGGCACATGCTCGCCTGTATTGAACAGTACCTTCTCTTCGCATTGCTGATTCACACTTGTATTGAATTTGAACAGCAGGTTGGTGGGTCCAATTTGTAGTGGCAGACAAAGAAGTCTAGTTAGATATGAAACGCCATGTCGTACTCTATTTCTTTTTCATCAATAAATCTTTCATCTTCGTAAAAAAAAAAAAAAAAGTGTTATGCGAAATTAAAGAAAAACACAGCGAGTAGGAGTTTTATGAGCACATAAGCGTCCAAATGCAACCCCCCCTGCAAATGTTGAATTGAACACTTCACAAACTGTGAATTTGTTATTGTTTATGTAAGAGGCAAACATCTTTTCATCTTTCAATATGACTGCACACCAATTATTCTTCTTTATGAATGTACAATATGGAACTTTTAGGAACTGTTGGGTAGCTCAAATTGCAGACTCTCTCCAAGCTCCCCTGTGTTAGACCTTAGTTTAGGCTCCAAATAACCTGAAATACATTGTGGAATTGTTTGAGTTATCATGTAGCTTAGTGGAAAAACAGAAGGAAAGGCAATTGTGGGGGATCTTACCTTTGCAATCGAGACTGTGAGCGTCTTGTGCTGCACATCAATGATTTCGTATTAGTTCGAATAGCAAGAAGAGTTTGCTTTAACATATGAAAAAGTCTGTTATGTGATCATGTTCAAAGTCGTCATCTTCAGAACCATATAGATACATGCTGTTCCTAAAATCTCGTTGATTAAGCTACTTTTATCTCAATGAGGTATGTTGCATTTACTTTTGTCACAGAAGTGATATGTTCCCAAACAAAATCCAAATTTTTCATTTGCTTATGGTATCGTATTGCCCCATTCACGCTTCTGTTATATTATATGTTCTAATGGAATTTTTCAGGAAAACAGCAGCATAACAAGCATTCATAGTCGTAAAAATGAATCAAGTTATTGACACAACTAATTTATACTAAACATTTTTCAATTCATGAGGACAATCTTGTTGCTATCAGAATAAGAAACAATAAAGATCGAGTTATATATCTTGTAGACTAGCATACCTTATGGCTGGCTTTGACACTGCTTGTTCATCTTCTTCACTTGGGATAGGCACATTCTTCACCTGCAATAAATCCATTGAAAGCAGGCTCTTAATTATGTCCAACTTAGTAAAAGGAAATCAAAACGTTGCGATGTACACTCGATTGTATAGGCATTGCTACATACCAAGTTCCTATATTGGAGATTAAAGAACATCTGGATGTATCTTTGCTTTGCCTGTTTCTGCTCTTTGTTCAGCTGCCTCCAGAAACTATAGGCGGACCCCATGTTCAACACCTTGTCTGCATATATCTTCCAAGTATAGCTACAAAATCCCAATAACTTGTTTTAGATTATGTAGTAGAAGATGAGTCAATATGAACGAACTTAACCGAGCAAGTAGAGATTCCAGGGTTGTGTACTTACCACTCGTATATGCGCTGCAAACCCAATTTTGAGAACCTGTCCCAGTATGTAGCATCAGTCTTGGATTTCTCAAAGAAATCCGCCATTTTGTTGCTTGCATCTTCACCATTGTTGGGATCAATGTGGAAACCAGAGACCCCATCCACAATGATTTCAGCTGGACCGCCTTGGTTGGTTGCAAACGTGGGCAATCCACAGTTCATCGCCTCTATGACAGTGAAGACCAAAAGCTTCATATAGAGCAGGTTGCACGAAAGCTCCCCTTGTGTCAGCAATACAACGGTAGAGTTCTCCATTTCGATTCCTATCAGTCTGTGCTGCTATCCATCTGATCTGACCCCTAAGTTGGTACTTCTCTATCAGTGTATGCATCTTTTTTATTTCTGAAATTTCTTCTCTGTCTTTTGATTTTGAAGGGTCAAAGAATCCCCCAACTACAACAAGGTTAACCAGGTTTCTCAGCCTCTTGTTTTTCCCATACCACTCAACCAAGCCAGTGATGTTCTTAACAATATCAAGCCTTGCCATTGAGAAGATGATTGGTTTCTTCTGGTCAGCTAGAAATCCGCTGTTTCAAAAAGGTTCATGTTGAAGTTAGTTAACAAGTGATCAGCATTTGAATTCCAAAAGAACGATCTGCTATTCCCTCGCTTACATATGCTCACTGTTATCCTCTTTATTATATAATAGTTCTTCAATGGCAGGATAAAATGATGTCAGCCGTTTCTGCTTCTCTGAGTATGGGAAATAGACAGATTGGTCGGCCCCGGGAGCAGCAATGTTAAATTTGGGATCAAATATATTGATGCCTGAAACAACTCTACAGAGCCCCGGGAGCGTAAATGCAGTATGGCTTTCATATTGTCCTGGTCTGTCTTTGCTGCAAACAAGAGCAGTCAATGACATTATAATATAATTATAGCAGTTCCACTTTTAAGCTTTCATACGTTGTTGAATATTTTGGTTAGTTTTTCTGACCTTCCTGCAATTTCTTGGTATGTGCTTGCAATGACAAAATCTGTAGCATTCATTGAAATTGTGTCGGCAAGAAATTGGCACGAGAAGTGATACTTAGGGTCTAACTCCTTCCAGTTGATGTCTGAATCTTCATATTTGGTCTTCTCCAAAGCATGAGCAATAGTTGCCTGGTTTTTAGTGCACAATGGATTAGTAAATACGAAGTGGGGGAAAATGTGTTATGTGAAGATGTAAGTCAAAAGAACAATGACCTGAGTTATCCCCAGTTTATTAGCCATGAGAGAAGCCACTAGATTCCCATCACTGTAGTTTCCAATAATTAGATCCGGCTTTCCTTCCAAAAGGTCAATGATTTTGGCACTAGCATCCTGGAAACGAGAAAAAGGTAGCACACTTGTTAAGAACAGAAAGCATCTCAGGCAAAATATGAGCCTAGTGAACACTTAAAAGTCAGGGACTAAAATTAATAACTATCGAGGGAAACATGCCTGCGTAAACTGCTCAAGATAGGGATAGATGTCAAAACGAGAAACCCAACGCCGTAGGATCCCCTTTTCTGTCCTAAATGGCACTCTAAGAATGTTAGAGTACTTGGTGCCATTAATTGGTTCCAACTCCTGGTTGCATTTAGTTCCCCTTGCTTCAGGTATGAGTCTTGTCACCTATTCAAGTCAAGAATTGTAGTTAGATAAAACTAAATAGTATACCGAACTCCTTTCACGAATAAAAGCATCCTTTATTGTCAAATGAAACTCACCACAAGAATTTGAGGCTTCTCTGTAAGCCCTTGCTGCTTAATTCTAAGGAGCAATTCATCTTCCAGAGCCTTCACTTGGTCCAGAATGTAAACTACCTGTGGACATTAGAATTGAAACATGCACAGATTATTAGCAAATGCCAATTGATAGGAGACTTGGCTTATCTTGCGTAGTATGTACTTCAATTTATACCTGGCCACCAGTGTCTGGCAATCCAAGAACGTCTGCTTGACCGAAGTATCCATGAGGAGAGAATATTACAACTTTGAATATGGTAGGGAGCCTGCTGAAAAACCTCTCCAAGTTCAAGTTATCTGGAGCTTGCAGTACTTCCGAAAGTATTTTCATTGTCTCCTTAGTTCTTTCTGCGGTGTCTCCCCACCCCTTCTCAAAGCCCCACTCCTTTAGCCTGAAAACAAGTTTCGTTTCAGATTTCAAGTTACATGATCCAATACCAAATAGAAGATGAGCAGTAAAGTCACCTCGGTTCAAAACTTTGGTAGGGCGTGTCCTTGGGAAGTCCTGAGAGGTACACTTCTGTTACAATCAGTGCCATTTGAAGCTTTGAAGCAGTGTTCAGGGTCTCATTTAGAATAAGTTGCTGTAAATGTAAAATGATGTAAGTACATTTCAGAGCTTATTGCTAGAATGAAATTTTTATATTTATGGATCAAACTTTTATGTTTCATATAATTAAACTGCTGTCATTCACATACTTCTCCTTCATGATTTAGGGAAAGTAAGTAATCCACAAGGGGCTGTGCATTCTCCAATTTCCCAGCTAGCTTCGAAGTGGTGAACTTGGAAACATAGTTGAGTCCATTTCCGATCGAGGAAGAAAGAGTTAAGTGAGGAGTAGAGAAGTCAATTGCCCCAAAATCCACCTCCAATGCATTTTCATCATTTGACCTGCAATGTGGAAGTGTTAATATCAGCCAATTCAGTAGCTTGTGAATGTTTTTGTTAAAACCATCGAGAGGATTTACCATTTCTCATCATATAAAGCTTCTTTGTGTTTCAAATATTCTCTGACTGTGATGCCCTCAACTGAGAGATCCTCAGAGCTGACTTTAACAAATTCCCAATATCCTGGATTTGGTCTGATTGCAAAGACAACATATGGAGGAATAACAACAGCTTCCTGTGGATGATTTTAGACAATAGTCTCAGTGTATACACCAATAATGCTTAAATTTCACAATCTAATTAGGAAAAAATAAATAAATTGGGATCTAATTGGAAATTGGGTAAACCTGAGTTGAACACAATATATAGCCAAGCATACCCTCCAACACTTGGCTTCTTTCTGACTTGTCATCAATGACAGTCTCCATTTCACTCATCAAATGATGGAGCTTAATCATCCTTCTTCCTTTCTCAATGTACTTGGCAAAGCACCTCTTCATATGGTACCTGCTCTGCCTCAGGGCCTCTGGCATGTTATCAGCAATCGACTCAGAACGTTTCACGGTTGCTGCCATGTAAAGAAATTGATTTTAGTCGAAGAGGCAATGGCTTCAAATGATTAATAAATGAAGCAGTTTTAGGGGTTCTCAGCTGTCGTTTCTGCATTTATAGGCTTAAGGAATTCATTACGTACGATGTTATGTGTCTGCTTGTTCATTGTTGCAGATTGCTTTTGGTTTCGTCAATGTGTGAACGCATTTTGGTCATGAAATGTCTGCAAAGGAAAAGTAGAAGAGAGATTCTAACATGCGAGGGAAAAAAAAAAGAGAAAAGAATGATTCAGTGAAACACAATATAAAGGAAAACCCCGAAAGAAAAGAATCTGATCTGTAAGAGAAGGATTCTGGTTTGCTTTCCTCCCACCAGAAACTGCTATATCATTCTTTCCTTCTTTCTGCCTTGTTGCATTACTTGGCATAAGAAAGAATATGGAAAGATTGCATCTTCAAGATAGCTGATCACATTTGTTGGTTTTTATGCTATTCCTAGAAGCTTAAGCTTAAGCTCAAGCTAATAATGTTCTCACACTCGCTTCATGTGCACCTAATTAAGCTTAAGCTCAAGCTAATAATGTTCTTAACACTCGCTTCAATCAAAATATTCTCTTGTCAAATGGCCTGATAATTATGGTATTTTGTCATGTTAACATATCTAAATTGCAGGTGAGTCCATGACTCAAAGCCCATAGGTCGAAGTACTGGGCCTTCCCATAAAACCCCAACAACCTATGATGAAATTAGGTTTTCGAAACAAGAGAGCGCCTATATATTCACCCGCCTCCTCCTTCGTCGCTCTCCACCTTTTAGCCTCTGTAATTTGTAGCAGACACATTTGTATTGTTAGCTGTTAGGAAAATTTGTTCGAATTTCAGGCGTCGATTAAACTGATTACCATCGCTCTTTGAATAAGAATGGGCGCTGCGTATGAGCCGACGCCATAGCCAAATCGCTCTCTGCGAATCCTCGAGGGCCTTCTTATGCTTGGTTCTCTCGCAGAATCGTACATACGCTTTGCGTCTTTAAGAATTTGTATCTTTGTGTTTGGTGTTTGGTGTTTGGTGTTGAATTTGAGGGATTCTGGGATTGAAGTGATGCTACTTTCCCCATATGATCGAAGCTGATTCAAACTTGCGCTAATTTTTATATTCCAAGCCAGGATTCTGATCTCTCCCAAATCCCAACTTTTTATTTAATTTTCCTTGTGTTTGTTTCAGTTTTGCAGAAAGTGGTTTTGGGTGTTTGAAGTTGGTTCTGTTGTGTTCTGTCTTGAGTTCAAGTCTTAGGGTTTAAAGGGTTTAAAGGGGTTTAAAGGGTTTTGGGATTGAAGTGATGCTACTTTCCCCATATGATCGAAGTTGATTCTAACTTGCGCTATTTATAATAATTTCCAAGCCAGGAATCTGATCTCTCCCAAAATCGAAGCTTGCATGTTGGATTTTTGTTTGCCTCTGAAGTTTGGCTTTTGGATTTGGTCTTGTTTTGTGTTTGATTATTTGGTTTTGAATGAAATAAAATTAGTAAAGATGGAAGTGATGATTATTTCCCCAAATGATCGAAGGTGAACAAACTGAGCGACTTACACCTCTGCATTCCGCAGAGGCACCAAGCCAGGTGTTTCTGATCCATCCTAAATTATCGTTTTCATTGTTTTCTTCGAATATGATTCTACATGTCTGGTCTGAGGGTTTAGGGTTTTGACAGAAGCGACACAGAATGCCCGGACATTGTGAAGGCAAAATTGTGTTAAATAAACCCTTCACCATTGTTCCCTAAACTACGAGGACATTATGAACTACAAAACTGGCCATACGACTTGGTTGAAGAGGAGAATTGTGAAGCCATTCTCCATAACTAATTGGGACCCTAAATCAAGTACTTAACCCAAGTGGTGGTCTAACACTTAACGAGAGAGAGAATAATCTATAGAATAGGCAAATGGATTCTTGATTTCCTTTTGCCTCCAACAGGACAGTTTATCTTGATGACAATGTATGACCAGAACCCGTCTAATGGGGAACAATTTAAATCAAGAACTTGACCATATCATTTGTGATGAATCTTTGATACCCAGCGATCTTCTCCTAAGTTTTAATTTGCCTACATTTTGGGATAATTTATCTCAGACACAGGATATGCAAAAAAACAGTGTGTCTTGGACAGAACAATCACTTGACTCACTCAATAGGAACAAATTTCTCCTAGCCACATTGAAATAAATGAACGAAATAAAGAAGGGTAATGTGACGATTTTCATTTGAGGGAAGAATTATTTTGACGAAATAGAGAACTTCCTATTTCATCACAATAAGAAATGCAATCAACCAGGATTTTCTTATAACTAAGCCTCCACTCCACAGCTAATCTCCACCTCTCCCTTGACAGCATGGTACTTCTCCCTCCCTTCTGAAGCACAGTGGCTTGAAAAGCGCAAATCTCATCGTTACAAGGGGATGACATACTAGTGAGCTCCGAAGGGACACACAGATTTTGGATGTTGTCAATGGCACTTAATAACGAGCAGTCATCTTCAAAAGACGTCAGCAGATTCTTCAAAACAGTATTGCAGTTCTTCGAAATCCATCTCATGACGAATATCTCGTTTTCAACTGAGAGTTGTAGTCCTGAGTAAACAAGGTGTCCTACAGACCTCCGCTGGTTCTGTGGGGTTGCCAATAATCGCAAAGCAGATAGCAATGCAAAAGCTGGCTTTCCGTTCTGATGGATGTACAATGACTCCTTAGGCCATGAACAGGATGAATACACTTCAGGTTTCAAGGGAATGAACGCTTTGTCATTTGGATTTTCACTTAAGAGAAAGCCATAGTGCTCAAGAAGCTCCAGATTTGTATATGTTCCATAGCTTAAAAGAACCTGCATACAATAAAGGATCATTTAAACACAACATTCTCATCCTGATCTCAAAACTTGAAATCTAAATCTAACATAACCCAGTGAAAACAATTGACTACTTGTAATACAGTACCGAGAAAGTCCTAATAAGTCCACAATGATCAACTGAATAACAATCTATTAAAATTAGTAGCATGACCATAGAAACTAAACTAAATGATAGAGATACAAACATTTTTTATTTCTCAGCAGTTGATGCAATTTCATGTTTGTTGCAGCAGTGATATCCAATCCATGGATTATATTACAGCGTTTCATATGGTGGTCAGAGTACAATGCATGTCAGACAATGCAGCATTTGGTAAAGTGGCAAGTGAGCATTGTATCTCTGAAAATTTGGTGGTGTTGTCAAATCTAAACTTTCTGTTGCTCACTTCTCACAGAACGAAAAAATTAAACGTTTTAATAGACAGAAGAATACAAAAAATGGCTATCAACTGAAGCCATTTGACTCTTCACTGTTGATATGCTTCTGTGTTTACTTTATAGTATAATGGAATTACTCTCAAAATTCTTATCGCATTCTCATTTATGACACTCTACGATACATCATTAGTGATCTACTTTCTGATGGATTGTGGAACCAAAACAGACCACATATATAAAAACAAATTTTTTTTTTTTTAAAAAAAACAATATGAGAATGAGCCTTGCCATCCAGAGTCTACTTTGTGGCACTACCTGATATTAGACAAATAAAATCTACTGCTAGAAACAGAGTTTACTTCGTGGCATAAGATACCTAGTATATACCGAAGAGCACTGCTTTTTGAACATATCATTGAAATGTTCTCATGCACCAGCAATAGATTGATTATAAAAGGAATATGCTCTTTGGAAGCAGTAGACAAAACCTATTGACCAAAGATTGACAATATGGTGTTTTTATTCAAAGATTGACAATATGTCATTGAGTTATCAAAAACCAGTACTCAGTTCAGGAATACTCAACTTCTTTCAGGGTCTATCAGTCTTCTACTATCTGATGACTGCATCATATCTATAGCATTATTCTAGTCCTGTTTGCAGTATATAGATAGCATTTTGCAAACAATCAGATTTTGTTTAATGACAATCAAGTGTTGGAAAGTTTAGTTCGTTGATGTGTCGGTTTCATTTCTCTCTCTAGTTTCTATATTTATAACAATCTCTAGAACTTATTCCTCTTTTCTCAAAAGGTCTTCTGGTTGCTAAAATTTTGGCGCTACATCAATCATCCACACTGAACCAGGGTGGTTCATTCTCTCCCCCAAATACACCTGAACTTATAAGAAGCAGTTATATCTGTATTTTTCATTCTCAAAGATGGAAATCTAAAATTAAAGATCTA
This sequence comes from Spiraea crenata, assembly GCA_033992175.1. Lineage (NCBI taxonomy): Eukaryota > Viridiplantae > Streptophyta > Magnoliopsida > Rosales > Rosaceae > Spiraea > Spiraea crenata. Next base: position 2,237,909 of record JAVBHV010000058.1, on the reverse strand, counting down.
GGTTTTGGGCATCTTGAAGAGACAGAGAGACTGACTTAATACACTATCTTAACATTAGCATTCACAATCGAACTATGTCAACTTTCACATTCCAAATAGAGGACTGTTTTGAACACAAAATTCTCATTCTCAAAACTTGAAATCTAGAACTACCATAACCCAGTGAAAACCAAGAAAGTCCTAATAATTTAATGGTGATGAACTGAATAACAATGTATTGAAATTAGTCATATGATCACAAAAACAAAAACTGAAATGATTTCAGATTTAAACATTTTTATCATTGTCAGAAATTGATGCAGCTTCATATTTGTTTGAGCAGTGATAATCCAGGGATTACATCTCTTCCAAAGTGTTTCATATTTTGAGCAAAGTACAATGCAGCATTTAGTAAAGTGACAAGTGAGTATTGTATTTTTGAAATTTGGTTTTGTTGTCGAAATCTAAAATATATATTCCTCACTTCTCATAGAAGGAAAAGATTTACGGTTTCAATAGAGACAAAGCAATACAGAACTGACTATCAACTGAAGCCATTTGACCATTCACAGATCACATAGTCATTTCAAATCTCAGCTTCAATCAAACTCAATAGTTTCTAGTCACTGAATCTTATTATCATGGAATCTTCTATGAATCTATGGCACTCTATGATACGTCATTCCTAGTTATCTACTTTCTAGTTGATTGTGGAATCAAAACAGACTGCATAGCCGAAAAACGATATGAGAATGAACCTTGCCATTCATTGTTAACTTTGTGGCACTACACGATATCAGAAAAATAAAATCTAATGCTAGCAACAAAGTTTACTTCGTGGTACTACTGCTTAAATACCTAGTTCATTCTGGTGAGCACTGCTATTCCAAACCATATTCAGTTACATATTCTCAAACACAGCTATAGATTGGTTAGCAAAGAAATATCCTCTTAGGATAAATAGAAACCTATTTCTCCAAAGATTGACAATATTGCATTTTCTTTCAAGACAAATGTCTATGGTAATCAAAGTGTTAGGCATCTACGTCATTGAGGTATTAAAAAACAGTAGTCAGTTGAGAATTACTCAACGTACTTCAGATTTTCTAACAGTCTTCTACTATTTAATAACTTCATCATATCAGTAGCATTATTTTTGGTCCTGTTTGAAGTATATAAATAGCATTTGCAAGCAATCAGATACTTTTGGAAGGATTAGTTTGGTGATGTCTATTTCATTTCTCTATGTTTATAGAAAACTCTAAAGCATATTCCTCTTTTAAAGGCCTTCTGGTTGCTAATATATTGGTTATCTACATCACTTATCAACTGTGACCCAGGGTGATTCATTGTTTCCCCATATACAACCGAACTTATAACAAACAGTAATATCAGTAGTTTTCATTCTTAAACCAGGAAATCCAAAATTAATGATATGCTAAGGGTCTAGGTTTGGCAAATCTTCGACAGAGATAGATGATACATGACCGTAACCTTAGCATTCCAGTCAAAGTATGTCAGCTAGAACATCCAAAAACTAAAGGAAAAGTTGCATGTTTGGAACCAGAATGCAAGAAGTGTAAAGTACTTCAGTGCTAGTTATAACTGAAACTAGCAGATGTAAATCATTTGAGTGTAGTTGGGTATCACCCATAGAGTAGAAGAAAGAACAGGTTGAACGAGGACAAGAAAGCTACCATGCAACAATAATTATCTTGAATGGATAAAAAGAAGTCCATATTACCTGCTCTCCTTTCTTATAGCTTTTCTTGGCATAGAAGCAATATGCACCAAGGTCCTTCTCAAACCCTCCATCAGTTAATCTTCGTGAATTAGAAACAAGGTGCTCCTCGTCTAGCATACCCGCATTGTTCTCATTCGCTAAGTCATGCGTTCTGTGATCCATACTTTCACTACCAGCTGACTCTTCTCCAGGTGCAGAATAATTAAACAAGTCTCCAACAGGACATAAGCACCCAGCTGCATCCCATGGTACATGCAATGTCCTTGAGGATATCTTACATGAGATAAATAATTTAATCAATTTGAACATTGGAAATTAACTAAAACAACAGGAAGTCCTGCCAATACACAAAAGGAGTAATCAACAATTGATAAATCCACAAAACAGTACTCCATGAAACACATAATAGAAGTGGTTAAACAATGTAGACAATTCAGTGAGTGAAATCTATGCGAAACTAATCAATCTGACAAATAACTTCTGGACATCATTACACAGAATATCACAAAGGCCATGAACTTATGTAGAACTTATGCGAAACTAATCATACTCTTTACTTATGTAGAACCAAGACAGAATACAGAAGAGAAAACAACATAGGGGCAGAAGAAGAAAGCAAAGGAACAGACTATATTAGGGAGAATTATGGGCAAATTTTATGTCTGCTTTCTCAACTGAGAAAAACATTGAAATCCTGGTGCATTACTCCTTAGTATACACACTGATCTGACCGTATGGTTAAACAGGATCCAAAAGAGATTACTTAATTCAAGTACAAATACAGGAAATAAACCTAACATAAACCTCAATCACAAGCTTGTGTTTTGCATCTATCATTTTGTACATTATTAACTATAATTCCATCACCAGAAAACAAATAAGATAGTTCTCAAACCCAGGAACAAGTGCACTCACAGTTGCAGAAGCCCAAAGCCATGCCTTAAAGGTCATAAGTTGAGGCTTGAGCTTAAGTTGCTGCATCAGCGCCTTCGCTTCTTTCCACTCAAGTTCAGCCTTTGATGCGGCCTTTTCAGCAGCCCAGATAGCATCATCCACCTGGTAGCAATCACATCAAAATTATTTCAAAAGAAGCAAATTTTCAACACGAATTTGTAACTCCTAACAAACAAGATTATCAAACAAATTAAGCAAGCAGAATGTAAGTGAACCTGCAGAGCTTGCTTCTCAAATTCACCAAAAGTAGCAAGAATATCATAACTCCGGGGCAAATTCACAAGGTAAGGGTGCCACCATGAGGCCTTCCCTTTCCCCATTTCATAGAGCAAACACACAGCCAATATCTGCATATCATGAAAACCATAAAGGAATTGACTTTCGTCGAAAACAAGCAATTGGGTTATCGAAACAACAAACAGAATGCGGAATCGAAAACCTGGGTTGGGGAGAGAGACCCATGCGCAGTGACAGCAATCGAGAGTTGTTCATCTTTCAGCAGCAGACTCTGCGTTGTCATCAAAGCCGATTTCGGAACTTGGAGAAGTAGCTCGCCTTGCCTGAGATCACGCGCAGCCCCCAAACCTCTCCTGCAGCAATTTGGTTGAAATTGGTGAGCTCACGTTGATTCAACAATGGTGGTTTAGTGGAGTGTTAGTTTGGGGAATTGCATACCCGCCTGCGCAAGGAAAGTAGGAGACGGCGAGAGAGTGGCCCAGACACGAATTGCTGAAACTTGTAGAGTCCGATATTCCAATTTGGGCTGCCCATTTCAAAAGCCTGTCGAGGTTTTCTTCTCCGGCCTCCATCATCTCCCTACCACCCGTTCAACCTTTTTCCCAGTTTTCTCACCGTTGAGCTAACAGCATATGTCGAAAGAGTCTTATGTTTGTCAGACAATGCCTTGCTCAAGTAGGCTATGGGGTGAGAATTCTGTGACAAAAACAAGCATCACATTCAATGACAGAGACTTGGAAAAAATTCGGCTTCAACTCTTCAAATGCATGCTCTGCTTCTGGACTCCAAAGAAATCTGTCTTTTATCAAGTCATGAACAATCCTCTAAACCTCCATGATCGTAGTTGGGTTGGAGTATTCAACTGCTTGTTGGATTTAACTTTGGTCCCCTTCCACTCCTTGGGCCGAAATTGTATAGCCTAGGTACTCCACAGATGCATGCCCAAAATCCCAAGAACGTTCACAAGCGTTGAGCTTCAATGGGTGATCTAATAGTCCCGTACATCCGGCAATTAGTTAAAATCAAGGAACAAAATTTTGTTTTGATGAAAATTTCGGTCGTCAAAATTTATGGAAATTTTGGAAAAAATTTCGACTTCGGTGGAAATTTCGGTAAATTTCGGTTAAAAAAAAATAAGACAAAAAACATGCTAGAAAACCTATAAATTAATATCTCTACTTTCTCTAAGCTCTAAAATCAAGTAATAGTGTACTCAATTAACAAATAAGATATACCTCAACCTTTTGTATACTCGAAAACTATAAAAATTGACATTATGCATGCTACTAAACTTAATAATAAGAAATAAAATTATAAATACAACTTTATTTTTCTTATCTCATTCGAAGAATACAACCTTTTGCGTTCAATATTGGACTTCATGCGAAGATCTCGACAATGCGACCGCGTCTGCGAAGCTGGATTTGGATTTCGAGTTACAGTGAAGTTGTTAGAGACAAAAAGGGGATTAAAGAGTGGGGACAAGTGACATGTGTCGTGTAGGGAGTGGTCCATGTGTAGTAATAAAATGTTTGACAGCAATTGGGGTTTTATTGAACCGGAGTTAACAAGGAAATGAGAGAGAGCATAATTCGCACACGTTCAAACTCGTCCAAAAGCGAGTCAACTCACCTCACCGTCGAGTCACCACCGCCGACAACAAATCGGCTCGCCGACCACTTGCACTGTGCTCGTCTCGTCCTCGGCGACTCATCCCCGAAGTTGCAACCTCAGAATCGGTGTGGAAGGCGGCCGACGAACCAAAACAGAAGACGCGATGTCGTGGAGTCTCGCCGATGTTCTCGCCGTTCCGGCCACTGATCGACGACGCCGTCACCACCAATCGATTCCTCGCAGCCTAGAGATCGTCCCCATGAATTTCCAGCTCGAAAGACGCCGTGAATAGTCGCCGTCAATGGTCAACGGAAAGCCGAGCTTTCCGATCCTAATTCCGACCAACTTCGGCCGTGGTAAGCTTTAGAAATTCGTTCAAAACTATCGGAATTTCACCGAAACTCCACCGAAATCACAAAAAACATCGAAATTTCCCTGAAATTTCACATTTTTCCGGTGATATCGAAACATCCCTTGGTTCAAACTTCGGACACTCCATATTTCGGAGATTTCGGCGAAACTTTGTTCCTTGGTTAAAATACGGATTTGACTCATTTCCAATTTTATGTGCAATATCATCATCATCCATATATTTAAGCAAATACTTGGGTATAGTTAAGGATAAGTGTACTCAAGTAAGTGAAACAAGTGATTTCTATTTATACTTCTAATAAATCAAAAGTAAGCCATTTTTAAATGAGGGTAATTTTTTTCTTTTTCTGTTTTAACATTCAATGTCATATACCACTACAATAAAAATACAGATTGGCACATGTGGAAGCGTGTGCTAAGATGCTAGTATTTTTTATGGAGATAGTGTAAGGCGGTGATGAAAAATGAGTATACAAAGACTAAGGTGCATATGCAGGAGCATAATGAGTACACAAAACTAAACAGAATGAATGATGCATAATCCATGAGTATACAAAAACGAAGAGAATGAAGGATACTCGCTGCCAATGGAGAAGAAGAGTTCTGGTGGGTTTATCAATAATCTTTTAGGGTTTAGTCTTATAACAGTTATTGGGTGTTATTTTGGAATAATTAAGGATTAAGAATTAGTGATAATCCATAATCAATAAATATATATAAAAAATGTGATTAAATGATGCGGCAAGCCACATCACATTGCCACATAAAGTGGTTAAAAAAAATAGTCAATATTTTGTAGTCACTTTAGCATCTATATTAATAAAGCGAAATTTTTGGTGTACCTAAGACTAAGTACACCCATGGTTAAATTTGTGTTTTTCATATTTACCCCTATATAATAAAAAAGTTAAACTTGTTTCACCTTAAATAATAAGAGTAAATCTGTAAAAAATAAAATTTAAAATTCAATATAATGGAAAATAAAACACAAATCGAAAAAGCAAATTGCCACCCGCGTGAGAACGAGAATCTGCACAAAAGGATCATTTACAACCAGATAAAAGAAAAGGTAAAGAATTGAGCAAACCTGAAACGAAAACGGGAGGAAGATTTCATGATGCATAGTTTGATTAAAAGTTTAGAGAAAGTAACCCAGTAGTTGGTTAACTCTTTAAAAAAAAAAAAGACAAAAGTTTGCAACCGTTTTTGGTGTCACGGGCTTCACCAAAAATCAGTGGACATAATCACCCCTAAAAAAATTCACACTATCTAAAACTGTTACCAAGGACATGAGAGTAAATTAGACGTAAAAAAAGACAAAAAGGAAAAAGAAAAAACAAAATAGAACGTGGATTCAGAGAGTAAGAGATAGGAGAGGACGGCGGAAGAGGAGTTTGATCATGTGCAAAACTCCCCCTAATTGACGACACTAACTACTACAAAACTGCACGATTTGAGTTTGCTAGATTACCATCCAATTTCAATCAGGTTCTTTCATTCATTAACCGGCAACATAAACATTTGTATACAACTCTGCTATACCAACAACTCTCAATCATAAGTTCATGGGCATTGCACACATAGTTTGATTAAAAGTTGAGAGAAAGTAATAGAATAAGAGATAATGTACAATGAGATGGAAGATTTCTAGCTTTACTACTTGCATGAGTTGATGATCTGACCAATTGATCCTATGATAATGTTTATGGCATGGTTGAATCAATCACAACTAGATATTAATTAAGAAAGGTGTGGACGTCTGCATTAAAGGAATCTCGTCCAAACCAAATATAAGAATGTGTGAAATTTGTGAAATTGCTAATAAAAAAAAAATAACGAGATAAGGTAGGTTCTATTTTTTTTTTCCTTGAAATTAATGGATTGATCTTAAAGACAATAAGTAGAAAACAATGAGTAATGTAATAATCCCTTTCTATATCAAGCCATTAATTTCTCCACATTTTGCTTCTAGTAGTTCTAGCAACAATGCTTATGTTGCCTTCTATACATGGAAAATTCTGCGCTTGTGCGACATATGATAGTACTTTCTAAATAGTTCATCTCCACTTCTACCCTCATTTTTTGCTTTTGAAATTGCATTGTTTGCTGCAATATCTTAAATAGTACTATGTAAAAATAATAAGAAGTGATATCCACCCTCACCTGCCCCAAACAATGTGTTGTACAACTTCCCCTAATTCACCTCAATAGTCACACTAATATGGACCATCATTTATTTATTTATTTTTTAAATTTGTGCATAGAAAAAAAAATTAGTCTTAATGCAAAGAAAATAGAAGTGTTCTTCTCAAAGTTTGGCAAGGTCCACTTAACATGGATAGCTCAGGATGCTCGAAAGGATGCAGGCTTGTTGAGTTCGATAATCAACAGTCTCTATCAAAAAGCCGTTGACGGATGTGGTTAGCTCCCTCTTAATGGCATGATGGTCTCATCATCATGGATCAAGTATCCAACTAAGTTAATTAGGAAACAATGGGTTGTATGACCCTTATCAATATTCATACATAAAAGAAAAAAATGAAAATTGGAGTAAATGACACAAAACCTTTAGTTATTGATTTGAGATGTATAAATGTTGCATCTAATTTTATGGAGATAAGCATGCAATCAAAGTTTATTCCATCAAACACAAAATAACTACGACCATCATTGGGAGTTTAGCAAAGTATCAAAGTATGTTAAGATTTGTGTGCTACACCCTCCAACAACATGATACTTATGAAGACATACATTCCACTAATCTATACGGAATGTGGCAAATATAAGAATTAATTTCTCTAGATACTTCCCACTAATCTACACAGACTGGCTTTGATTTATTTTATGCAAATTTAAGAGAAAAATAAGTGTATAGATAACAAATATGGTGCATCAGATATAGTAGCTTAAGTTATGAGTCACTTCACATAATTAAGTTACACCAAAGAGTGCGAGGACATGAGTGCGAGGACATGTTAAAGTTTATGACCAGTAATTTGTAGAGAGATGATATCTATGACAATGTGCATGTGACATTAGTGAGAAGTTATGTCAATAAATGAGAGTGCAATAAGATCATAGATTTCCCATCTTCTTCTCCTATAGTTGGATTTTGGAAATGATCAAAGTCTTTAATCAACTTTGTGGGTATCATAGCTCTTGACTATAAGTCTGAGGATAATGACTATCCAATAGCCACAAAAGTTACATCTCATTTTATGGCTTATTTTGAAATACTTAAAGACAAGATCACCATAAAAGAAGCAACAACCATTGAGGATCCATACACGAGTGGTTGGATACACATTTGGGAGGTGAAGAGATGATATCTTTGATGATGCATACGCTAGAAGCTATGTTGATAGATGGGAGGGCAAAGAGACGGCTATGAAAAACTTTCTCATCTTCTCTTCCTTTATTTGGATTTGGAGTTAATAAAGAGCCACTCATCAGCTTTATCAGCAGTGCGTAATGTGAATATAGGTCTTATGATGGTAGGTATTACATAGTCGGGGACAGGAGCATCTCATGTTTCGGCTCACTTCAAATCGTTTCAAAATAACATCACCACGAAAGATGATATTTTGAAGATAATGAAACAGTCTTTAGCAGTAGCAGCAGCACTTCGGGATAAAAGCACGGGTGGATGGCTGACATCTGAGAGGTGAGACCCTCTGGGAGTGAAGAAGTGTACAATCAAGAATTTCTTCAGGTTCTCCTGGAGCATTACGATTCATTCGAGTACCTGTTTTCCAAAATGGTTTTCTCACTTTGGTTTGATGTTTACCATAGAAGAGATCAAGCGTAGTACATCGTCATATAAGGTCGCATGCTATATCTTCGACTCAAGCAATTCCATGAAATTGCACAAAAGAGAACATGTGTCATTCGTGCTCTTAGCTGTCATCTTAAACAACAAGCTGATATAGTTTATGATGCACAAAAGAGAACGTGTGTCATTCGTGCTCTTAGCTGTCATCTTAAACAACAAGCTGATATAGTTTATGATGAAGCGAGGAAGGCGTTTAATGGTTTAAAACCCAGTGTAGCCGACTATGCACACTTGAGACTAGACATCCCAAAGGAAATATTAGAACTTTCTTGGATAAAAGTGGAGGGATATCATGTTGTGTTATTGAAGCCAAAACAAGAATTGCTGGAATTGTTGAAAGATGTTTAAGGCAGATAGCCATTCCAAACAGTACCAACAGTAGAAGGTAGCCATTTAATTATTGTTCACTTTGGGAGCAGCGCTTGAAGCTTTAGTTTCAAAGTGAAAAATTATTGTTAAATAACAAAAAAGAAGACATGCATCATTTGTGTATAAAAAAAAAAAAAGATAAATGTACAACTAATGAATTATATATTGTGCTGATTATTGATCCAAAGTTTATGCTTTCATACCTTAAATGGATGATTTTCCGCATTAAAAACTTGATGTCCTTCCTCAAATTGTAGCACTTCTATTATGTTTAATGGAAAACACAGTGATCATGGGCAAGTAACAGTCTACAAGGATGAACATGTTTTTCACCTCAACACTTATAAGAATTTTCTTATAACCCTATCGTAAGCAACATCATATGCTTCTCTATGGCCTTCTTGAACTATTTATATGATATTTGACATCAAAGACATATATGAGTTTTCAAGTGAAAAATTGTATGTGATAGCAATGATGAGATTGTGCTTCATTGTATTCTAATTTGATTGATCACTCCTTAGAAAACTATATAATCAATCAGTTGCATATGAGTTCTGCGGTAAAGGAAGATAATAATGGCTTTAAGAAAGTAGAGGAGATCAAGAGTACTAACCAAACATTGCTTTTAAAAAAAAAAAAAAACTAACGAAACCCAAGAGAATGACAAGGAAGTACAATAAAAGGAAGTAACTCATGCAAACATACAGTAAATCACTTGAGAAGCTACAATTTTACAGCTTAAGGAATCCCTTGAAAATATTATCTTGGTGTTCCATCATGCAAAGAGCAAGAAAAACACGAGTGTGCTCATAACCAGTTGGTTGAGAAAGCTCTGATATTTGCAATGACGCTGATGATGTTCTCAACAATTTCGACTACCAGTGGGCGCAAATGAAAATGCTAAAGCACAAAAGCATCAGAGGAAAGGTACCCAACTTCTTTTCGAGTTGAAATTCATTAGTTATTTACTTCAAATTGAGTCGTAGGATCAAAGGAACATTTTCTCACTTGTGGAGCGAGATGTTGCGCAAATTTCAGCCAATCGATATATATGATACTTGTTCTCATGTTGTGGTTTCCGATATGATTGGAAGAGAATTTGAAGCTAAACACATTTTTGGTGGTCTCTTGGAAGCTAACCATAACCTTGAACGTAGGATCAAAGGAACATTTTCTCACTTGTGGAGCGAGATGTTGCGCAAATTTCAGCCAATCGATATATATGATACTTGTTCTCATGTTGTGGTTTCCGATATGATTGGAAGAGAATTTGAAGCTAAACACATTTTTGGTGGTCTCTTGGAAGCTAACCATAACCTTGAAGGTGAAGATAAATTTTTAGTTATTTTAGATGTGGGGTTAAGTAGATTTGAAAATACTTTGGCAAAATTACTGTACAACCTAGCTCAAAAGGCATGTGTATCAGTTTCATATGTTATCAAAGTACTGCTTAGGGAAATGATTAGTCTTGCAATGGACCAAAAGTGTGCTCCTACTCTAAATTTGGAGCAAATGCAAACTCAGCAACAAAACAATCTTGGAGGCAAAAAATTCCTCTAGATTCTTGATGCCCGAATGGAGTGCATAATGACTTACTTGGAGTGCTAATGAAATTGCCTCTTAAACTTACAATAAATACAATTTTTTTGGAAAAAAAAAACCTATACTAAAGTTAATAGCTAGGAACCAAGGATTAAAGTTTTGATTTCGATGGAAATTTCGATAGTCAAAATTATGGAAATTTCGATGGAAATTTCGGTAGATTTCGATAAATTTCGGTAAATTTCGATAAATTTCGATAGTTTCGAACCTCCAAAATTTCCGAAATTTCAATGGAAATTTCGATGTTTCGATGGAAATTTTGTTCCTTGCTAGGACCAATATACTTTTGTGGTTATTATTAAAAATAACCGATGTGGGGCCTAGTAATATGGGTCACATGTCTAGAATTTATATTTATTTTCCGGAGATGATGGTGGTGATTGAAAAATTGGAGATCTATGCACAAGTTAGAAATGTTGGAAGCCAAACCAAGCCCAAACTTGGGCACAATTCAAGTTTATGATTAATTATATTGCTGCTGAAAAATCTAGATATTCTAGTAAATGTATTTTTTATTTCTCAAGGAGATAATAGGTTGCCCTTTGTTTTTTTTTTGTTTTTTTTCTCTCGAGGTATATAGTTTCTGGACTTCTCTTCTTTTGTCTCCCCCAGGTATATATGTGCTCTTAATTGTAGGTTATTTTTTAATTGACATTCCTTAAGCAAAAAACTTTGTTCAATTTATTCCTGCATTGCAAGCTCGATTAGAACTTAGCTAGAGGATGAAGATCAAGTAAAGATGAAGATTTGAAGATCAATTGTGCTAGATGTGAGGTCATTTTGCATATGATTGCATTAATATATGTTGAGTCTTCGCTATTATGTTGATTTTGCATACTTCTACATTGTTCACATGTTCTTAGTTGCTATTAGGCCTCCGTTCGTTTAAACTTGCATTATGCTTGTCCACATGTTCATCTGTTGATGTCATTTTACAAGAGGGCTTAAAAGTAATTTCATGTTAAAAATTGGGTGTTCAGAGTAAAAAAGTGAATGTACATAGCAGCTCTCTTATTTTTGAAGATTACACAGTCCTAAAAAACAAAAAGAACTAGAAAAATATATTTCTCTTCTAGACAATTTCCAGAAGTTAGGTGTATAAGAAATTTTATCCATATACTTTAATTTATACATATAGACATGATTCAGTAGCTCATTACTTGGTCTAGATGCATATGCAGTTCACTTTGTTGAATGAGGTCTCTAGTTGGATCTCCATGACATTTTCTATATATTTAAGTCAATTATCTATCTTTATGTTTAAGTCAGTTCACCTAAAGAGTGACATATTAAATATTCTAAAAATACCTAAATAAATGAAAAGTTTAATTGAGAGTAACTTAATAATTTATTTATATCAATTAAAATGTTCATCAAAGATTGACATTTCTTTTGTTTTGCAAATATTTTAAAGTTTAATTTCATACAACCCTAACAATCAAAATGCAGATTGGCACAAGTTCCATTTGTACTAAGATACTATTTTTTTAGGGTTTATGCCCAAAAACTACTAGACCACCTTTATTATAATCAAAAACACTACCCCATCAACTTTATTACCATATCATTCTACTTTTCAAAAGCCACTAAAAAGTCATTCTCCCACTAACGGCAGTCGTAAGGGCATCACCAATGCACAGCCATTTTGGGGCTGTATTGGTCTTGGGTCTGTCAATTTGATAGATTTTGTTAAAAAACACAACACCAATGCACCGGAGGGTTGAGCTGCAAAAGGAAGAGCTCGCCGGCGGGCTGAAGAGGAAGGCTGAAAATTTAGAGACAGTCTTTCAACCCCAAAAAGCAAGGGGGCCCACCAGATTTGAAATTAAAAAAAAAGATGCTTGACAATGCTCTCTGAACACAAACACAAACACAAACACCAGCAACACCACCACCCTTCGACCCCACCCCTTGACCCAGAATCGGCCGCCCAAAGAAAGCCTCGACATTTAACTCCGACTCATCTTCGCTGTCGATGCCTTTGAGAAGTCTGATGGTGGGTTTCGTTTTGCACATCAATCCCTCCAAATCCTCAATTGGCCGATCTCGGAAGGCCGGAATCGAATCGATTGATAGTGGCGGAGTTATTTGGAATTTTGGATATTGGAAGGCCGAAATCAATTGAGATTGGCGAAGGGAAAGGTGGCCCAAAATTGATTTCCAGAAGCTGTTTTGTTTGATCCTCCAAGCGGCTGTGGATGGGAAATCTAATAAAATAGAAATCTATTTATTTTGGTTTTCCGTTTGTATTAAATAATTTTTTATAATGTTTAAAATTAATTTTTCAATCTTTTATAGACTGAATAACCAAAATTGCAAAGAAAATTTACAAATCTAATCCAACGACTGTTATGCGAAGAAATTTTCTTATGTCAGAATTCAAATTTTTTTTTTTGTCGAAATATTCATAAAAAAAACTAACAAAACAATAATTAATATTTTAGTTAAGAAAAATTAAAGACAAAATATAATTGGCGTATAATCAAGTTACGACATATAAAAAGCTATAGAGCCCGAGTGCGTAAAGCCTCTCCCACTATGAGATATATTCATTTAAAGCCCGCATATGGGCTCTAAAAGGGGCTCTTCTGTCACTTTTAGAGCCCGAAAATGGGCTCTCCATTGGTGATGCCCTAACTACTGTCCCCTCCCATCAAGACCCCACCCCTCCAATTGGCAACCAAATTTGAAAAATCTAGTGACCTTTTATATGGTTCCTTCAAATTTGAAAGATCTTTTATTTCAAATTGAAGGATGTGTTCCTTCAAATTGAAGGATATGTTTCTTCAAATCTGAAGGAGCTGTTCCTTCAAATTTGCAAGTATTCCTTCAAATTCCCGGCGTACTTTTATACCACCCACTACAGTCGGCCATTAGTTAACAGCATTAATGAGTTAAAAGGCTTTGACTAATTAAATTATGTCATATGTCAAGATAATACTATTTTGTATTGTTTAACTTGTCATAAGCTTTTTGAGATTTTATCTCTTAAATAGTATCATTTTGTAATTATCTTTTTTTATTCATTTCAAAAGATGAATAGTGAGTGAAAAAAAGAAAATGAATAATGACTAAGAGGATTTCCATAGATTCATTCCATAATCACATTATTGTCCCAAATCAATTAAAAATCAACACATATAAAATAATTAGGTTTTATTATTATTATTATTATTATTATTTTTTATGGTTGGCCTTTGTGCTCTATCACTTGTCTCACTCACACCCTTGTGCTCCAATGTGTCTCATTGGAGGCCTCTGTGCTCCCAATTTTCAGTTCCAAGTTACTCAAATCCATCAAATCTTCACCAATTCTGTCAACTTTAGGGGTATTTTTGTAATTTTTGCACATATGACTCCAAATGCATCATCTTCACCTTCACTTCTTCTTCCTCCACCGCATCATCATCTCTAGTTTCAAAGACACAACATGAGAGATTCTGGAGATGATAATCGCCAATCTGTCATTGGAAAGATCTTCAGGCATTCAACCACCACGAGGCGTGATCAGGTCCAGGAGCATTGCAAGTGTGGGCATGATTGCAAACATGAGTGTCCCTAAGAAGCTCATCAATAAGTTGTCCATTGAGCAATTGTTTTGAAGCTCACCGCCTATATTTGGACCCAGAAACACCTTGTGGTTCAAGAAATTAAGCTCTCCGTCGTCCACTAAATCAAATTGGGCTCATAATTAAGACCAACAAGTACCAATTGAGTAAAAAAAAGTAACATAATTCCAAATTTTGGACTTAGCGATGGTGAGATGATGCATTTGGAGTCATATGTGCAAAAATTTACCAAAATACCCTTCAAATTAACATAATTGGTAAGGATTTGACGGATTGGAGTAATTTGGGACTGCAAATTGGAGCACATGGGCCTCTAATGAGATAGATTGGAGCATAGAGGTGTAAGTGAGACAAGCAATAGGGCACACGGGTCATAAATATAAAAAATCCAAAAAAATTATCATAAATCAACTATAGTATATCAATAATTGAATTAAAAAATAGGGAATTGTTATTCCCACTCCCCTTTTTTCAAATGACACCCCCCTCATTTTTTCTGCTTTTAATAATTGGTTTTCTATTCCATTTTCAATTTTATCCTTAGTGAATAATGAAGAAAGGGAATCTCTTGTTCTTTCTATCCCAATTCATCTCCATCGCCGCCCCATCATCGTTTTGACACACCCCGCCCCAAAAAGTGGGGCCCGGGAGGTGCGACCATCACCTGAATTAGGTGACGAAGTCTTGACTGAACAAAGAAACGACAAATAGATGAACAGTACATCAAAAGTGAAGCATGATCGGGTCGAAGCCCGTCACATCAATTTAACATAAGTATCAGAGTGTCTAAACAGCGGAAAAGAAACTAACACACTAATGCTGCCCAAGGTGAAATAATACAACAATGGTACACATGACAACAACCTGATTGAAAAACTGAAGACAAAGAGTCACTACTCTTTGATGAGAGAACAGAGCTATCCAGACGCCTCAACTGTCACTGTGGTGCACTCAGAATTAAGTCCTCAAGGTGCACAAAAACAAAGGTGAGTGGACAAGGAAAACAAAGTTAGTGTAAAACACAGTTTTAAACATAAACCAATAATAACCCCCTCTGTCAAAACAAGTAGTATAAGCCTATAGTACAAATACAACCAATACATATAACAGTTAGTTACTCTAGGCAAACCTGCATAATAATATAACATAAATCTATGGCCGTGATCAAAGGCATTTAGGACTCGAACCCCTGCCGGGATGTCAGGACCATGGGACTTGAACCCACGGGACTGTAACCTAATCTAGACATCGAGTGTAATGGACCTGCTGGGACTCGAACCCTTGGGCCCATAGGTGTGCCCCTATAAGTGTACTAAACAAATATACATATATCCAGCAAAACCATTTATATGCATATATAAAAATAGCACCCGTCCACTCAAAGAAAAGTTGGGCGATCATCGTCGTCCTCGTCTGTGTGATCAGTTCGGTTGCGCTAGTCACTTGAGAATTGCTCACCTAGAAGTCCCAACAATTAACGATTAATAAACCAAACCGAAACATTAAACAAAAAAACCTTAATTCTCCTTGTTTTGCTCAATAGGGGTTTATATGTGTTTCAAATGGCGAAACGGAGGTCTCCATTGGATCCAGAACGTCGAAACGCTTCAAAAAACTGGTCGGTCAACCTTGGTCAACTACAGTCAACTTTCAGTCAGCGTTGACTAACGGTGGTCAATGTTGACTAACGGTTGATCAGAATATTCCGTTAAATCTAACAGAATATTCCACTATTGGTTAACTTTAACGGAATATTTCGATTCCAACAGAATATTCTAGATTCTGACGGAATATTCCTTCACCGTCACCGTCGCCGTCGCTGGAAAACTCATCGGAATATGGAAAATTTCCAGATTACGGTGAGCTTCATCGGCGCCGCCCTGACATCTTTTCTGGCGAATTCTAAAAATACCTAACTTCTTCATTTCTCAACCATTTTCAACGATTTTTATGTCAAAATCTATCTAATGGTACTAGTTTCAGGACTCACCTCGACCGGAAAAGACATCAGAAAAACTTGGATTCCGTCGATCTAGTCGGCGCCGATTTCATCTGTCTCTGAGGCCGATGTTTGGTGTTCTGAGATCGTGATATCGAGGGGAAGAAGATGCGGGTGGTGGCGCGCTCGATCAGTGGCCGATGGTGGTGAATCGACTGTGGGAGGACGTCAGTGAGTCCGGTTTCTCTTTTGGGAAACTCGGTTGAAAACTGGGTTTTTAAAACCCAAAATAGCAGACCAATAATTGGTCAGTACTATCCCACTAACCAATCAGAGGCTGCCACGTGGCAGCTTGTCCTCACTCCACACTTTCGTTTTTCGTCTGTAACGCTTTCGTTACAACTCGAATTTTGATTCTGCCTGCGCGTACGCACTTGTATCGACGAGCCCTACATAGAATACAATATCGGTTACGTAAATTGTTACTATTCAAAATTCAATAGTTGACCATTTAAGGGCAGTTTGGTCATTTCTCTATTTTATGGGAAATTTACGAAACGGGCCATATCAGTCTTCGTCGGGATGAATTCATCTCTAGCGCTTTCACCTACTTCGTCGTCATCTGTAGTCATATTTTGTTATCTTTGTCGTCATCTCTGTGGCCATCTCCATCGAATTTAACTTTGAAGAATTTTCATATATGTCGTCATCTCCTTCGCCATCTCCGCGACCCACGAAGTAGCTGATTCGGTTTCGAAAGAGAAGGTCCAGATTTCTCAATTTTGAAGGGTCTAATTTGACCTTTTTCGAAGTTGTCGATTCTGCTTTTTCACCAATTTCTTTCTTCACATTTGAAAGCTACGAAAACGCCTAATGAACATAAGAAAACAAATCCAGTTCTTTTGCCAGAGAAGTTAATAATGGTTGACTATCGCTCTCAACTGAAGAAGGAATCCACAGCCTTTTTTTTTTGCCGGTTTTGACTACTTGGGTTTCTTCAAATCGGGCTTTGGTTAATGAGTTTATGTTTTATGATGAATTTTGAGGTGGTGGGGTGTGAAAGGTTGGGGCTATGGTTTCGAAGTCTTTTCCGGTGTAAATGAACTCCAATTTCCCGAATCTCTGGCACCTTTCCGACCCAACTCCGCAGGTGAAGTTATATGTTGTTCAAATTATGCCAAATACATTCCACATGCACAGAAGAGAAATAGTCTTCGTCCAACCTCTACGAAATTAGACCTCCATTTCAATCTTAAACAATTAAGAGGGAGATAAGATTCCCCTCGGGAACTGCCGTCTCACATTTCCCACACTTCCTAGGGCAAATATTTTTTTTTTAGAAAATGGGACATAAACCCATAAAAATTATTTATTCAAGTTGAAACCCACCATATTATTTCTTTGTAATTGAAACTCATCATGACTAGATACCACCTTAGCAACTTTTCATATTATAAATTTTAACTCCCTAAGTTACCCTTATTAACTTTCTGATGGTTTTTTTTGAAAATGTGTAACCGATTTGTGAGACATCAATGAAAATTTATTTCTTATTTTCTTTATGGCGTGTCTTCATTCTTCACTTTCTTCATTTCAGTACTCTATCTCGCATACAATGAAAATGAAACCGCGAAAATGGAAGCCACCTAAACTTCCTCACCTAAGAACAAAATAGAAGCCACCTAAACTTCCCCACCTAAGAACAAAATGGAAACCACCTTAACCAATCCACCTTACTCTAAACATACCCAAAATAAAAGTGCTTCAACTAATCCACCTAAAAAAGGTAAAACCACCGAGCCGAATACATCTATGAAGTGACACCCTGTTAAGATAGAACAATTCAGTAAAATCTTAAAGAACCTAATTAAACATTGAAAATGAAACCGCTAAAATGGAAGTCACCTAAACTTCCCCACCTAAGAACAAAATAGAAGCCACTTGAACTTCCCCACCTAAGAACAAAATGGAAACCACCTTAACCAATCCACCTTACTCTAAACATACCCAAAATAAAAGTACTTCAACTAATCCACCTAAAAAAGGTAAAACCACCGAGCCGAATACATCTATGAAGTGACACCCTGTTAAGATAGAATAATTCAGTAAAATATTAAAGAACCTAATTAAACAATGAAAATGAAACCGCGAAAATGGAAGCCACCTAAACTTCCCCACCTAAGAACAAAACCGCTAAAATGGAAGCCACCTAAACTTCCCCACCTAAGAACAAAATAGAAGCCACCTGAACTTCCCCACCTAAGAACAAAATGGAAACCACCTTAACCAATCCACCTTACTCTAAACATACCCAAAATAAAAGTACTTCAACTAATCCACCTAAAAAAGGTAAAACCACCGAGCCAAATACATCTATGAAGTGACACCCTGTTAAGATAGAACAATTCAGTAAAATCTTAAAGAACCTAATTAAATAAAGCAAAATATGTACAAAAATATCGGTGTAAAATTACCTAGCCGAATACACCTATGAAGTGAAAACCACCTGTAATAGTAGAGTAATTCAGCAAAATCTTAAATAACCTAATTAAACCAAGTAAAATATGTACAAAAATACCAGTGTAAAATCACATATCCCAATACACCTATTAAGTGAAAAAAGTTAATGAAAATATTTTAACCAAATGAAAGAATTAATGAAATTAAATTAATTTATGAACCAATTCAAAATTTCAAATTAATTGGAATGACATATTTGTAAATATTATAAAGAGACTTGGCTATTTTCAAAACTTATGTGGCACTATATTCAAATTTGGGTTTAATTCAATTAAAAAAATATACTTGGGTATCAATCTAATTATTATAAATTTTTTGAGCTAATATCCCTCTTTTGTTCAATTTTGAAAATTCCAAAGAGAGCACAAGCTTTCTTCTATCTGTGGATCAAGAATAGGTTGTTGATGCAATACATGAGCATTCACAGACAAGCCTGTAAATCACAGAGGAATGTGCAAACCGAACATACAGAAAAGTGGTCCGTACACATCCCTGGCCCCATTACCACTGATGCTGCAAGTGCCGAAAAGCCCTACAGTTCAGAATCACAAAGTACCCGATTACATGTTTGGTTCAATAATTTGAAAGAAAAGACCCCAAGTAGATATATTTCACTTCATGCAGAAATAACCCCAAAGTGGAAGCTATTGAGCCCACTCTCTTATAATGCAGAGATGAAAGCATTCCTGTGTATATTGGACCGTATAAGCTCTAATACACATATACAATTGTCGAACATTTTTTTAAGGGTGCCTTAATTTAATACAATTCAAGTTTCACTCGTTAATTATTCTAGATTTTAAAAATTCACTCAAATCAGCTAAATGAGAATAGTTTAATTAACTGAAAATCGAAAAGACTGAAAATAAATGGTAAATGGAATATTTCCTAGAAACTCAAAAGCAGTTAGCCAAAGAAAACGCAGAGTTACAGGACTGACAAAATAAGTAAGCATAAGTTCATGTGAGGGACCATGAGGACCGAAATTGTACAGAGTTCAAAAAAGAGAAGAATCGTCCAGCCAATGTTTTTTCAGTACTATTGTCATATCCATGCGACACTTGGTATTTGTGAATGTAGAATGTCGGAAAAAGCTGAACAAGAACACGAACAATAACAATCACAACGACAGTAATAAAAGGCCTACTATTAATAACACTAACAATTATCACAGCTTCAACTATGAAGAACCAAAAGGCAGAGCTTCAGATCAGTTCATTCCAGAATTAAATGTCTTCTCAACTTTGTACTCGAAAGCAACGAGGTGTTTAATCTGCAAGACCATTACTCAACATATTCGTCATCTGACTTCTCTCTTTGAAATTGTCACTTGAAAGCATATTTTTCAGATAAACCAATGTTGTTGATAATGATGTTGCCAATTATGGTCATGGTTGGGCTAATATGTATGTTTGACAGAATGCAATTCCCTCATCTGCCATAAACACCCTTTAGTTTGACGTTGTAAACTCCAGTTGCCCTAGAGGCTTCTCCTTTAATTTAGTTTATTTTTCATGAAAAAAAATAGCATATAAGTGGAGAGAGTAAATTGGCTAAATTTAACATTTTTTGTGAACTTCACATTACCTCATGTACATTATAGAGTTACAATATCATTCATGTCATCATCTACGCATATTAGCACAAGGAAGAGTGGTAAAGAATGTTGGTTCAAGTTCTTAAGAGTGGGACATGAGTGCCGTATTTGGTTGTGCATTGAAGAAGTTGATGTTTAACATTTTGTCATGTTTGAGACACAAAATACAGGTGAAATCAAGGAACAAAATTTCGATTTCGATGGAAATTTCAGTAGTCAAAATTTATGGAAATTTTGGTTAAAATTTCGGTAAATTTCGATTTGAAAAAAGAAAGACAAAAAAAATATTAGAAACCCTATATAAATTAATATTTCTACTTTCTCTAGGCTTTAAAAGCAACAAGTAATGTAATTTAACATTTAAGCTATATAGCATTGTCCATATGGATTAACTTTTATATACATAAGAGAGAAGAATTCGTGTTTTGTATTCCACTAAGCTATCAATCAACACAATATCTTAAGGTGAGACTCATGAAACATACATTAATATCACAATATTACAATAACATACATTAACCATACATTAATCGTTCAATGTATGTGAGAAAGCTAAAAGAGAAAATAACCATGATTAAAGAAGGCAAGAAAACACAAAGAAAGTTGTCAGGATTCAAGAATATTGAAGGTAAAGAAGCCAACTCT
This sequence comes from Spiraea crenata, assembly GCA_033992175.1. Taxonomy (NCBI): domain Eukaryota; kingdom Viridiplantae; phylum Streptophyta; class Magnoliopsida; order Rosales; family Rosaceae; genus Spiraea; species Spiraea crenata. Next base: position 2,216,933 of record JAVBHV010000058.1, on the reverse strand, counting down.
TTGACAAGCTATATAAAGCATTCCCGAAATTTAACCGAAATTTCCATCGAAATTTCTGTAATTTCGGGCATTTTTAGCTTCTGAGACACTATATTTCCAAAATTTAACCGAAATTATCGAAATTACTGAAATTTCGGTATTTTTTCATTTTTGCTATAATGATAATACTCCAACTTCAATTTTTTAACGCAAAGACAAAAAGATTGGAAGAAATACTGTCACTTGTTTATTTAAAAGAATTATAACCTCTTTAAGAACAAACCCAAAATAATACCGAAATTTTGTTCCTTAAGTGAAATACACCCTTTGAGGCCTTTTTAATGTCATATACTGTATATGAATTTGACCTGATATCATTGAGCTTCAGGCGCGGGACACGTGTGTACACTGAAGACACTGATACTCTTTTTACGGGCGACACGTGTACTACTAACGGGTGCATCAACGGTAGCGAAAACAGTGCCAACATTTTCAGCATTGTTCGCTGCAGGTCCCTAACGAACTTTTCTCTCCAGAAACCGCAACAATGGAGGCGACCAATGAAGCTGGGCTTCTGTACCAAAGACTTTTCCCTCCGCGCCTCGAAGACGCCGGCCTCGAAGACTGCGCCCTCCCGCCGGACTCCATTAAAGAAGCCTTCCTCAAAGCCGCCTCCGCCGTCAAGTCACGCCCCACAGCGATCCTCGACGAAGACGGAAGACTGCGTCAACGACCCCTTGCCGGAGTTAAAGGACCATGGCGGCGATTTGGGGGGAGCGAATCCGGAGACTCGGTCGCCGGGGCCGTGCGGCGGGAGCGAGGGCGGGGCGGTGGAGGCCGGCGGAGACGACGTGGTGGTGGGCGGCGAGGAGGAGACGAAGGATGATGTGATTGTGGGCGGTGGAGATGTGAGAAATGGCGGTGATAGGGGTTGTGTGGATGGATTGGCCGGATTAGGGATTGGAGAGAAGGAGGAGGAAGAGATTACCGGCGAGATCGGCGGCGGCGATGTAGAAGATGAGGAGGAGAAAGGCGGTGAGGGCCCAATATTGGTTGGATGTTATGTTTAAAAACCCTAATTAGATTTTTCCTTTCAACAGTTGTTAATTTGGGTATGTGGTGAGTTGTGTGTTGTTGTAATGGCAATTGACAAGTTCATGTTAGTTGTTGATGTATATATACAAGTGTTGTTGCAATTGGATGAGAACTAGTTGATCTTCAACTTTAGGTTTCTCTCATTTGATAACTTCTGTTCAGTACTCTATGATGGAAGCCCAGATTGAGCTATTGGTGTGAGAAGATGTGGTCTTAAGGGTTCCCGGGTTTTTTGATTTTTGAGTGGAAGCATTGTATAAGTTGATTAGTTTGTGATTTCGGAGTTGCAAAGCTGATTGATTATGGGGAACATAGGCTGAAAGTTTCGAACTTTCGAACTTTGAAACATTGGTTGATTAGTTTTTTTTGTGCAAAGTGAGGGTTACAATTAGTATGAACTGGAAAGCATACCCGAGATTGAAGGAGTTTGGTTGCTTACATATAATGCACCTTGTTTGGGGGTATATATCTGTCTTCTAAAGTATTTCTCTATTTGGATCAGAATGAGAGGAATCAAGGATTGAAATTAAGAATGAACCAGTTGTACACAAGTTTGAGGTCCTGGGGCGCACCCAAACGGACCGAATGTAGAACTGTAATTGATTGTGGCACACAATTAGAATATACTAGCTAGTAGTTATGAAGGTTTAGCATAGTTGGTTAAGGCATGATGGTAATCATGAACGTTATGGTGGGTGAAATGGTATGAATCTTATGTTCCCTTGCTTCACATGGAATGGTGGATGCATAGCGTCCTTAAACCTTCACAAGCAAATCTGTCCTGTCTGTTATATATTGATTTCTGATGGGTTGGTGTGACTTTGCTGAACCCACGATAAGCAAATCGATTCAGCTACTTACACTCAATGTATTCTATTCTATTAGTTTACTCTAATCATGTGCCGATGATAATGCTATTTTCCATGTGAAGTGGGGTGGGATATATAATACAAAAAGGTCCTTTCCCCAAGCTTGTTGACCAGTTGACAGATCCAGGGTGAGTTTCTGGGAATACATACACCCTTTTCTCTTTCGACCGATACACTTTGGAGGACCCAACAAGGATCAAAATGTCTGCCACAAATGAATAGCTAATTGAGATTACAAGCTGTTTCTTTTTCTTTTAGAAATGATGACCATGGCTCACACGTTTAATGCAGCAAGTCATATCTTTTTATTTACAACTTATTATTGGCAAGAGAAGCGGGTTTTCGGTCTGAATTAATGGGAGTATCTTCAGCAAGCAAGGAAAACAATAGCAGGTCGTCAGATTTCATCTCTACCTAAGAAAATAAAGTTAGGACGTTGTTAGCAGTAGGGCCGAAATAGACAGTGAAGACAGAGATACTGGACGAGGGAGGAATGACAAGTTCAAGAGAGCCAGAGGAGACAAATGTTTGACGAACAGAGCTGCTTTCTGGAAGTTTCTTGGTTCTTTTTGGCAAGAAGTTTCCTAGTACTTTCATCTCTACAGGATTATGCAGCGGTGCACAGCAGTCCAAATAGTTTCCCAGTATCACTGTGGAACTTTTGGTTTTGAGGACGTTTGATGATCTGTGGATTGGAGAGATTAGATGGCAGAAATTGGATTCCGATGGCGGTGTCTGCGGTTGGTTGCAATAGGTGTGGTTGGTATTGTTGTTGTGGCTTCAGTAACTGTTTCAGCACAAGATTCTCTGGAGCAAGATGATTTGAGTCATAGAAAGATTGTGGAGTCTCAACCTGATTATTTGAAAAAAGTGTTGAATTTTCTATGGCAACCGGGTCAGTTGCGTTATGAGCATGTTTGGCCTGTAAGTCAAATCTTCATTCCGTTCTTGATGAAGTTTTCATTGTATTACTTTTGATATGTGGTATTTCCATGTCCTTCTAAGAAAATAGTTCAGTGAAAACTGAATATTATAATTATGTGAATGCTTGTGAACCCATGCAAGTCTGCTAGAACACCGAGTATTTTTCAGCGAACTTACAATTTGGCTAGTGACTATTCAAAACTTGAACTACTTATAATGTCAAAAACGGGATATGCAGGAAATGCAATTTGGTTGGAAAATATTCATTGGTACAGTGATTGGATTTGTTGGGGCTGCTTTTGGGACTGTGGGTGGAGTTGGTGGAGGTGGCTTTTTTGTTCCAATGCTCACTTTGATTATCGGCTTTGATGAGAAATCATCAACTGCAATATCGACGTGTAAGTCTTTTCTGTTAACCCCTCATGTTGAACCTTTTATACTACTTGACTGCTGATTCAATATTGCAAGGAAAGCGATTGGTTCCTCAACACGTTTTAGAAATACGCATGGTGATATATTGACCCTTCATAGTCTTGGTGATTAGAGATTCTTGTTCCACATCAAGGTTTAAGGTTCATGGCTGAAGGTTGCTAATGCTCCCGTCAAGATCAGGGCTAAAATAACATATTTAATTTATGCATCTGTTGATACTGCTGGTTTCCTCTTCCTCCTTGTATTTCGAAAGTAAAACTTTTCCATTCTGAGAGCTTTCATTTCATTGGGTTCATTGTGACTTTCACCAAATGGTATGTGTTTGTCACTGCCTTATTTACTCACCATCTCTCAAACCTATGTAATAGCAAAGTTCTTGCATGTACCTGAATGCGATTGTGTATCCTTCTATCTGGTTTGACAGGCATGATTACGGGTGGAGCAGCTGCAACTGTTTTCTACAACATAAGGCTAAGGCATCCCACACTCGACCTCCCCATCATTGACTACGACCTGGCACTTCTTTTCCAACCAATGCTAATGCTTGGAATCAGTATTGGAGTATCCTTCAATGTGATATTTGCTGACTGGATGATCACAGTGCTGCTAATCATTATTTTCTTCAGTAAGGATTATATGATAAGAGTTATATGGAATTTCATATTTCGTCTTGGACATCCTGTTTAAATAGAGTAGTGATTACCTGCAGGCACATCAATGAAAGCATTCTTGAGGGGTGTCGAGACATGGAAAAGAGAAACTATAATAAAAGAGGTTGGCTCAGTAATTCTTCATTATACGTATATGTTTTGCTTCACTTAGATTGAAACCCTAAACTCCGTTGACTGGTTTTCAGGAGGCTGCCAGACTAATGCAGTCAAATGGTTGGTTGGTTGATCAATCTGTTTGTGTCAGCATTCAAATTTGGATACCTGAAAAAGCATTAGTCATCTAAATTGTTTTAAAACAGGTAGTTCCAGTGAAGAAGATGAATACAGACCTTTACCGAGTGGCCCAAGCAATTCCAATCGCATAGGCATCCAAGAATCTAAAAGAACAGAGGTAAATCTGTTCGCAGCATGAATTTCATTTGATACATGGTTTTCGAGGTTGACATCTGCAACTTTCTCATGTTTCTATTATGGAGAATGTTTACTGGATACATCTGGCACTTCTTGTTGCAGTCTGGGTCCTAATACTTGCATTACAGATTGCTAAGGTGCCGTTGATTCTCTCTGGAAGCTTATGACTCAACATTTCCTTTTTCTTTCATGTACTAATGACTTATATTGATGGGAAACTTGTTTACTGTACGCAGAAGTATACAACAACTTGTTCAGCAGCATATTGGGTATTAAACCTGTTGCAGGTACCTTTGGTGTCCTTTATGACAGTCAAACATCCATGTTTTACGTTTACAAGTCTCATTCCGAGCTTGAACTAATCCAATTTTGGTAAAATACAATTTTTTTGTGTGTGGCTTTTCTTCCCTTTTAAAACACTCTTAGATCCCGGTGGCATTTGGAGTATCTTCATACGAGGCTGTTAAACTGTTTAAGGGGCATAGAGTGATTGCCTCGCTGGAAGAATCAGACACAAATTGGAAAGTGTACCAGCTTATTCTTTACTGTGGTTGTGGCATCATAGCTGGTATAGTTGGTGGATTGCTTGGTCTCGGTGGAGTAATCATTTTGGGCCCTCTTTTTCTAGAGCTGGGAATCCCACCTCAGGTGAACTTTTATGCTTCATTTTATTTCCTCCCATAGTTCTAGATTTCAATTATCAGATTCAGAAACAGACCATCTTTCCTTTTAAGTTGAAACAGCTCAAAGAGTACATGTTTGTAAATTCGCTGTTGCTTCAGTTTCATTGACAGAGATCACATTTGGGAACTGATAAGTGGTTAAGACCCAGTTTGGCATTGCTGTGCTTTCGCGAAATCACTTTCGCGAAATTACTTTCGGGAAAGCAGCTTTCAGGATAATTCAATTTGACGTTTGGTAAACATTTTATGAAAGTACTGTGAGATGTAAATAATGACCAAAACAGACATGTTATTGAATAACTATTTTAATAAACTACTTACACAATAGCATATCATATATATTCATCAATTTGCACAAAAAATCAACACAAAATTAATACTTCTCCAATAAAATTTTATTAAATTTTTATGTAGATATCTGAAATAATATAGATTTGTATGTATACTTTATTGTTATGATATTAGTATAGAATCAAATAGAAATTTGTTATAATGTAAAGTTTTATGTAGATATTGTTCTAATATTAGTACAGAACCAAAAAAATTAATACAGAAAAAAATTAATGGCTATAGAAAAGAAAATTAATATATAAAAAAATAATAGAGGAAAAAAAATTCGGCATCGTCGGCTTCGGCAAGCTCATCGGCGTGGTCATCGTCTTCGGCGTCGTCGGCGTCTAGGTGATCGTCGGCGTCTGGGCGTCGTCGAGCCTTGTCATCGTCCGACAATCGCCGGCATCTGGGCAATCGTCGGCGTCTAGCCGTCTAGGCGTTTCGGCGACGTCGTCGTCGCGTCTGGGCGATGTCATCGGCATCTGGGCGTTGTCGTCGTTATCGGCGTCGGCATTGTCGTCGTCGAGGTGTAGACGACGGATCTGATGACATTTCAAGTAAATTGAAATGTCAGGGAAGGGCAGAATAGGAAGAAAAAAAATTCATTAAAAATTTTGGTAATTCCCAGCGTGTCCCAAATGAAAGCTACTCTTAGCCTGCTTTCGATAATCTGCTTTCGCGAAAGCAGCTTTGGCCCGAAAATACTTTCGTTTGAGTTTACCAAACGCTTTTTTTGGCCGAAAACTTTCGCGAAAGTACTTTCGGGCTATAAATACTTTCGCAAAAGTACTTTCGGGCTATAAATACTTTCGCGAAAGCAATGCCAAACGCAGCCTAAGTGTTCCTATTCGTTAGCATCTTGGTGAAATGTTGTAAGTGGTCATAAAACTATATACAACACAGCGAACCCCATCAGTTCTGTACGAATGGACTTCTTCTATAGGCAGGCTTAATGATCAATAATTGTTCTGCAGGTTGCTAGTGCAACAGCCACATTTTCCATGACATTCTCGGCTTCCTTGTCGGTTGTCGAATACTACCTCCTCAAGCGTTTTCCACTTCCTTATGGTAATTTCTTTTTCATTCAAGTTTCGGTTAGTTAGGAAGAGAGAAAATCTGATGTCTCCTTCAACAATTTGATGTTGGTTTTCGGTCCTGTTTTGTCTTGCAGCTCTCTACTTTGCTCTTGTGGCCAGCCTGTCTGCTATTGTAGGGAAATATGCGGTCAGAAAGGTGATCAGCATATTAGGGAGAGCATCTATAATTATCTTCATTCTGGCCTCCACAATCTTCGTGAGTGCGGTTTCACTAGGTACGTGAACTCTTATCGATAAGCTAGCAGGCACAAGTTTGTGTATGTCCTCCCAGTTTAAGACATGGATTGTGTTTCCTTGCTTTCCTACCGAATGATTAAACTGAGGGTTTGCTTTTGAACAGGCGGGGTTGGCATAGCAGATGTGATCGAGAAGATTGAGCAAAAAGAGTACATGGGATTTGATAACATCTGCACTTATGAGGCCTAGTTTTAGTAGCTTTCAATAGCAGTGACATGAAATGGAAAAACGGGTTAGTTTTTTCTTGAAATTGTGTAGCTTCCGATGATAGTTCGGTACTGATTTTGATTTTTTGGATCGTCTAAGCTAGTCAATCAATTTATATAGACAAGGATTAATTTGAATTGTTTAGTTTTTTAATTTATCTGGTACTGATTATAGCTTTTTGGACCGTCTAAGCAAATCAACCAGTTTCCATGGACAATGATTAATTTGAAATTAATACTTCTAATTTATCGTGCGTATGGACAAAGCAGCTTCGATCTTTCATTTTTTTAGTTCCATCCTATGTCATATAAAGCAAAGGCTTTTTGGTAGCTATAATCTCTGTGCTCTGTCACATGTCTAGCTTTAGTCCCTGTGCTCTAATGTGTCTCACCAGAGGTCCCTGTGCTCTGTCACTGTCTCACCAGAAGTCCCTGTGCTCCAATTTTCAATCCCACGGATTGGAGTAACTTGAGATTGAAAATTGGAGCACAGAGACCTCTGATAAGACAGTGATATAGCACATGGACCTTGGTGAGACACATTAGAGCACAGGGACTAAAGCTAGACATGTGACAGAACACATGGACCTCTGGTGAGACACACTAGAGCACAGAGACTAAAGCTAGACAAGTGACACAGTCCAGGGACCTTTGGTACAAAAAAGCCTAAAGCAAATATGATGCGTTTGTGTTTCCTCGTTGCCTTTTGATTTGAAGTGGGCGCCAAATTAAGATAAGGAGAGAGGATGGGGTGGGGGAACTAGATTTATCGAACATGATTTACTATATTTGATGCATGCAATGTTTGGGTAGGAAAATTCGAAGGCTGAACCTAACTAACTAGAGTTTTGTTGTTTTCAAACGTTACCACCTTTCCTTTCAACCTTGTACCATGGCCAAGTGGCTCGAGCAAATTCCCCCTATAATTTTCTCGTTTTTTCCTCTCTTTTCTAAATTGGTTTACTACATGATCCTCATCAGATTTTTGCCCAGCAACTCTTGTGAACGATCCACAGATGTTCTCATCTAACTACCTCAGGGTCGACTTAAAGGCCCCCAAGCCTAATTGCTAAGACGTTGCATTCGCTCAATAAGCATAGGTCGACTTATTAGAGAGCCCATTTATCAGATGACAAAGTCTTTCAAGGCAAGGTTTCTACGGTGCAGCCTGCAGGTGGATGAATGGTTAACGATAATATTTCATTAGAGAGATTATGAGCTATATTAGTTTATTTTTCAGATTTTAATCCACACGTCATATTTTGGCTTATCTTTGGTAAGATAATCTGATTAAACCCCGGATGGAATACTTCAAATTGACATATTCCATTAGCACCTTGTACAAACTGATTACTATATTCAATGTCAAGGTGAGAAAACGACAGACATGCATGTAATTCGATTAGTATCAAACCACAATGATTAATTGGTCAATAAGTCTTCGAGAACCTAGATAAAAAAGAAAATATCTACATAACGTGAGGGATTTGTTTTGTAGTGTGAACCATACAGACAAGACTCTATCAACGTCTTTACCAGCTTAGATTAGAAGAACAAAATTTAATCAATGAGTCCTTACCTGCCTCCATCGACAAGGTAAAATGAGAAGACCAAGTACTTGATCTCATCTCTATAAATTCACAAGTTTCCCATCTAGTATCTTCATCCATATCCAAGCATCAATCTACACAGAGACCCAGAAAGAAGGAAAGAATTACAACCTTTCAAGTATACAATGATGAAATACTTGGCTTTCGTAGGCATATTGGCATTGGCCACTACCCTCCTTGTCTCTGCCTCCGACCCCAGTTCTCTCCAGGACTTCTGCGTAGCTCTCAACGCCACCCAAATGAAAAATGATGGTATTACACGATACATACTATCTATTTCCAAATGATATATGCATTTGTCTTCAACTTTGACCAGTATGTTCACCATTAATATCACCTATATTGTTTCTCATTTAACCACTTATTAGTAGAAGAACTACTTTCTTATAAAATATCTGATATATTTCATTCAAATGTGGGATATTCTTCAACACATTGCTCAGATATATGTTTTGTATTTCTTAATTAATGGGGAATTACTCATTCGTTTGTGTTTATTAGAAGCGGTGTTTGTGAATGGGAAGTTCTGCAAGGACCCCAAGCTCGTAACAGCCAATGACTTCTTCTTCGACGGACTCCGAAAGGCCGGCAACACCTCAAACGCCGTCGGCTCAAAGGTGACAGCCGCCAATGTAGAGAATTTCCCTGGACTCAACACTCTCGGCATCTCCCTTGCTCGCGTGGACTTTGCACCAAACGGCCTCAACCCTCCCCACACTCACCCCCGCGCCACCGAGTTCCTCGTCGTCTTGAAAGGCACGCTCTACGTCGGCTTCGTCACGTCCAACCAAGCCGACGGCAGCAATAAGCTCTTCACCAAGGTGCTCTACCAGGGAGATGTGTTTGTGTTCCCCGTTGGTCTCATTCACTTCCAACTCAATATCGGGAAAACCAAAGCTTTGGCTCTTGCCGGTCTCAGCAGCCAGAACCCAGGGGTGATCACCATTGCCAATGCCGTGTTCGGGTCCACGCCCCCGATCAATGCTAATGTTCTGACCAAGGCATTCCAGATCAACGACAAGCAGGTTGACTATCTCCAGAAACAATTCTGGTACAACAACAATTAATAGCAAAAAAAATGCTAACTACACGATTTATAATTTTTTAGTATCTAAGAAATAAAAAATGGTTGCGGTATGTGATGTATGCCTCAACCGCTCGTACCTGTTTGTGGAATTATTCACCAGGATTGATTTTTGTTCTATCGCGTAATCTCTTATTACTTGCAGTTTAAGCAATTATATCATGATGAATAGTTATCTTCTAAAGGCTGAGTTTTGTTTACACCTAAAGGTGGTTTGGAATTGTGAACAGAAACCAATAACTGCTTCATGCAAAAAGTTCAATTTTCGACACATAGGAAAGAGAATACAAAATATCTTCTGGAGGACCACTTAAGCCGCTAGTTCAGGAGTTTGTGTTCTGAAACCAGGGCTCAAATACACTAACCAATGATAAGAGTAATCTGGACCATTCTAGAATCCGAGCTATTTAGTAGATGTATATGGTTAGTGACTTGACTAGTCGGATCTCCAAACCCAATTTAGGCTATTAAGCTTAAATTACTTCATTTATAATTTATTATATGAACAAGGCACCTAATTAGAATGACGGACTTTGGGTACACAAATGAGGAGAGAGCTACGAAAGCTACATAATAAAATGTTCTCGAATCTTCCCGAAGTAGTGACCAATACTTGGATACATGATTAGGGATAACAAAAAACTCCACGGGTATGGGTCTCCACGGATATCCTCCCTCAATGGGGCGGGTATAGCAGAACTAAATGGGTATGGAGAGTTTTAAAATCCCTATGACAAGTATGGGGATGTATGGTTTTACTATCCTCGGTCCCAAATCTGACCCAATTATATATTATTAATATATATTTAAGTATTATACTTATGATATTTTATCATATATTTAATTTGGGCTACTGAAATTGTCATCGAAATTTCCACCGAAATAGAAATTTCTATAAATTTGGAATACCGAAATTTCAACCGAAATCGAAACTTTAATCCTAGTTTTAGCTATCTAAAAAGTAATTTTTTCTGATTCGGACTAACTCTAAATTTATTATCTTTAGTAGTTAAGAAAGGGCTTACTTGTGAGGGATCCGGCTTGTCTGCAGAGCTTCTCTCTGCAGAACCTGGTGCAGATCCGGCCAAACGGCCACCTTCCACGGTGATGAATAGTGATCGGAACCATTGAGTTTGTAATTAATATAGTAAAGATCATCTCCACAAAAAATGAATCAATTCCGACTTCGTTTGGTCACCTAATTGTGTGAAACATATACCGAATATATGAACGGCTAGTATAGTCACTCATTTGGACCGTTCATATATTCGGTGTATGTTTCACACAATTAGGTGATCAAACGATGTCGGAATTGATTCATTTTTTGTGGAGATGATCTTTACTATATTAGCTACAAACTCAACGGTTCCGATCACTGTTCATCACCGTGGAAGATGGCCGTTTGGCCGGATCTGCACCAGGTCGCAGATATGGGGTCTGCAGACAAGCCGAACCCACTTGTGAGCTTGACAAATTTGGTGTGGGCACCACCAAACTAGAGATTAAAGGGCTTGCTAAATGGCTAAAGGTAGCCACTCCCAAACCTTTTAGACCATCTCTAGCAATGGACTTTAGGGGTACCCTAAACACTATTAGCCTTCTTTTTTTGTAAAAAACCTCTTTAGCAATGAATGGGTTAAATGGCCAAAGGGCTACCAAGGGGGCCAAAGGGCTACCAAGGGGGCCTAAGGGCTTGGGGGATGGCTACCTTTAGCCCTTTAGCTAGCCCTTTAGCCTCTATCAAGCTCTCTTTTTGTGGTGCCCACCATAGTTGAAAAATACGTGTATTATATGCGTTCGTACGTATTTTTATAAAGGGGGATTGTTTTAGGGGGGGAAGATAAGAGTTTATTTTTTTTAAAAAGACATAAAAGATATTAAATATCTATATAGTCCAAAACTAGTTCAAAGTTGATGCCAACTCAGCAAAAATAACTAACTCCCATTCACGAATGTCATCTTTCTCTCTCATATTTCTTATTTTTTTAATTTTTTTGTTTCACTAAATTAATCATAACTTTTGATATAGAAGTCGTAATGAAAATTTGTTTTCACAAATGTATTCTTACAAGTGAGATTTACATTTTAAGATCCATATTGAATATGTTTTTCGTATAAAAAATTTCGTTAGTTTTGAATGAGAGACAGTCAAGTGTCTCTACAGAGATAGTCAAGTGTCTTTGCAAGGACACTACAGAGACAATCAAGTGTCCCTGCAAAGACAGTCAAGTGTCTCTGCAGAGACAATCATATGTCTCTGCAGACACAGTCATGTGTCTATGCAGACACAGTCTTGTGTCTCTGTAGACACAGTTATGTGTTTCTACATACACAGTCATAGTCAAATATCTCTACAGAGACAGTCAAGTGTTTATGCAGAGACAATTAAGTGCCTCTACAGAGACACCAAATTTAAAAGTACTAAATAAAAAGAACTAGAAAATATACATAGATATTTAAGTGTCTCTACAGAGACATTCATCTGTCTCTATTGAGACAGTCATTTGTCTATGCAGAGACAGCCATGTGTCTCTACAGAGACACTTGAATTTGGTGTCTTTCCAGAGATAGTCAAGTGTCTCTGCAGAGACACAAAACTGTCTCTGCATTCAAAACTTATGAAATATTTTCTATGAAAAACATATTCAATATGGATCTTAAAATTTAGATCTCACTTCTACGAATCCATTGGTAAAAACGAATTTTCATTACGACCTCTATATTAAAAGTTATGATTAATTTAGAGAAACAAAAAAATTGAAAAATAGAAGAGAGAAAGAGAAATGAGTTGTTATACCGTTTGTTTTAACTAAATCAAAGTTGACAAATAAAATTCTGACACATTGACAATTTGGACTATTTGGATATTACAATAAAGTTTTTTACTTTTTAGATATTAAAACTCTAATCTAATACTTTTTAGATATTGTTTCTTTTATAAAATACTTTCATTTTTCGTACACTACAAGAAAAAATGGCTATCCCGACAAGTGAAAGTAGTCGGCTAAAGCCATTTTTCGTCGGCAGAGATCTGTGCCGACGAAAAATTTTGTCGGCAGGTTAGTCGCCTATACCTCGTCGCGGAAGACGTATCCCGACAAATTCTGGATTTCGTCGTCTAAGATTACACTTCTGCCGATAACACGTTTTGTCGTCTAAGGTTCCACCTCTGCCGACAAAAAAATGTTTCGTCGTCATAGGCTCACCTTTGCCGACAACATGGTAGTCGTCACAAAGCTCCTATCCAGACAAAAATCACTACTATTTTTTGTTGTCACCCACTCTTTAGCCGACAAAACGGTTCGTCGTCTCAGCTCTTTAGACAACAAAAGCCAATATCCAAAATGATCTTGTATATACAACTTTTGCCCAATGAATTTGAATATAAAACATACTATGTAATAACCAATACCAAAAAGTTTTATCCATATATTAATTGGTATCAAAGTTATACAATTTTAGTGGTATAGATGACCACAGTTTGCAAAATATAAGGCCACTTTCAACTTATCACATGCTTAGCCTATAGTATTCAGTATAAACAAGCTCTATATCTTCCCTGGTTATCTTCCTTAGTAATGTCTACAAACTTCTTCTCTTCGTATAGCCAATGTTCAGACATCGTTTCTTGCAATCCTGAGATCAAGTTCAACCATTTTTCAATTCAATGACATAATAGAGGAGATGCAAGCCAAACAAAGAAAGATGTTTCACCACAAATTAAATTTCAAACATTGACTACCATAGACAAAGCAATGATGCTCACTACTATCAATGAAATAAGTTCCAACTTTCAGATTACATCCTTCAACCCTATACAATTAAACAAAATCTAGAACCAGAACCAAGACAATTTCATCAAGATAACAAGAATAAAAATCAGGACATAAAAAAATCAGGAGCAGAAGCTTACTTGAGCCTTTAAAAATCAAGAATATATAGCCAATTGAATACAAAAAAAATCCCTATTGTTTCTGCATTGGTATTTAGATGCAAAATCATGTGAAAGTCTTTGTGTAAGTATGATCATGACATTATGTAAAATTATGAAGTATGGACTTTCATATAAAGAAAAACATATTCCAAAGCATAATAGAATGCACAACCAAACAACTAAGTTGTATACCGCTTTTTGGTTCCTTCTTGGACCACTTTCTTCTCTGTTGGCTGCTTCTCAAATGGCGAACAACCATCACGTTTCCACCATACCTAAGCACAGATTACAGACCTAATATGCTCAATAACAATGATAACAAACATACGGTGGAAAGGACTCTCACCCAATTCTGTTCACGTTCTAATATATGCTCAATTTTATGAAGAAAATCTTCCCCCTTGGGTGGAGTCATTTTAAGCAGCTTTTTGACACGTTCCTCGCAAGAATTTATTTCGTCTTTCTGAAACCAAGGAAACGTCATTTAGCAGACTTACATATCCTAATCCACTGTAAGCAGATATAACCAAGTAAACGAAAATGAAATCCTCTTAATCAGTTGAGAGTGCAAGCACGAATTCATTCAACTTTCGGGCAAATGATGTCCATTGCAAGTATTTAAGTTTTAATGAGGGCAAGATATGCTCCAACTGCAACTGCAACTGCACTACCCAGGGACCATATAACAAAAGAATCGCATTGCAAAATCACTCAAGTACACAAAATCTGATGCAGAAGCCTGATATAATAATCCATTCTGGAATCCAACACAAGCACTGCACAGTTGGTGTAAAGTTATCATAACAGATCAGGTATGTAGTACCCTTACCAGAGTTTTAACTCCAGTTTAGTTTGGTATCCAGTCCCAATTCTTAAATTTGGTGATAAGAAGTTAACAACCTAATACATGTAAGGCATCTTAATATTCCCACACATATCTAAAATGCATCTTCCAATTTTCTGCTTACATGTTTATAATATATAAAATTAGCCAGGAAGTTTCTTTCTAAACATAGCACCACCTGAGAAAGGCTCAGTTCAATAATCTTATGCAATTCCAAAAACAAAAGAGAGAGAAGATGCTTTATAACTTAACAAGACATGAGTACAGCACTAACCATGCTTTAAGGCGCCTACATAATTATTTCACAGGAAACACGAATTTGTTGAAAAAGCAAGCAGAAAACACAAAGTAAGGAGAGTACACTAATAGACATCTCCAAGATTATTGTTCTAAAACAGACAAGAGGAATAAGATACAACAAGACTCGATATAGGGATACCTAAAATCTCAAAAGACTATGACAAGTTAACAATAACACTTAGTCAGACCACATCTCCATACCCCAAACTTGTACGAAGTCACTTACAGACTGATGTGAAGATTCAACACAAAAGACTTATAGTCAAAACTGAGAAATTCTTAAAAATAAAGAATGATATCTGTTTACGAGAAAAATGGAATGGAAACCATTACCTGTAAACTCCAAAAGGTCTTGTAGAAGTTGAAATCAATGGAAATTCCTGAAAATTGTGAAACCAGATATGTCGTCAACCTGGGAATATAAAAATCTACTTGATGAGAAAGTTTCGAAGATATAAGGTACCCAACAGCTAAAAATTAACCATATATGAAGGCTATAGAAAGAGATAGAAAAGCCAAATTCCCCAAAACTAGTTAATCTGTTTCCAAAAGTATAGCCTATGAAATACAAAACATCTTACCAACTCTGGATCTTGTGTTTTTTAAGTAAGATGTAAAAATGCTAGCTCTTGATATATTTCTCAGGTTGAAAATTGTTTGGTTAATCACATCACAAAGAAAAGACCCACTAGTTAGGTGGCATAATATTGTAAAACGTTAATCTTATTCAGCTAACACAAAGTTTTACACAAGGATATAAAAATACCTCACGGCCATCATGGGAAGACAAAGTTTTACACCCCCTCAAAAAAACACAAAAAAAAAAAAAAAAAAAAAAAAAAAAAAAAGATTTATTTTTTTAATAATTATAATAATTTTTTTTTTTTTTTTATTATAAAAAAATTTATATAAAATTTTATATTATATATATAATTTTTTTTTTTTTTTATCCTCTCTTTTTTTGTTTTTTTTATAAAGACGAGAGGAACAAAGAAGAAGAATTTTTTTTTTTTTTCCCTCTCCTGTTTTTTTTATTTTTTTCTTGTAAAACTTCTTATGCTGCATTTCTTACTTTACTTCCTTTTTTGTTTACCATTATGCCAAATCGGGGTAGGGGCGGGACGAAAACCCATGTTCAAGTTCTGCATTGCCTCTACAAACTTACAGAATTTCACATTAACGTCATGGTGTGAAGATGGTAGTACAGGAATTGCTGTAATGCCTGCATAAGAACACCGGCTGGAAAAGGAAGAGACTTTCCTGAGTCCAAAGATTGCTGTAATGCCTGCAAATTTCAAAACAAAATGACAACCATAGTAAATTAACATGCAAACATTTGTACCAGACATTTTCAAAGCAGTAAGGTTGAATGGCACCAATAGAAAATAGTTCCTAAGATCTGATTAATCGATTTCAACAATTTAACAAGATCACATGTAGTGCATAATCGCCGTCATGTTTCTTACCTTGTGGCTGGTTTTGTACCAATCACCAGCAAGTAAAGTAAAATCTCCATCAGGGATTGGAAAAGGGATAGGGATACGAGGTCTCTCATAGATATTGATCCCTCCAAATGCTCCAGCAGCTTTGTGCAATAGAGTTGACGGAAAATATGTAAAGGTCCCTATCTGATCCTTCGTCTGGAACTTGTAGGTGTAGTTCGAGTTCGCAGGAATGGGGCAATTGGTTCCCAATATCCCATCTTGCCATGAGTTCTTCCTTTGTTTAATCCCATTCCTGATTGTGGACAAGAAAATACAAACTCCAAACCGGCCAAACTCCAAACTCCAATATCCAATAACTAGAACAATCAACTCAAATCAAATCGGATTTACCTTCAGGAATCGGGTCTCTGAGTGGCGACGAATCGGGTTCTGGGTTGGGCGTTCGACGGCGAAGGAATCGAGTTTCTGGTTTTTGGCAGAGAGGCGTTCGGCAAAGGCAAGGAACCGGGTTATGGGTTGGGCGTTCGGCGTCGGCGTCGGTGACGGCGACGGAGAGGAATCGGGGTTCTGGGTTGGGCGTTCGGCGACGGCGATGGAATCGGGTTTCTGGTATTTGCCATTTTTTGGGTGATTGGAGTTGAAATTGACAGACAATGAACGGGTTGAAGTTGACAGTGGTGCTGCTAGTGATTTTAGTTCGACTGAGATCTTGGGGAGTAACAAGGATCTCAAGACATCAGAAAGGGATGAAGGGGCGTGAAAAAAAAATTTAGATGGATGAGAGGCACTGAAGAAATTCAAGACTTGGACTTCGGAATAACAATCATATCTTTTTTAACCTTGAGTCGACGAAATCCAATAAGATTGTCGTCAATGTTTTCGTAGAGGCGGGACATCAAAATTAAACACCCCGCCAATTTTTATGCCGACGAACACCAAAACATTGTTCGTCGCCTAGGACTCGTGGGCATTTTAGCCGACTAAAGTTTACTTTCGTCGTCTAAGATTTCTGAGCCGACGCTTAATTTCGTCGCCCAAAAACTCTTATTCGTCGGCCTAGGTCTGCACCGAATTTCGTTTTTCCACCTAACCTCTCCCGACAAAAAAAAAATTTTGTCGGCTCAAGTGGCTTGAGACGACGAAAATTCTCTTTGTCGTAAGAGATTTCGTCGTCACAACCATTTTTTCTTGTAGTGGTATTAGTTTGAAAAATACGGTAAAATACATATATTTTTTACCTTTGATATATTATACGCGTTTGCACGTATTTTTTAAAATACTTTCGCTTTCAGTATTAGTTTGAAAGATACGGTAAAATACGTATATTTTTTACCTTTGATGTATTATACGCATTTGTACGTATTTTTTAAAAATACTTTCACTTTCCGTATTGGTTTGAAAGATACGGTAAAATATGTATATTTTTTACTTTTGCTGTATTATACGCTTTTGTACGTATATACTTTCACTTTCCATATTGGTTTCAAAGATACGGTAAAATATACGTATTTTTTATCTTGGATGTATTATTCGCGTATTATATGCGTCCGTACATATTATTTCCAAATAATACATGTATTTTCTAAAATTTAATAATAATAAAAGTATTTTTCCCGTATTTTATCCGTATTATTGAGAATATTAATTATAAAAAAGAAATTAATAAAAAATTATAAGTGGCCGAATTTTTTCAAGAAGGTTACCAAATAAAACAAGTACATATTTTTAACGTACTATACGCATCCCGTATTTTACTAATTAGGGTGCCCACACTAAATTTGTAAAACCCACAAGCAAAGCCCCCCAAACCACTAAAGATGATAAAATTTAGGGGTAGTCTAAATCTTAAAAAATTATTTTTTGGAAGGCTAAAATTTAGCCAAATAGCCCTTTAGCCCCTTTATCTCTAAAGATGGCCTTAGCTCTTCTAGTGACTTTTTAATCTTATAGACACCTCGTTGCTACAACTAATTTTTTTTTTACAAAATAAAAAGAGGCGCAATAGTGTTTAAAGTATCCCTAAATTTCATTGCTAAAGATAGTCTTCAGAACAACACGAAAAAAGGTAGGAAATTATAATTTATAGTTGTGGATTGGGCTGCATAGAATATATAATAGAATATAGGGCAAATTACAATTACGTGCTATGTGGTTTCGGTCAAATATAAATATGATACGTGTACTTTTTTTCTTCCATTTCAATACCCTGTATTTTCAAATACTTGCGATTCTGTCCCACTATTTGTAGAATCATCAATTTTCAGTTGTTCAATGATGTTGTGGACTCTGTGAATTTGATTAGTTGGTGTTTGGATAAATACGGTGTGTATCTGAAGCAAAAGCCACAATGTCGAAATTACCAAATGCTGCATTCTCAAATGACTCAAAGCTATTCGATTTACTTCCACGCCATCAATGAACAATCAAAAGTTGACGATTCTACAAACGATAGAATATAATTGCAAGAATTTGAAAGTACATGATACTATAATGCAAGAAAAAATAGTACATGTATTATATTGAAATTTGTCCCAAATCATGAAGTACATAATTGTAATTTGCTCTAGAATATATAATTTTGAACTTGCACTCAACTAGATAAGCGCTACACAGCAAGTGACCCCATTTATGAGAGATGAGAAAGTCTTGCAAAGCAAGTTTTCTACGGTGCAGCCTGCACGTGGATAAATGGTTAACAATAACATTTGATTGGAGAGAGACCATGAGCTATATTAGTTTACTTTTATGATTTAATCCACATGTCATATTGGCATCTTTGGTGGGATAAACTGACTAAACCCCGGATGGAATACTTCAAATTGACATATTCCATTAGCACCTTGTACAAACTGATTACTATATTCAATGTCAAGGTGAGAAAACGACAGACATGCATGTAATTCGATTAGTATCAAACCACAAATATTAATTGGTCAATAAGTCTTCGAGAACCTAGATAAAAAAGAAAATATCTACATAACGTGAGGGATTTGTTTTGTAGTGTGAACCATACAGATAAGACTCAATCAACGTCTTTACCAGATTAGAAGAACAAAATTTAATCAATGAGTCCTTACCTGCCTCCATCGACAAGGTAAAATAACAAGACCAAGTACTTGATATCATCTCTATAAATACACAATTTCCCATCTAGTATCTTCATCCATCTCCAAGCATCAATCTACACAGAGACCCAGAAAGAAGGAAAGAATTACAACCTTTCAAGTATACAATGATGAAATACTTGGCTTTCGTAGGCATATTGGCATTGGCCACTACCCTCCTTGTCTCTGCCTCCGACCCCAGTCCTCTCCAGGACTTCTGCGTAGCCCTCAACGCCACCCAAATGAAAAATGATGGTATTACATGATACATACGATCTATTTCCAAATGATATATGCATTTGTCTTTATCTTTGACCAGCATGTTCACCACTAACATCACCGATATTGTTTCTCATTTAACCACTTATTAGTAGAACTACTTTTTTTATAAAATATCTGATATATTTCATTCAAATGTGGGATATTCTTCAACACATTGCTCAGATATATGTTTTGTATTTCTTAATTAAAGGGGAATTACTCATTCATTTGTTTGTGATTATCAGAAGCGGTGTTTGTGAATGGGAAGTTTTGCAAGGACCCCAAGCTCGTAACAGCCGATGACTTCTTCTTCGATGGACTTCGAAAGGCCGGCAACACCTCAAACGCCGTTGGCTCAAAGGTGACAGCCGCCAATGTAGAGAATTTCCCCGGACTCAACACTCTCGGCATCTCCCTTGCTCGCGTGGACTTTGCACCAAACGGCCTCAACCCCCCCCACACTCACCCCCGCGCCACCGAGTTCCTCGTCGTCTTGGAAGGTACGCTCTATGTCGGCTTCGTCACGTCCAACCAAGCTGACGGCAGCAATAAGCTCTTCACCAAGGTGCTCTACCAGGGAGATGTGTTTGTGTTCCCCGTTGGTCTCATTCACTTCCAACTCAATGTCGGGAAAACCAAAGCTTTGGCTCTTGCAGGTCTCAGCAGCCAGAACCCAGGAGTGATCACCATTGCCAATGCCGTGTTCGGGTCCACCCCCCCGATCAATGCTGATGTTCTGGCCAAGGGTTTCCAGATCGATGACAAGCAAGTTGACTATCTCCAGAAGCAGTTCTGGTACAACAACAATTAATTGCAAAAAAAAAAAAAAGTTATTCATGAAAGTTATACTTTTTCATTACACGATTTATAATTTGTTAGTATCTAAAAATAAAAGATGGTTGCGGTATGTCATGTATACCTCAGCCGATAGCACCTGTTTGTGGAAGTAGAATTTATATATGTTATTCACTAGTATTGATTTTTTGTTCTATCTCGGAATCTCTTATTACTTGCAGTTTAAGCAATTAAATTATGATCAATAGCCATCTTCTAAAGGCTGACTTTTGTTTACACCTAAAAGTGTTTTGTACTTCTGAACAGAAACCAATAACTGTCTCATGCAAGAAGTTCAATTTCGACACATAGGAAAGATAAATACAAAATATTAATTATCAAAGAATTTGTACGTGCCACATATTGTATATGAATTAGTACACATGATTTCATATGATCAAGATGCTAAGCCTTAACACTATACATACTACCAGTGACGGGTTGAATGGGAGTTGGACGACCCCGTAGAGTTTTTAGAAACTCCCTTTGAATTTCGATTCCGACCCAGTCAAAATTAGTAGAAACCTCAAACATCCATTGATCTCGAAATCAAATAGTGATACTACTGCTGCAATCGCTTCTTTATTTTTAGTCACTGCCCAAAACTATGTTGTTTGCTTGAAAATTAATTTTTATGAGAAGTTACCCTTTACCCACCTCATCTACCCCTCAGCTGGACATTTCAATTTCTAATCCTCTTAAAATCCAATCATAATCCCAGCCCTCAATCCCTCAGTTCGGAAATTCTCATTCATGAGAACTCGACCGCTGCTTCGCCCAACTTGTCATTGTTGGATACATCGCCTTTCATTGGTATCAAAACCTAAACTTATAACTTGAAGTCTTATCATAAAGCTTAGGAAGGATAGTAGATTTTTTGGGTTATTTATAAGTACATTTGGTTTGAAAAATAAAGACTAATTTAAAAGGCAGGCCTTCAAGATTTTAGTTCTAGATCTGCCATTGCATACTACATAACTTTTCCAAAGCCGCGAAGACTAGTCTGAGCCGTGACACACGCATTACACAAATAACTAATGAAAGTTTAAGTTTTGGTGGACCACTTAAGAAATTAGTTCCAGGAGTTGGTGTCCGAAAACCAGGGTTCAAATACACTAACCAATAAGAATAATGCAGCCATTCTAGAATCCTAGCTGGCTAGTAGATGTATATGGTTAGAGCATCTCCAACATTCGAACCAAATGATGTTTTTTTGGCTATTTTAATCCATAATGCAGAGATTTGTTCTTCCAACAGCCTCTCTATCCTGTTCGCCACTTTAGTTTCATGAAATGTTCCTCGTTAGATATAACAAGGAGGAGAGATAAAGTTAAAAGAAAGTTATTTTAAATATTATAAATTATATGCATCTTTCTTCTTCAATTCGGAGCTGAGAAATTGACCCCTGATTGAGGCCCTACGCCACCAAGGAGAAGGACGGTTGTGGTGGAGGACATGATGATTTCTGTTTGATCTGAAATTTCCGTCAGATCAATTTGGGTATCCGTTGAGAAATTGAGACATCAATTTTGGGTATCCGTCAGATCAATTCCGGTTCAGAGGTTAAAGAATTGTGAGTCCTCACGTGCTGCCTGGCTTGCCCTCAGGAATGAGTTTCAGGCTATTCATAAGGGTTCTGATTCCATAGAGTCTTATGTCAGTGTCATTAAGCTTGCTCGTCAGAAGTTAGCTTTGGTAGGGGTCTACCGATAAGGAGGCGCTTACGGGCAGAATATCAACCCTTTTAGTCCCATATCAGAGCTCGACCAGTACCAGACACCCTTCAAAAATTTGCTGAAGAATCTTAGTGAAAATAGCCAATACCGGTATCTATCTATGTTAACTGTCATGGTCGCTCAAGCTCGGCAGTTCTATGATGACTATGATCAGAATTCCCAGCATGACTCAGGTCATGGTAGGAGCCATGGAAAATCTCCTCGCGGTCGTGAGCCACCTTTGTGAATTTCCAGCCTCAGTTTCAGAATAAAAACTACAACCCTAATGTGCAGAATACCAATATGGACATCTTCCCGAGCAATTGCTATACTTGTGAGGGTTATGGTCATCAGGCAATGGCATGTCCTCTCAAGCAGAATGGTGGTAATAGGACCAGTTCTTTTGGACAGAATATGGTTTATGGTGATGGTCAGCGTCAATTCGGTGGTAGAGGGAGGTATAATGGTGGTAGTCATGAGTACAGTGGGCCACAGATTGGTTTCAGTGATCAGTTTTCTGGTAATGGGCAAATTTCAGGTCAAAATGGGCAGTTTACTGGTAGTTTCAGCGGAAGTAACGGTCCAGCGGAAAGACTTGCTAGTTCAACATGCTCCCAGTTCCAAGCAAATCCTAATTTTCTTTGTTGCAGGCAGTGGCGGAGCCACCACAGCGCGGTGGTCAGCAACCGCTCCCGATGTCGCCCGGAAATCAATGGACTGGGAGCGGATCTGTGCTGGTTCCGCTCCCCATGTCCGCCGGAAATTGAAGAGCGGCGCGGCGGAAGTTGTCTCTGGGCAACTCTGAAGAAGACGCTGCGGAAATTGAAGAGCGGCGCGGCGGAAATTGAAGAGTTTTTGGGTCTGGTTTCGTGTTCTTTCCGATCGACGAGTACAATGGCCAGCCATTCCGAGAGCAAATTGATCCACGATTTCACTGTCAAGGTTGGTTTTTGGTGAATCTTGCTTTTGTTCGCTTCAATTTTGGGCGTGAATTCGATATTGGATACAAAAAATTTTACCTTTTTGAGTCTTCGTTTGTTTGGTGAACAACTAGGTTTCGTATAATTGTTGGAAAAGCTCCGTTCTTTGAATTGATTTGGTTGTAATTTGCTCTTTTGGAATTTGGGTTTTGCTTGTTTTCCTTGTACGATTAGGAATTTAGATACTTGATTACGGGTTTTCGAAACGTTTCGAATTGGATTAATGCTATAGAGGGATGCTGCCTTGTTGGTTGTGCAAGTCTGTTTTATTTTTGATGTTTTAACTGAGGATTTGATGTAAACGTTGTGTGTTTTTACTTGCCGGATGCCATGGGTAAAGATGTTGATCTGAGCATCTACAAAGGAAAGGTCCTTTTGATTGTCAAAGTTGCATCACAATGGTCACCATCCATTTACCCCACAAGCTTCTATTTTCATCAATTTAAACCACTTAGTTTTCACTTTTTATCAATTTAAACCTCCTAATCAAAATAAATAATAAAATATATTTATTAAATGAATATAAATACCAAAAATTTAAAATGAACCTTACACTATTTGTTGTTTCATGCTACCACAGTTAAATCAATCAAATGCACCTTTAAATAGGTTGATATGAAGACACTGCAACTCACAAAACTGCGAGAGCAAGCTTAGATACATCACAATAAGCATTGAATCACCTCTCTCGGTCTGAAAACGCTTCTTGAACCTGCAAACAAGACATAGACCCCAAGAAAATTACATGTAAGTTTTAGCTATCCTTATCGCACACCCACGCGGGCATCCACGCAAAATAAGGCATTGAGCATACAGCAAAATGAAATGACAGTAACCGAACATATCACCAAAATCACAACCCAAAATGTGTTGAACTAAAATCCACATTACAAATAAGACAGCCCAAGAAAAAGAGAGACTACAAGTGTACCTTTCTAACGTCGATTCCCTCAAGTTCGCTCACTCCGATTCAACCGCCAAGCTTCATCGGCTAGATCGGAATATAGGAGATTCGCGTGGTGAGCTGGAATCTAAGTCAATTGGCCATCGGTCAAGCTCCGTCTGCGAGATTAGAATCGTCCTCATGGAGATGGAGATGGAGTTGGACGATGGGTTTTGTTTTTGAAGAGGTCGAATGAATGGAGATGGATGGATGGAGGCGGACGAGTGAACAAATTAAAACCCTACATAATATTAATATTATATATATATATATATATATATATAGGATCAAGGGACACACCATTTTCAAAAACACCCTTTCTTGGCCGTTGGATCGGCAACTTTTTGTGGGACCCATTGATAATGGGTCCAATCCAACGGCCAAAAAAGAGTGTTTTGAAAAGGGTGTGTCCCTTGAACCTACCCATATATATATATATATATATATATGGGTCCGGTTCAAGGACACACCCTTTTCAAAACACTCTTTTTTGGCCGTTGGATTGGACCCATTATCAATGGGTCCCACAAAAAGTTGCCGATCCAACGGCCAAGAAAGGGTGTTTTTGAAATGGTGTGTCCCTCTACCCTCTCCCTATATATATATATATATATAAATTATATAGGGTAGGGTCGGGTCGGGTACCCGACGGGTTTTGAGTTTCATGCCCGAGCCCGAACCCGATAATTATTGGGTCATGCAAAAAACCCAATTTTTCAGGTCGGGTCTAGATCGGGTTGGGCAAAATTCGGTACGGGCACGAGTTGGGTGTCGAGTCGGGTCGGGTTTGTCGGGATTTTTTGCCAGCCCTTGACAAAAACTAGAATATTGAAACTTAATTAGCATTTGATGATACCTATAGGCTATATTCTAGATGAAAATCAATTTGCAATGAGAGTCAGAAGTTTGAAGTTATTTTAAATTACACGACAATGCTTCGCTTCTTGTCGCTCCCGAACAACAAATTCACATTGTCAACTCTCAAACACTGAAAACACCTACGCATTGGTTTGGTACTGATACACATCCCCCGGTAAACCTGTCACGTAAACAAACCTTGGAGGCGGTGGTGCTACATATGTATTCGGGTTTGGGTTGCAATCTTGAGTTGTTGGAGGCTTTGGAGGAGGTGGAGGTGGTGGTGGCGGTGGTAGCTGCTGCTGCTCACATGGGTTCACACAAGGGCAAGATCCACATTTTATTCTTGCAGTCTCTTGGTTTTTGTCAGAAGTACTAGTGACACTTACAGAAGATGGTAGAGAAATGGACCACATCAAAAACAAAAAATGAAGAGTTTGATATGGAAGCAATGCCATTCCTTTTCGGCAGAAAGAGAGTTGTGGGCAGGGGAAAAATATGCTCTCAAGTGACAATTTCAAAGAGAGAAGTCAGATGACGAATATGTTGAGTAATGGTCTTGAGAGTCCATGGCGTAACATAGACATTTCAAATGCAAGTCAAATTTACCTTCTTTATATTGAAAATTATCTTCGCTAATTTGTTTGTTTAGTCAATTTCCTCATTTTTGTCCAAATTAACCTTTTATTCCGTTAAAAATAAACCACGTGAGTAGCACGTGGATAGATTTCGGTCAAAATCTTGAGCCTCTAGGAGGAGAAACACTTGCATGCAACGAGGTGTTTAATCCAGATCTTCGAGAACTTGGGCCGGTAAGCAGAGGAAAATCTGAAGGGAAAGTACCCTTGATTTCGTTGTTCGGGCATCTGGGTAGTTCAATCTGCAAAAATTGTAAGTGGGTTTTATGTTGTCCGGAGATTCTGCAGCTGGAGACGTCGAGGTAGTGGCGCTTTAACAAGAAGGAATTCCCTTTCTTCATCATTCATTGAGGGTAAAATCGGAAATTTACAAAGTAAATTATTAAAAACAGAAAAAATTGAAAAAAAAGAGAGGAGTGGAAATAGCAATTCCAAAAAAATATAGTTTAAGAAAATCTTTCTCCTCAACGAGGTTCACGAGGTAGACGCAAAGTTGGCCGTTCTAATAGAATACATGTCAAGAACCGACCCCAAAACCAATAATTAGAATTTAAAAACATTAACAACAAGCAAAACGATCCTGAATGAATAACTATTACAGTTCTGGTCCAACTTGGACACCGCTGGATCCGTGGTGGAGATTTTATATACCCCAGTTGCCCCAGTTGGGCAAGAGGCAAATTGCCTTTTCTTTGTTGCGTCGTCTTCATTGTCCCTTGTCGACGCAGAAGGGAATTCAATTCACAGCTTTTGGTATATTAGCTGGTTCGTATCCGCACCAGTCTTCACCTCCATTGTTTTGGTTTGATCTTTTTGTCTTGAGAAAAAGCGAAGAAACCCAAAACGAATCTGCATCGTCTTCTTTGTTGGGGAAAATTCGATTCAATCTCATATGTGACATGATAAATAATGTCATGAGCTGGTTTGAGAAGCTGCGTTGTTGTTGTTCTTCTTCCACTCTCAGCCGCATCATTGCAGGCCTCCTTATCTTCATTCTTTATCATTCTTTCCAGTTAGTCTCCAAGGTTCCTATACACCCTTCTCTCACAAAGTAAATATCCTCAAAACTCGAATTCTTTTCACCAAATTTCGATTTTCCTGATTCATTCCAATTCAATACCCAATTCTTGCGAATACCCATTTCTTGCAAATACCTATGGACCCCAAAGGTCCATCCTTTTCTGCTTTAGTTGATGGTACGTAATCTCTGTCTCTTTATGTTTAAAAATGCTTTTGACAATTTGGGTTCTTTCCATTTTTGACAAGGTGGTTGTTTTCAGTCTGAAAATGGTGGATTTGTTTGTGTTGAATAGGCTCGATTTCGTCTCACATTGAGAGGGAACGCATTGGACGCCCTTCTGTTGTTGTTATTGGTGGTGGAATATCAGGAGTTGCAGCTGCACGTATTCTCCATGATGCATCTTTTCATGTGAGTGAGTTGCAACCACTATTATAGGATAAATGATGATGGGTCATGGAAAAAATTGTATCTTGCTTGATCTTAATAATGGCTTAGCCCTATTGTCATATCTTTTCAGGTGATCTTGTTGGAATCGCGAGATAGACTTGGTGGCCGGATTCATACTGACTACTCGTTTGGTTGTCCAGTAGACATGGGAGCATCATGGTAACTTAGT
Organism: Spiraea crenata; assembly: GCA_033992175.1. Taxonomy (NCBI): domain Eukaryota; kingdom Viridiplantae; phylum Streptophyta; class Magnoliopsida; order Rosales; family Rosaceae; genus Spiraea; species Spiraea crenata. Next base: position 2,189,809 of record JAVBHV010000058.1, on the reverse strand, counting down.
TGCTCTTAAAGTTTGTAAAATTCAGGACCCCTTATTTGCTTGCAATTGTCCTCTGCCTTGTATATACTTCTGCATGCCAATGAACCATTGCTCACTGCTAGTGTGTTTTCGTTTCTGTCACACTAATTTAGGCTTTATTATTTACTTTGTATGCTCTTTCCGGTTTAGTTGCAATCCTTTCTGCTGCTTGCTTAATATTATCCACTCTTGCATCATAAGAGAATCCTAGCACAATGAAAAATAAGAAAAGAACTTTTTACTTAGTCTGGCTTCTGCATAGGTGTTGGTCACCCTTGCTGGGTTAGCTGTCGATACAACAATGTCTGTCTTGTTGTTGCTGGTGGTTCCTTTTTCCCCATTTTGCCTGTGGTTCCTCTAGTCGTTTCATTGTGGTGTTCTTTGTGGTGTTCTTATTTTATATAGCCTAGAATTGGTTATTACCTCAAGCCATGGTGTATTGGTTCAGCATAGGAGCTTGTACAATAAGGCAGGATCCTTTCTGTCTGTGGCCACTTAAATAAAAAAAATATAAGAAAAGTTCAGGTTTGTTTGCTGGGCCACCCTATCATAGGATTCTGTGGTGTGTGCACAAGTATGAATCTGTCATTTGCATAATCTATAGTACTTCCCCTGCAACTGTATGCACAAATCTGCAAGCGTGTGCACAAACAATCACGAATTTAGAAAGAAATTAATTTTAACATGTGATTCCGAAAATTGAAATGGCATTCATGACTACTGGGATCTTTATGGCGTTAAAATGTTAAATATTTGTACTCTGAAGCAACAAATTTATTAGGCTGCTTTGCCATATTTCAAATAGGATGACGGATGTCCAGATTGAATTGAGGTAGGGGATGGTAAATGTAATGTAATAAAGCTTTACTTTTGGTCTCTGTCTTTCTCTCTTGTATGTTTATTTATTTCTTGAATTGAACTGTGCCATTTTTACCATAACTTGGTTCTTGGAGAAGACGTCATGCTTACCTCAATGCTGTCAGAAATATTTTCTACTGTAAATTGAGTATAGGTTTTATGGAGCCACCGCCATTTGAGTCATGCATTGCTCTCATAGAACAGAAGATAATGAACTTAGGTTGGTGGCTTAGTCTAATCCTGTCCTGAATTTCTTCCAGGCTACATGGTGTTTGCAATGAGAATCCATTGGCTCCACTCATACGCCGTCTTGGACTCACTTTATACCGTACCAGTGGTGACGACTCTGTATTGTATGACCATGATTTGGAAAGGTAATCACATCCCTGACATATCACAGATTCACCATTCTTCTGCACCTTATGGCTCTTAAATGTGTTGAGCACAAGTTTTTAGAGGTTAATTAGTTTCCTTTTGATCTTAATTATGTGTTAATATGTAAATATTTTACGATGTTCAAACCCTGGGTGACTTTGTTTAAATGTCAGTAGAAATTTGAAATTGAGATTTGGTACCCTCATATAAGTCCTTAATTTACTTTTTCCAAAGTGAAAAGTTTAGCAGTTTTTATATGCTATTTAGCAGAGCGAATTGAATTTGTTTTTTACATTTTGCATATTTCAAATTTGGATCCTCCAGCATATGGAGTAATGATGTTTCCATTTACGATTGCAGTTTTCCTGTATTTTTAGTCTGAACTTCGTTCTGAATATCTAAACTTGCTTCCAGCTATGCGCTTTTTGATATGGATGGCCGCCAAGTTCCTCAAAAGATGGTCATAGAAGTTGGTGATGCATTCAAGAAAATTCTCAAAGAGGTAGGTTGTTGAAATTGCATATCAGGTGCATTTGTTTGGTTGTTAGAGCAAAAACAATGTTGCTCCATAAACCCAAAAACCTATCCTAAAAACCCAAATTTTCACCTAAATCTCAAATAATGTTGGAGGAATAAGGTGTATAAACCCAAATTTGGGGGGGGGGGGGGGGTTGGGGAATGTAAGTTTGGGTGTATAATACACCCATTTTAAAAGTTTTCCCCTTCATGTGGCATGAGTGGGCACAACCATCTTCTCTCTCTTTGACACTTGGAAAGATGAATGGTTAAGATGAGTTAAATTTTTATACTTCATTTTTCCCTCTCATTTTCCCCCCTTCACATTAGAAAATCATACATTTTTTTCCTTTCAACTTTTTTCACTCTACCTTTTTCCCCTTATTTTTTTGCCCCACATTAGAAAATCATACATTCTCTTAGGATACCTGCTAACTACATTTACTTGTTTCACTTCTCTAGACGGGGAAAGTGAGGAATGAGCATACTGATGACATGTCTGTCCTTCAAGCAATTTCGATTGTAATGGATAGGCATCCAGAATTAAGGTATTGGAAACAAACTAAACTAGGACACATTCATTAGTCTTCTTTTTTGATTGTTACTCTTGATGACTTAACTTCTGCCGGTTTGTAGACAAGAAGGACTTGCTCATGAAGTCTTACAATGGTACATATGTCGTATGGAAGCCTGGTTTGCTGCAGATGCAGACGTGATCTCTCTCAAAAACTGGGATCAGGTTAGTTCAATATCGATACCTTCTTAAAATTGACTTCTATAGATGATTGGTGTTCAAGTGGAGTTTTAGTAAATACCTAGGGGAAAAAGTTTGATAATGGGAAATGAGTTGCATTGATGACAAATTAGGGTTGAAGTGTATGTCTTTGTGAGATATGGCAACATTTTACCTTGCTGGTCATCTTTTGAGTGTTCATTGGTTTATTTACTTCTGCTGTTACTTATCAGCTCTTGACATCTGTAGGATTTGATTTCACTGCTACTTGAATCTCTGTGACTATAGAGTAACCTACTTAACCCCTGATTTTTGTAAAGCTCAAACAAATACAACTGAAAAGAATACTCATTTTAATTCATTTCCTTTTCTTTTTGTTAATTTTTTACAGCTTTAAAACGACACACTGAGGAGGGAACAGTTGGTCTAAATTATATAACAAATAGTATTGACTTAGGAAGCTGAGCTAGTTTAGAGTAAGTATAGAGCCTGATATACGAAGAGAGGATTACACACAACTAATTAATTAAAAAGACTAGTGAAGCCATTTAAACCAGACCATTTCATGATTTATCTATGAAGTTATTGCACATGCTACCCACTCTCCATGGAGATTACTATCAGCAGTCAAGATCTGAAAGAAATTTTTTGGGAGATCAAAACAGACATTCAACTTCTGAAATGAAGTCTTGCATGTAATCTAATGACTTTTGTGTTTGGAAATGTATGATATTGGTTAAAAATCCAAACGCTAATACATTTTAGTCCATTTTGACCTAAATTCTGTCCTTGCCTTTCTGGCTCATTCAGTCTTTTACTGCCAGTTTTATCTTCAAGTATGATGCATATATAATTGCCTCTGTGGCTCATTAAGAAAAATAATTTCACTCATATTATCTTGATAGATAACTGTTTGCTGTTGGAAATTTGGCCAAGAAATTACTGATTGGATGCATTTCGAGTCTATGTACCTTTCAGTTATATATTGATTAAGCTTATTCAGTTGGGGGCTCTTTTTGTTTGACAGGAGCATGTTCTTACTGGTGGTCATGGACTCATGGTGCAAGGATATGACCCAATAATAAAGGCTCTTGCAAAAGATATTGATGTACGCTTGAATCACAGGTGGGTGTGTGTGTGTGTGCACGTTTGTACCCTAATTGACAATTGCATGTACTTGGGTCGGTATGGGCTTAGTTAACTATGCAAACAAAAAGTTGATATACTGCCCATTTGGGTTAGCAACACATATGCCTTCTGATATGGTCAAAGAAATTAAAGCTAAGCTTATATATTTTTTGCTATAAATTTCTTAGTTTTCTTTCTTATTACCCCTCCGTCCTAGTCCTACCTGTCACTCTTTTGCTTAAATTTAAATTTAGTTTCTTCAGTCCTTGGCAAACTTTGTTGCATACATTTGGGTAATAGCTATATCATTTTTGTTTTTCTTCTTATTCTCTTGTATTGAGTCTATAAAAGTTTGAGCTTCCAGATTTTGATATGAGATTTTGGATATAGTTTTCTTCAGACCTAGAAGGTCAAAAGACTGGTGCTTCTTTATAGTTGGAGTTTTTTTTTACCTCTCTTTGTTTAAGTTTAACTCGATTGATGGTGGGCTGCCTTGTTGGTACACTGAGAAACAAATTGGAATTGGACCATACTAGAAATTTACATACTGTAATTTTATAACAAAAATTTGATCCAAGTGTCACTAGAATTTGTATAATTCAGTTCCCATCTTTGAATCCTAACAGACTCAGGAATCCAATAGTAGATTATTATTTTCACTTAAGAATATGCTTATGATTTTGTCAATTCGAGAGGCTAGGACTTGGATCATGCTTTTATGCTGGATTGTAATTGAACAAGAAAAGAAAACAAGTCCTGACTCCGAAGCAACACTAAAATCTGTTCTATGAATCCTTCAGAAACAGCTGAAACAAAAGCCTAGGATGAGGTGAAAGCTGCGAAACACATTATTCTCCTGCAAAGTATTTGAATTCTTCTTTGTTTCTTCCTATTAGTACTGTAAATGACCCGGAGCATCACTGTGCGCATCAATAGTTACTTTTAAAAAAAATTTATCTAGCTTCTACCTTCTAACAACATTCATTTCCTGATTTCTCTGAAAAACAAATTTAGTTTACAAAAGTTTCACAATTTTTAAACCGCAAACAAGTTTCACTATGATTGCCTGCCTCAGCTGCAAGGCTCCAAAGACGTCCTACATAGTGATGGTGATGTTTATGTCTAGATGAATGTATAATTCATTGCTAGATTCTTTGTTTATGATGCTAAAAATGTCTTTCCAAGAATCATACCAAAACTTTAGGTTATTATTTGTCCTCTGGGTTATATGCCCATCTATTCCATGTCCTGTTTTAAATTTGTTGGGTTGTGTAACTTTGTGCTCCTCGGGGTTTCTGATATCCATAACTATACGTATATTGTAGACATATTATGTCAGCTCTTAAGATTTGTAATTGTGATGGCATTTTAGTTTGGTACCATAATTCTTTTTTATGTTATATCTTGGCTTTTATTAGTTTGAGAATGCTTTTATTCTTGCAACTTGTTTATTGCTGTAAACATTCAGGTTTCTGGTCAGTAGTAGCGATCCTTTTATGACCGTATATATCATTTGAGGTTCAGGTTGTAGGCATGACCTTGAGTGTTTCTCTTTTCTTTGCCACTTTAGGAGGGGCATTGTCTCCTCTGTTTTAGCCTACGAAGAAGAAACAAATCCTTAAAGTCCGCAGAAGTAACTAGATGAATAAACTAAGGCACACACATGTTTTCGAAATACTGTTTTTTTAATGTTTGTGATAATTGATAAGCAGGGTTACGAAGATATTAAATGGGTGCAGTAAGGTGATGGTTGCAATTGAAGGAGGAAGAAACTTCATTGCCGACGCTGCAATTATTACAGTGCCCCATGGGATTCTTAAGGCCAACTTGATTGAGTTTGAACCAAATTTGCCTGAGTGGAAGGTTGCTGCTATTTCTGATCTTGGGGTGGGCAATGAAAACAAAATTGCCTTGCGCTTTGAAAACGTGTTCTGGCCCAATGTAGAGCTCTTAGGTGTAGTTGCACCAACTTCTTATTCATGTGGTTATTTTCTCAATCTTCACAAGACCACAGGCCATCCTGTCCTCGTCTACATGGCTGCTGGAAGGTTTGCATATGACCTTGAGAAACTAACTGATGATGGTGCTGTCAGTTTTGTGATGTTGCAGCTGAAGAAGATGCTTCCGGATGCAACTGAGCCAGTAAGTTCTTTATTTACAGATCTTTCTCACTTTTGGTTGATCTCTGCACTTTCTAAACTTTGCACAATTTCTAAGTGCCAATAAAAATGACTCGGTGTTTGAACCCCAAACAACTGTCATAAACCAGGAGATGATCTGACCATGAGCAAATGGAATAATTTTAATTTTTTTTCCAATGTAGCCGTAGACTTACTTTTGGTTTGGTAACAGGTTCAGCATCTTGTATCTCGTTGGGGAACAGACCTAAATTCGCTCGGATGTTACTCATTAGATTTGGTTGGAAAGCCTGAAGATATATATGAGAGGCTTCGAGCACCTCTTGGGAAATCTTTTTTTCGGAGGGGAAGCTGTTAGCATGGACCACCAAGGATCTGTACATGGAGCTTACTCAGCTGGAGTTATGGCTGCTGAGAATTGTCAGAGTCATCTCTTAGAGAAACTTGGTACTTTGGAAAAGCTCCAGCAAGCTTATATTAGGGACGAAGTCCTCGAAGCAACAGTTCCCCTGCAAATTTCCAGGATGTGAGCCATTTTTTATTCATCAAGAAAGAGAAATAAAGGCTTGACCATCGTAAGATGCAAGCTGTTTTGTTTAATTTGCTCGTTAGATTAATCAATGAATGTTGGTTTAACAATGTTTCCCTTGTTTTAGGGATTGTTGTCTAACATTTCATTTTTGGTTACAACTTGCTTGTTCTTTCAAGATTGTGGAAGAGGTATAACACCGTATCAGTAGATAGTTTATTTCATGGCAAGTTGGTGCATATAAGAAACAGTAAATCAGAACTGTTCTTTTTACATGACTTTGTTTTCCTAGTTTAAAATTGCCAATGCCACCCGGAAATTGCCTTGCTTACAGTTGCCACCCTCGGAACTATACTTAAACGTGGTATTCGAAATACGGATTTTACAAAGATGTAGTGTCTATCTCTTTGCCCATCTTGATAGATTAACTAATTAACGAACCCATATCTCTGTTCAAGAGATTGCTTTTGCATTGTTTTTAATGAGCACTTGTTTGTTAAATAAAACGTTCAAATGACTTAAAACTATATAACAGTTAATCAAAAAAAAATCATCAGTCATTTGATTTTTTTTTTTGTCAAAAATTAGAATGATTACAATTTAAAACAATATATTACGAATGTATAGATTATATAACGTAACATCAGAGGGGGGGTCTCCCTGTTCCTCCTCACTTAAAATATCCAAGATCCGGCGCCTCTCTCCCCCGTTTTGTGAGAGGTTTCACAAATCACCTCGCTTAAATACACTTTTTTTTACAAGTATAAGTTAAACCTAAGCTCTTTTGGCCTAAAATGAAGAGTAATTGGGCTTGGTTTTCTTGCAGGTTGTTGGCTGGTTGTGGTGTTTGGTGGGCGGCATCAGATCTTCCCCTGCCTCATACGTCTTTTCTCGGATGGCACAGGGAATTTTATCAGATCTGCCTTCGAATCTTCAAAATTATCTCACATCTATGGGTGAATTTCATGGATTTGATAAGATTCCTAGTCTTATTCGGGAATCTTTGTTTGAGGTTTGGGCTGATGTTTGCAGGGTTTGTTTGTTTTGGAGGATTTGAAGCTGTTTATTTTTTGATCTGTTAATGGTGTCTTGACTTTGTTTTGGATGTGGAGATGCCTTGATACTCAATTGGGTGTCGGGAGGAATTGAGTGGAATTGCCATTTCTCTTGTGGTATCTCTATGTTCATTGGCATGGAGAAGAAGTTTCTGCCTGCAAAGTCTTCATGGCACTGGGATTACTAGCAAAATTCAGATCGGTTATCTGGTGACAGCTTCTTTGAGCGGTTCGCTAGTTCATCTTATTTATTTTGCTCTTTGTTCTGCTGGGTTTTTGTTTACTTATCCAGATGCCTCCTACTTTGAAAAAAAAAAAAGCATACATAAATAGGAATTGCCAGTTTAGCCAATAATAATTTGCCACGTGGCAGCCGTTAACTATGAATTAATCGGATTTGAGTGCTGTCTATCTTGGAAAAAACATCGAGCTCAATAATATCATTGATATCACCACTACCGTTACTCAAACTTGAGACTTCCAGGAGGTAAACTAAAACTGAAATAGAGTGGTAAGAGACATTTAGATAAATAAAGAGGAAATTGTAACTAGAAACTACTCCTATATTTGATCCACGCGCATTAAACATCACGATTGACATTTTCACTCACATTAATCCACGTATCCTTCGTAATATCTATAGCATGGGGTATGCCTTTCAGGCTGTGTCCCTTTACCACATTAATTACTACTTTCCTTCTCGTATTTTATTTTTTATTTTATTTTATGAAACACAATGAACAATGTGAATAAGACGGATGCATAATAAAATAAAGTGTTTTTTGTGAAGATGTTGCATACAGGCATGCATGTTTTGTCTATAAGGTGGAATTTGAAGCATATAGAAGGATGGATGTGGATCCAAATTTGTATGATGTTTGGTTGCGAATTTGCTCGGGTGTTTTGGTTTGCAAATTCAATTCAACTACTGAGCCTCGACTACCTTCAAAATTAGTTGTGGATATTAGACTACTACAAGAATCACGACAATAACATTTACAAATTATTATCCTTGGGGTGGATTTGATGTACGCACAACGATTGGAGGGGAGGAGTCCAATGAGATTCCTTCTTCCACTCGTATTGGCCTAAGTAGGACATCTAAGAGTCCCTCTACAATGTGGGTGTGGGACTTGAAATCGTAGGACTGGTATTGGGGGAGTTGGGTGGGGTGTGCGAGAGTTTACATGTTGGAGTCATAATGTGGGTGGTGAAGGGGGTTTATTGGTTGCTTCTGCTTTGGTTATGGAGGGAGAGGCAATTTGTGGGAGATTGGTTTTGTCTTGGTGGTGGTTTCTTAAAGGTCATAATGAAATCCGACTCAAAATTGATCATTGATGTTCTCAACAACTTCGGTTCTGGTAATGCTATAGTTGATAGAATAGTCTTTGATATTGGTCATATGACAGTTTGTTTTGAGTCTATTTCTCATTTTGTTATGTTCTTCGTGAATATAACGAGTAGCTCATCTAGTTACAATTTGTGTTGCTAGACATGGATGTAATAGTTCGTGGGATGACGATTCCCCGTCTTGGCTCTATAATGCCTTGACAAAGGGCGTCAATATTTTTATTTTTTTTTTTTTTTTTTTTTTTTTGGTTGTGGGTTTTTTTTTTTTTTTTTTTTTTTTTTTTTTTTTTTTTTTTTTTTTTTTTGTTTTGCCTATTTAGTTTTAAGCCTAATAAAATTTGCTATCTTTGTTTTAAAAAAGTGAAGAATATAGATATCCAAGGGGACCATTAATCAATGTGAATCAATAGTGCATGCATTCTCTGACGTCGTCCATTAGGGTTATTGATATACCTTTTGGTATGGACCAATTGTCCTTTTTCCATCATATTACTTTTGTTAGAAGCTCGCTCTATCACATGTCTCACCGAACTTCGTAGTTTTTTCACAAAAATATCTGACTTGTTGAGTAACCAGATCCAGTTAGGTTGCTGATTCAATGATTCGATGGTCCAAATAGGTGCATTGCATAATCAATGTATTCTAGACTTTTTTTGGTACAGTATATATAAATTTATTGAATTTCAAAATACTGATAGAATGAAAAAAGTGAATTTAGCATTGATGCTTTCCCCAATTTTACCACCAATCAATTTCAAATGTGGAGTTTATTTTAAAAAATTTCGGTGAAATAAACTACTAGCAGCGAGCCGAAAGAAGTGGATGTAGCATCGATAAAATCTTCAGTAATTTGGTTATATTAAACTCTTGTTTACTTCCTTTGATATCAACAGATTCCTTGTTATTAAGTAGCCAAATGGACTAGTACTATGAGCTTATTCCTATCCACCACTCCACAGATCCTTACTACATATCCAATTCTCTGTACTGTGGGTTGGTTTTAATTAAGTTAATTAAACAACACAACATGATATCAAAACTGCAGTTCACACGTCAGACTCAGAGGCTATGTATATATAAAATGCACTCCCATGTCATATCATATCATGTCTGAAAATTCTTTTTTAAAATCTAGCTCCTCCATTAATGTAAGGGCAAATATCATGTATGAAAAACAAAAGCTGATCTTGACAACTGTGTACGGGAAAAAAAAGAGGGCCATCCACTTGAACATTCAACCCCTCAAAAACGTCTTTTTGTTGTTGGATATCTACTCATTGTGCAAAAAAAAAAAAAAACTACTCCTTGCCAAACTTCATCGTGATTGGATAAATAGTTGTGGCGATCTGTAAGCTTGGTAGAAAAAAATCAAAAAGGGGGTGGTTAGAAACTTAAAAGCAGAAAATGAATAAGAGCTCACGTGAGAATGTTTATACATAAACACTTCTACTCCGATTCATTTATTTCACTTTTAGGTTGCGCATATTTCTCATATTTACATGTGGCGCATTTTGTAGAATCGAAAATCCGATCCTCTTGACTTGTGTTGTTTGATTGATCCGCCAAAGGTAGAGTAAATTGAACACATCAATTCTTTATCTATAACAATTCAATCAACTAGGTTTGCCGATCACGTTTATATAATTGGAGTCCTATTTTGCTCACCTCCCTTTAACCTTTGTGAAACTTTACCTCCCTCTTAGAATCCCGCCACATGTACTAACTTAACTCATGGTTAACTAATTATATTTAGTTATTTTTTATTAAAAATAAAATAATTTATAAATTGAAGAATATAAACTTACCTTTTCTACTTGAGATCATTATCTCCCAAGATATTAAGCTCATTTGTTAATTACCTAATGAATCATCTATAGATCAACTTCATAACGCACTAGAATCTGCGAATAAATCCTGATTGTAGGTTTCGTTTTTCTCTTCGTCAATGTCAATGGAATTCTTTTATAATTATTGATGATAATCTATATTCATACATTTTGTTCATGAGGAAGAGCTTATATGGGCAATTGAATGATCGAATCCAACGTCATTCGTTCACTTCCTTTATGTGATTATAAGGAAAATTATATCCAATTGAATGACCAAATTCATTATACACATGGGCATTTGCACTTAGTATTGCAAAAAAAAAATCCTCCCACTTAAAAGTTGCTCTCGAAAGTGTAGTTGGAGGTTTGGTCTTCTTCATCTTCCTCCTCAAACATCGGGATCATATGATGTAATCAAGCATGAAGGTTATTGATCGTTTGCAGGAGTCTTCGTTTTTCTTGCTTAATTGTGAGATTTATAGTTTTTCTTGCTTAATTGTGAGATTTATCTTACGTAATTAGATATGCAAAATTAATGAGATTAGGAGAGAATATGGTATGTTTATGATTTACTTTATTTTTCTTTGTGATAAAGATTAGTTAAATACAAAAATTTAACTTCGGTTAGCATATTTGACATGTGGCGGGATTCTAAGAGGGAGGTAAAGTTTCACAAGGATTAAAGAGATGTGAGCAAAATTGGACTCATAAAATAGTAGATGGTTGACTTATATATACTTAAGTAAGTGTACAGTCTTAATCTAATAGAGGGAAACAAAACAAGTTGTGATTAAACAAAGAGCAGCCAACCCACACTAATTTACAAATTATTCTATTCTATATATTTGATCCGAAATCCCCTCGATTTAACGATAAAATAAAGTCACACTGCTAGGCAAAAATTCAAAGTCGCGACAAAGCAAGAATCTGCTGATTGTTGTAGTGGTAATCCACGAGCGGTGGTTGTTGATTCTTCTCTGATACGACGAAGTTTTTTGCCTGATCTCTCAACTCGTTTTTCAGAACTTTTGAGGTCGGATTCCGGGGCAGTTGGCTCACAAACTCCACCTTTTTAGGCACCATAAAGTGCGGCAAGTTTTTACGACAATAAGCGATTATTTCACTCTCGGTGGTGCTCTCAGCTTCGCTTCTGAGAGCCACGAAAGCGCATGGGCTTTCGCCCCACCGAGGGTGAGGCATTGCCACCACGGCCGCCTCCAGCACCTTCGGGTGGCCGTGTAACATATTTTCCACTTCCACACTGCTAATGTTCTCTCCGCCTGATATAATCACGTCTTTTGACCTGTCTTTTATCTCCAGGTAGCCATCGGGGTGAACCACCCCGACGTCCCCTGTCCAGAACCACCCGTTCTTGAAAGCTTTCTGGGTCGCCTCGCGATCCTTGAAGTACCCTTTCATGATGCTGCTTCCGCGCAAAACAATCTCCCCCATCGTCTTCCCGTCGTGGGGCACACTCTCCATTGTTCTCTCGTTCTTGACGTCCACGTCAGAAAGAGTCAATATGCTTATGCCTTGTCTCGCCTTGAGCCTTGCCTGGTCATCCTGAGGCAACTTGTTCCACTCGGCCTGCCACTCGCAGACCAATGCTGGTCCAGTTGCCTCGGTTAGACCGTACGCATGGGTCACCTTGAACCCAAGCGGCTCAATCTTCTGCAGCAAGGGGGCGGGCGGTGGAGCTCCGCCTGTCAGTATGTGGACTGGCTGTGTGAGCTCGCACCGCTCGTGTGGTTTGGCCTCGAGGAGGAAGTTGAAGATGATTGGGGCACAACACATGTGAGTGACCTTGTGGCGGTGGATATTCCGGTAGATGTCGTAGGCGGTGGTGTTTCGGAGACAGACGTTTGTGCCTCCACGTGCCGCGACACCCCACGTGAAGGTCCATCCGTTACAATGGAACATCGGGAGTGTCCATAAATAGACAGGTTCCGACCCCATTTCCCAACCTAGAATCAGGCTCAGGGTGCTCAAGTAGGCCCCTCTGTGACTGTACACAACTCCCTTGGGCTCCGAAGTCGTTCCCGAGGTATAATTCAATGCCACCGGGTCCCACTCGTCTTCAACCTCCACGCCGACAAATTTCGGATTGCCCTTTTTGATGAGTTGCTCGTACTCCAACTCACCAAGCCGAACACCAGTGGGAGAGTCGATGTCGTCGATCACGATGACCAACGGCATGGACAGCTCATGATCTTTAGTAGTCGTCATGAGGATCCTAAGAGCATCACGAGCCTGTGGGACAAATTGGCTGTCAACGAAGAAGACTTTGGCTCCCGAGTGCCGGAGTATGGAGGCGATGTTATTGGCATTGAGGCGGGTGTTCACCGTGTTAAGCACGGCCCCGGCCATCGGCACTGCGAAGTGCATTTCGTACATTGCCGGAACATTGGGAGCCAACACAGACACCTGTAAAAAAAATTCAGAAATAAATACCATTAACTAAGTAACTTTATACTGAATGACAAAATATAATTATTAATCCAGGCGACAAACTAAACATTACTGCTAGAGTAGTCACCAAAATTTTGTAAACGTCTCGCAACATTAACATCGGAAAGAATGGTGAATTTAATTACTTACCACGTCGTGCTTGACGATGTTGAGAGAAAGGAGAGACGAAGCGAGGCGGCAGCAGCGCTCGTAGGTCTGGCCCCACGTGAAGCGAGTGCCTTCGTAGACGACGGAGGGGCGGTTGGTGTAAAACGACGCCGCTCTCTTGAGGAAAGTTGTTGGGGAGAGAGCCGTGTAATTGGCGTCGCATTTCGGAAGCATGTAGGTTGATGCAAAGGCCATTTTTGGTAAAGAAAAAGAGGGTAAGGGAGAAGTGGTGGTGGTGATTTTTTTTGGGGGGAGGGGGGGAGAAGCGATGATGAGTTTTTTTTTTGGAAGAGAGAAGTGGTGAGTGTTGTGTTGAGAATGAATGGGATGCGGGCATTTATAGGGTGTTGTCGGATCGGAGGGTCCACGTACGTTTGTCATGGTGGGTGGTGGGGTATAGGAAATGGTGGTGGATGCTGCATGATGTTGTGTGGAAATTACTAAGATATTACAAAAGACTCTACTTTTTTTATGAAACAACAAAGGAAAATGACTTGGGGTTTGAATGCAAGAAAACTATTGACTTTCTCAAAAAAAAAAAAAAAAAAAAACTATTGACCATATTTAAACCTTATTTCTTGATTCGCAGGAATGTAAACTAAATGGGTTTTCACATTTCCTTTCAAAAAAAAAAAAAGGGTTTTCACACCAACCCATGACCCCATGGGCTGCTTTGACCTCTCCACTACCACGACCCGGATAATACCTCAATACCTCCCCTCACCACAGTCAAGCTGTTAACTACTAAAGTGTAGATAATTCCTACTGATCAGTTCTACGATGCTAACATTTCTATTCGAAGATGAACTTATTAAAGTGTACTATTGTGCGCGCTTAAAAAAAAGAAACTAGACCATTTACTTTTAGTTAATACCTTTCTAATAATAGAATAGTTTGAGTACAAAATTAAACTATTCTATTCATATCATTTTAGGTAACTTCTCTACCTAGTTCATATTGTTATCGTATACTTTTCCGATGCAGATAAGACTTGATTTTTCTTTTGATGGGGATTTTTTACTTTGACACAATTAGATTAGAAAACGGGGTATGTTGAACAAAATAATAATCCCACCTCAGAAATTGGACAAAATTCAATATACAAAAAGAGTGGTTAGTGAATAGTTTGCTTCATATAAACTTATACGCATGTTATTTTATTGATCATGTGATAAACAACTTTTTTTTATTGATCATGTGATAAACAATTTAATTAGTAGTCAACTTTTGCTATGTGATTCGGAGATCTTAATGAATCGATAACAGCATTTTGGTTGTACAGGTGAAATAATTCAAAATACCAACTGATTTCAAATCGTCCATTGAAATACATTCGATAAAATTGGAACTATTTAGAGAAGATTAACATTGTCATTGCGCAAAGATGACATGTATAAATTGAGAAATCATCCAAATTTACAATATCATATCGGAAACATCATATAAAGTGCAACGATTCAGAGAAAATTAGCTTGATTCTTGCAAAAGAATAGTACACATGATATTTTCCAAAAAAACATTTTTTAAGGAAAAATCGAGATTCATATCTCTTGCAAATCTTATTAAGGCATGTACAGTATGAGATAATCAATGAAAAGATCCATTAAATCTTTGTAGCAAAAAACAGGGATTATCCCCCCTAAATGTTTGCCACGGGCCACATGACAAGTTTATTATTTTCCATTATTTTTTTTGCCAAAATTATTTTCCATGATTAATGCAAAGTCAAATTATGCGCGCTAATTAGCTAAGTTTTAGGAGATTACAGTTAGATAAATAAATATTTCTATATATGAAGGAGATTGTTATCGACTAGCTATTAATTCTGGCAGGGCAAATATGGGGTGATTGTTAGTGCTTGTTTTCTCACTGCACCAGTTATTTCTTCCGTAAATAACCTTACCCCAAAGTGTAATTAATGTCACCTCAACTATAGCAGCAAAGATAGCCATAACGGTAACCACCAAGACAGTGGCCCTAATGCATCGACATCTCCGTAACTTTCGTTGTGGGTAAAATCAAAGTTTTCCTGAACAATTTGGTATGTGTTAACTTTATGCCCAATTTCCAAATAGCTCTAGAGGTAAAGTTGCTTGAAAGTCTTCACTTGAGAACAACTCAATTCAATTTAGGGTTAACTTATCTGGAATTAAATATCAATTGGTGAAATGGAATTATCAAGAAATGGCTAGGTGAATTGATTGAACAAGGCAAAGGAAAATCCTGAAAATATGCATTTGTACAGCAGGGATCAAAGTGCAACTAATATTGCAGATGTCGGGGGCGGGGGGAAGGTGGGTTTTTTTTTTAGAATATTAACATGTTTTTTATCTTGAAAAGTAATTTTGTATTATGTTAAAATAATAATTTTATAATTAAAATGAATGATGAATGTAATAATAAAATTGATGGGAGTAGCTTAAATGTGTTGGGAATATTTTATGGGCGAGCCAATAAGAGTGCTAGGGGATTTGAGTTTTGGACTTTTCCTAACTTTGAAAACAGAATTTGGAAACAGAATAACCACTCAAACCAAGTGAGTAATCATGTGGAAAAGCAGACTACTTTTTGCCTTCCCCAAGGCTCGAACCCAAACCCAAAGGACGGAAAAGAAGAGCATAATTAGCAGATCATTAAACTAAAGATTTAGGCCGAAGTCCGTGCCCTTTAGCTGTTGCGCTAGTTTTTCTCGAACTTAAACCACATGTATTGCATGGGTGCATTCAAAAAGTTCTGGGGTGTATTGATTCTTCGAATTAATACCTTTTTAAACCTTACATATTGTCTTCTTATAATTTTTTTGTCGCCTTTAAGTGGTTCATTAAAAGCACATCCACCATGCTTTGGTTTCCCTTTTGGCTACTATACAATCCTCTCAATATGTTTCAATTTATCAATGAAAGTAGTCCGAGCAATTACTCTTTGTTTGAAGCGCTCATAAGATTAAGTGTTTTATGTAAAGCCAGTCCTAATCGAGCCCTATTAAAAGTTTAAAAATAAAATTTTGCCAATCAAGAGGCCATTTCGACTATATGTTAACTGCATATTATGTCATCCGACATAAATCGTAAAAACAACGACTTGTATATGTATAGTCAGTATTAAAAAAAAAAAAAAAAAAAAACGCAACCACCGATGTATATAAAAAGAACAAACCATTGTATGGACGGGGCGTTTACCGCATTTGAACGTGTCAAATGCCAACAGAAAACAACAATATCTATCCACTAGTACTACTGGTGGCATTGGCCATTACATTTATAAAATATCTTTAAATAATAATTCTTTGCGTGCTACCAACAGATATACATTTCTATTAGACTTCCTAAAGTTTGTGGCAATTTTCTTTAATTGTGCCCAAGTACAATAGAATCTGCCTTTTTTTTGTATTTTACGTCAAAGTCATGGTGAAAATTCAGACAAGGTAAAAAAAGTCACGTTGAACTAGAGGAAACTCAAGTTATGCTATTCTTTGTCTGACTGGAAAACGTGAGCAGGAGAGAAAACAAAGACAAGAACGGGCTCTGTCA
This sequence comes from Spiraea crenata, assembly GCA_033992175.1. Classification (NCBI taxonomy): domain Eukaryota; kingdom Viridiplantae; phylum Streptophyta; class Magnoliopsida; order Rosales; family Rosaceae; genus Spiraea; species Spiraea crenata. The sequence goes on along the minus strand of JAVBHV010000058.1, from coordinate 2,173,134 downwards.
CATGAATTACATGTCATGTACGTACAAAATTTATATTGTTGTCATCTACTAATAAAAATTAAATTTTGTTTGCATGACTGTATGCGGAGTTTAACTACTGCGCGCGCCTACATGTGAAGTCAAATGATCATATACATGTCCACATCACCCAATTTGTGTGGGACCGATGTTTGTCTTAAATGTCGCTCTATGTGAGAAGATGTGTGAGAACGCTCCCTCTTATGTCAATTAGTGTTAGAAGAAATTCTTTTTAGTTTGATATATGTGTGTAAGAATATGATTTTTTTTTATTTTTTATTTATTTTTTATTTTTTTTGCTTTTGGTTCATTTTTGCCTAGACAGTGCGACCTGAGGAAGTGACGTTTCCACTTAAAAAGCACTTTTATTGAATTCTCCAAGAAGAAATTCCTAGTGAACTTACACCACCGAAAAATTTATGTTATTGAACTTTCCAACAACTTGTCTAAGGTTCTATGGGAATTTCCATTTAAATGCATGTATTTATTTGAGGGGAACAACTTCTTCATGTGTACAATATTTTGTCTTTACTTTACTGTTAGTCTACAACAACCATTACGGTCGTCAGTTCTAAAAAATTTCGTTCAACAACAACGAAAGGACGTAGCTGAATTTTAGCACGAAACGAAAAGAAAGAAATGAAAGGAGGAACTAAACTTAAGTCAAAGTCAATGCTAAACCCAAGTCAATCCGACTTTGACCGGGATATCTTTCGAACAACCAATAGCTTGTCTTGCAGTTTCGAGCAATTTACAAATCTCCATGCGTTGCTGTCAAACCCGCGGGTGCAGCGGTGGGCATATTTGCGAGCATTAAAAAAACTAGAATTTTTTATTATAAAAAAAAAACTAGAACTTTTTATTATAAAAAAAAAACTAGAATTTTTATCCATACATATCATTTCTCTTCGTACATGCGATATTATATAGGAGATAAACTCCTGTAGTAATGGGCAATTTGACAAGTACACATATGATCGTTCCTGTATTTTAGTTTCCCGATTTTCTAAGTATACTTAGCTATGATATAAGCTTCTATTGGATCAATATGGTGTGAAGATGTCAAGAGGAACTAAATTGTAATTTGTTTTCTTTGTTCGAAAAAAAAAAAAGAGTAATGGGCGGTTTCTGGGTATTTTGGTTTCTTTAATTATTTAAATATAGTTCATCTTACAGTGATGCCCTCCATTTGTTGAGTTGTTTTTGTTTAGCTTGTAATAATGAGAAATTTTATTTACACCCTATTTTTATTTGCAAATTAAAAACTAGTCTGACTTATGTGTAATGACTAAAACGAATAAAAAAAATTAATTTAAGAAAATTTTATTTTCTTAATACAACACGATCATCTACTTCTTCAACTTATCCCAACATAAACAAAGGATAAAGCCTAACTATCATACAAACGCAAAACTATCATACAAACGCAAAATTCTTTCACTTGATTAAATCGCAAGTTATAAATCTTTTGGGCAATCTGGCATGGTACAATTCTCTTATGAACAATTTTTGGCTGCTCAAGCTTGAGCAGCCAAGGCTGCTCAACTCCCCCATTTTCACACTTCTCGCAAATTTTTTTCATAATCGGAACCGTTCACTTTATTTATTAACATGTCAAGATCATTCCTACAAAATTTCAATCAAAACGAAGATCGTTTGGTTATCTAACCGTATGAACTATATGAACGGTATAATTAGGCATTAAACGAACCGTCGATATGTTTTACAAAGTTAGATAACCAAATGTTCTCCGTTTTGATTGAAATTTTGTAGGAATGATCTTGACATGTTAATGAATAAAGTGAACGGTTCCGATCATGAAAAAAATTTGCGAGAAAGTGTGAAAATGGGAGAGTTGAGCAGCCAAAAATTGTTCTTCTCTTATTTAATTTGGGTAGCAAAGACCTAAATTATTGTACAGCTACATGTTTGGACCAAAATTGAACGGACTAAGAATTCTCTTCTTTATGGCCATGGCAATTTGTATCTTCATCTTCGACTTTTTCTCAGTGTTTCGGTGCAGGGTGGGGGGTGTACATAATTTGTACAAGGTTTTTTGTTCTTTTAAGACCAAGGGTTGTTAAGGTGCATTAAGGGGTGGATTAAGATATTTTAAGAATAAAAAATAAAAGTAGGGGGTGCATTCATAATGGGGCGATTTCATAATTTTTTGGAGTGTAAATAAAATTTCCCTTTAACAATTTATGGCATTTTTGGAAATCACAAAATAAACTATTCTCAACTGTTTTTGGTGTTTTTGCTTGACAGATATAGATTTACCCGTCATTTGAATGGGAAGAAAATCTTTAATTTGCTTTCTTAGTATACATGCATTTGTATAGGTGGTTTTCTATTCACGATTGAGTACCATCGATCGTGTGACCTAAAAGACTCGAAAATTTGGTGCTCTCATTTAGTCCTCTATCTCTAATTTTCCAATCGAACAAGTACATCAAAGTCAAGAGAAAATTCACACCAGAAAATAAAAAGCCATGTAGAAGTAAGCAACTCAATGCAGAGAACATAAGAAAAGGGAAGGAAACTTTTCATATTATAAGTCAATAAAAATAGAGAATTGTTATTAGCACTCCACTTTCATGTAAATTATAAAGGAGAAGTGGAGTGCAACATAAAATATGTGGAGTGCCAATAACATCTCCCTAAAAGTAAGCACAATCACTTCACATTATTGTTGTCATCCACCCCTACTCCATGTACGTATCTTATATTTTTGGGAAGGACTAACGCATTCACTTTGCTCCTTTTGCATGCACGAAGTCATGTTCCAAATTTTTTTATCCATCCCCGAATGACATGATCAGTTCAATTTATGAAGCAGTTGCCTAATTTAGTCATCTAATATCAAACAAATCGATAACTCGTAACGAAATTTTTTTTAATCTCGCCTATTTGATTCTTTTTCTATAGAAACGATACTTTCAAAAAATAACTTATCAACTATTCTAATATTAAATAATAGAAAAAAGGTAGCTGAGGAGTACATGTTCGAGTAAAGTATTGTCCAATATGGATGAGCTTAGAGACTTAAAGTAATGATATGATATTTCCACTAAAGAGAGCCTCGATTGAATTCTCCAAGAAGAAATTCCTAGTAAGCTTCCTCGCCAAGAAAAAGTAGTTAAGTTCTAGCTAGTCATAAGAATGAAATTTCAAAGAACTTGTTTCTAAGTTTCTCGAGCATTTTCCAATAACAACTAATATTTGTTACCATTGGCCTATCATGGTCATATTAACTTTTTTCTGGTACGTACGTAATTTGATTAAAGAAGAAGGGCTTTTCATGTACACAAATGGCAGTGAGATGTACCATGCCTCTTTTGTTGCACGTCATTCTCAAATGTCATAATAGACATGTCATACTTGTATATTTTGTTGCATGTCATTCTCTTTAACCGTAATGGAAGGCACATTAGTCCACCTTAATCAAAGTAGCCCTAGACTATGTCAACTAGCTAAATGACGAAAATTACGCATACAGCCATCCCATGATCGTGAAAACCTCAATAAACGAGTAATTATGGTTAAATGCTACGTACTAGGCTATATAATCTTCTCATAATCTCAATGACTAACGTATATTACGTGAGTCAACATCTAGGTACGTGGCAGAAACAACGACTTGGTGGGTGTCAAAAACTTGAAGAAAACAAAATGGCAACCATAAGTACGTGACAGAAGAAACAGCGACTTAGGCTTATATATTACTAGTTAAAGTATTACTAAAACTTTTGTCAATAACTCAAACAAGAAAAGAAAATGGTAACCAACAATAAATATAAAAAGAAGAAACCACTAGATGGCCTGGGCTTACTCCACTTGAACATGTCAACCGCCGGTCGATACATGTACGTACGTACGCCTTCGGCCATCGGCCATTACAATTATAATTTATCTTCAAATAGAAATTCATGTGACCTACTACTATGTCTACTACTATGTCTATTAGATTTGTTAAGGTTTGTGGTTACTGTCTTTAAATTTACCCAAAGTACAATAGAACCTGCCTCTTTTCTTTTTTATTTTACGTCAAAGTCATGGAGAAAATTCAGACCAGAAAATAAAAGGCAACTCACGTTATGCCATTCTTTGTCTGATTGGAGAACGTAAATATGACCAGAAAAAAAAAAGGAAAAAAAAAAAGGAAAAACCAAGACGTGAATGGACTTTGTCAAAATTACAAGTCATGTACGTACAAAAATTTATATTGTACTGTCATCCATTAAATGTGTCCATGAGACCTTGGAGTGTTGTTCAAAACTTATAGTGAAATTTCACGTTTATGAATGACATATCAGAGATTGCGGGCTCTCGTCTGCATGTGAAGTCAAACAGCCACACACAGCCACACATGTTTCATGTCATTCAATTTGTGTTGTTAACATGTTTGCCTTGAGTGTCGCTCCACATAAAAATTTGTCTCTATTATTAATTAGTATAGGAATGGAAGCTTTCATATACAGAAATATGGATAATAGACGAGTCTCTGTTTTTTTTTTTTTTGCCTAGGCAGCATGAAATGAGGTAATGACATTCCACTTACAAACACTTTATCGAATTCTACAAGAAGAAATTCCTAGTGAACTTAATGCACGTAAAAGTTATAGCGAACTTTCCAAGAACTTTAAATATTCCACGAATGCCTTTATTAGAATCAATGGTCTTTTTCGAAATACAATGATACAAAAGAAAGACTAATTTGTTTTCTCTGAGTCATTAAATTATTCTGAAATTGTAGATAGAATTTATAAATGATCATGTCCCCTTAAATAAAGTCAATCAAATCTCGATCATGTTTGAGATAATGATATGATAAGAGCATCAACATTAGTAGTTTTCATATTATACGGTCGAAGGAAAATTCATTCGAACATATATAAAGTTCGAACAAATAATGTACAAAAATTCTGCAAATTATGTGATCCAAAATTTCTCGTACATACCATTCACCAATGGTGTACGATCCATGAGATCCATAATTTAACTATTGATTAAAAGCGTAATGTATACACATTGTAACTTATTTGAGTAGTCGTTTTCCCGTCCATAATTCTTTACATTTTTAAATTTCATAATCCTCAAATCAATCAACATGTTCCCATTTTTTATCCTACGTTACTAAATTTTTCCGTCATTTACAGGAACAATAATCTCTGGAAGGTGAGAAGCTTGTAAATTGTAAGTAGTTTATTTTCACAGAAAACAGCAAACAAATTATGATCTGATAGTACAAATGTCAAAATCGTGGGGGTTGTGCGATCATGTGCGATCAATGTGATCATGTATGGTGCCATGCTGGCATGTCAAGATGAAAAAGATGGTTGCTATGTATATCCAAAAAAATGTCTCTAAACACCTAGAGGTAAAGACTAATTTATTCACTTGTGAGATGACTCAAGAACCCTAAATCATAAGTTAAAAATCCATCTTCTTCAAAAAAAAAATTACATACGACGTGTACATTAGTTTTTGAGTTTCCAACTTCCTAGATAAAAAAAGATCATGGAATTCCAGTTCGAGCCGACAATCATATATCAGCTGAATTTAAGCTTGGTCCAAAGTTTCTTTCTTTTACTTTAATAATTCAAAACTTTCAAGAAGTTAACCTTTTGGAAAATGAGCAATACTAAAATAAGGATATGGTGCATCTGGTGGAAAATTGGTGGCACAACACCAATTCGTTCCTCTTCGTCCCGAAATCCCCACACCACACTATGAAACCCTCAATGATTAATGCCGATGGTATTATGTTGTGATGTCTTCATGAATTATAGAATTCAATTTTGATTTCATGAATTAAAAATCATTCTCGATAAATTGATTGATTTGTCAAGGTCATGGCCAACTGAGAGCGTGTCGCCAGCGCGCTGTTGCTGTAATCAATGAGATCTTCTACACTTGTTTTCATATATCAATTGTGTTTATTTTTTAATATTGAATTTCATTGAAGGTTATTATTGGTAATATGCTATGTATTGCAGGTTTTCAGAGAATTTTTAAAATAGAGTTAAGGTGTACCTATAAATTATGGTGTCTAGAGATTTTTTTGGATGTACATAATCCACACTGTATTTTTAGTTAGTCCGTATGCACACTTTGATGGTGCAATAAAAAATAACAATATTGGCACCAAGATGTTAACCAGTTTTTTATACCAACACATGTGGCACTTGACATGTCAATCTTTGTAACATGCCATCTCATAATTTTAATTAGTAGAATTATTTAATTTTATTTTCCATATCTAATGAATTCAATGACAAAAACTAAAAACATAAACCCTAGCCAACACCTCCATCTTCCCAACTCTTTCATGGCCTTTGTTCATCCCAGATTCCTCAATGACCTCCCTTCCTCCAAAAATCTACCAAGGTTTAGGTTCAATTCAATGGATAAAAGCAATTTAGGAATTTACTAGAGGAAGAGATCCAATCAATACTCAATTTAAAGGACCAGCAATGTAGTCATCGAACTAGAAGTGGTAGCGGATTGAATCAACTCTTCAACTCTTATAAACATCACTCTACAACTCAAAGGACCAGCAATCAAGTTTCATCAGTTGATGAGTTTATGAGATAGTTTTAAATTAAAGATTCGCAGAAATGGTGCCACCATAGTATGTCGAGATCGTCGCCACGGTTTTGGCAGTGGGGGTTTCCACGACTAGTGGATTAGAAGAAAGTCTTGAAATTCTTAGCGATTTTTTTCATCTAGGATTAAGGTTGAATTAATCATATAAGGAAATTCAAATTAAGTAATTCTACTATAACTAAAATTATGAGGATTGACATGTCAAGTGCCAATAGTATTTGATTTATATATATATATATATATATATATATATATATATATATATATATATATATATCTCTGTGTGTGTGTGTGTGTGTGTGTGTGTGTGTGTGTATTAGAAATGAACGAGATGACACAATTTGAAGGAGCTGTTCTTCAAATTGAAGGAACACCTGCAAATTTGAAGGAACAACTCCTTCAAATTGAAGGAACATCTTCTTCAAATTGAAGGATATCACAGCGGACAACAAGCCGCTGAGGAAAATCACGGCGTTGTTCAAGGGGCTCGAGGCAGTGGTGTGGGGTGCGTGAGCCTCACGTGCGTTGGCTGTGGGTGGGCTTCTTGGTTTGGTTTGGTTTGGTATTAAATTGTAACAATAATAGTAAATTGTAAGAAAAAAAGTGAGGTATTGTTTTTGGTAATACTAAAACTCACATAGTAGTTTGGTAAGAGTCCCTAATACACCAAAAAAACGAGTTATGACCACTATTTTCTATGGAAATCTGGAATACAACTTGATCTAAGATTTTGATGGATTTGAAAAGAAAAACTGACGAGCATGAGGGAGTCTATGAGTTAACGATTAAGAAAAAATTCAATTGATTTTCTGCTCTATTTAGAAGAATTTGAGATGGTATAATGCCAAATTGAAAAGGTGAATCTGTAGTTTAATTTATTAATTGGTTCTTAAAATAATCAAACATAATAAGTTAATCATTGGTTAACTATAATTCACGTGGAGACATTTGAAAATAAAAGAAATATTTCATCGAGATTTAAGAGAAATGAGCAGAATCAAACTCATATATATATGTGTGTCCCTTTAAGCTGGGCCTATATATATATATATATATATATATATATATAGGGACACACTATTTTGACACACCATTTGAAACATCCCTTCTTTGTCCATTGGATTGGATCATTATTAATGGGTCCACAAAAAATTGCAAAATCAATGGACAAGAAGGATGTTTCAAATGGTGTGTCAAAATAGTGTGTTTCATGATTCTAACTCATATATATATATATATATATATTGTAGCTAATTTGAGTAGTTGTTTTTCCCTCCATTATTTACATATTTTAATCAACATGTTCCCATTTTTGGTCCTACGTGCGTCTACTAAATTTTGTCCGTCATTTTCATGGACAGTAATCTCTGGAAGGTGAGAAGGAGTTGATTTTCACGGAAAACAGCAAACAAGTTACAAGTTATGATCTGACATCAAATCGTAGGGTTCTAGCCCTTGTGCCATGTGCGACAGGTATGGTGCCACAATGACATGTCAAGATGAAAACGATGGAGACCCACACCGTGTCCTTAGTCCGTACGCACACTTTGATGGTGCAACATATCTATACTATATATAATTGGACCAGAGTGTGCCACTTTACGGTAGATATAATTTTGCCAGTCATTGTCGTCAGTTACACTTATTGAAATAAATTTTTGAGATTTGTGATAAAAATTAAAAAACTATTAACCTCGTAGTTCATAAAATAACATTCTTTTTAGCATAGAATGTGAAATTTAAATTATTACATACATAGATAAAAAGATATGTAATATAATTACATTAGTAAAAAATCTTCATTGTTCAACACGTATTTTCTTTCTCCCCCTTCATTTCTTCTTTTATTTCTTTAAAAGTTTTTATAAAATTATTTTAATTATAACTCTTTTAGTTGGAATTTAATTGATGCGGGATCAGTGGCTTTAGAATTGTATCAATTTTTATTTTTATTAATTCTAATATCGTAACCTGAAAACTAGTATAAAAGAAAAACAAGACGGTAACATTCTTGATATTTTACTATGAAATTGATCGATTCCGATCAAATTCGGCCACCCCTAAGGTCAAGTGAGGTGTCAATCTTCTTATTTCTTCAAGATCTACAATGTACACAACTTATTTTCAGTTTGGATTGAGTTTTTGTAAAACCCATTTGAAGCACCATTGAACCTTAATGGTGCATCCACTGCTGTTTCCGTATTAGCACAAAATATTTATATATTACCATAAATTATTTATGTGTGGTACAAACTGTTTATGTGTTAGCAACAACTGTTTTGTTTGGCACAAACTGTTTCTTTATTAGCACAAACTATTTATGTGCGAGTGATATTTTAGGATGAGGTCCCATGAGTGGGTTTTATTTGGCTGTAAGGGGGGATTTATATTATTTTGTCCTTAGAAGTGAACATTTAAAATTAATGTCTTATTATAAAATTAAGAGATCTATTTTATCCTTAGAGATCATTACCTTAAAATAAAAAAGTGATGAGCAGAATCATCCAACAACCTTTTACCGTTGTAAATTCGAATTCAACCAAATATCATGCAACAAGACGAAATTGAGAATATGAATTTTATCATGAAACAAAAAAAAGAAGAAACAACTTATAGGAACTAAATCAAAGCTAGAGTCAATGATACTTTGTATAAGATCGTGCAGGTGGCCGTATCAGCGTTATCTTATTCATTGTGAGATAGTTTTGCTATATCAATTATCAAATGATAAATTACTTTATGAATTTACTTTATTTATTGTACTTGTTCTAAGATATGAGGGCACGTTTACTAACTCGGGATCGGAATGAGCTGGAATCGTAATGGGGTGGAATTGGAATGGACATGAATCGAAATAAACTGGAATCGGAATCAAGCATTTCATTCCACTGTTTACTAACTCTCGGAATCATTGTCCGGAATCAAAATTAATATAATTTAATTACCAAATTACCCTTATATAAAATAAATAAATTCTCCAAATTATCATATATGGAAATTTAATTATATTAATGATTTGTCAAATTTTATTTTTTTGGTAAATTTCCGGTTGATGAATGATATGTCAAATTTTTGTTTGTTATTCTTGATTTGTTCATGAAATTTGGGCAGAAGAAGAATGAGAAACATAAAAGTGATTTTAGGAAAGAGGGCAATTTGGGTATGAAAATTCCATTCTCATTCCTTCTTTCCCAAACCCACCTCCCCCCTTCGGAATCAAAATGCACTCCACACTTGGAATCATAATCAATTTTGGATGTAGGGCCCATGGACATTTTCATTCCGGATTACAAGTAAACAAAGGAATTGGAATGGAATGAAAATGATACCAATTCCTTCATTCCCATTCCTATCAAGTAAACATGCCATGAGTTCCTTTGAAAATCTGAATCTTTTTTTTTTTTGGGGTGATATCATAGGGGTCCAAAATAAGACTCTAAATATCTAAAAAAGACATAAAAAACATGAAATATCTAAAAAGTCCAAAAGTGACAGCCGTTAACTCCCAACAATCCCTTTATCTTTCTCTTTCTCTTTCTCTCTCCTAATTTTCATTTGTTTTTGTTTTCTTTTAAATTAATTATAACTTTTAATATATTGAAATCGTTCCTTCTGAAAATTTGTTTTCGCCGATAGATTCGTATAAGTGAGATTCTACATTTTAAGATCCATATTGAGTATGTATTTCGGAAAAAATATTTCGTAAGTTTTGCATACAAAGACAGTCATTTGTCTCTGCATAGACAATTATCTGTCTCTGAAGAGACAGTCACGTGTCTCTATAGAGACAATCATGAGTCTCTGTAGAGACAGTCAAGTGTCTCTAAAAGAGACAGTAAAGTGGCTCTACAAAGACAGTTAAGTGTCTCTTTAGGGACAATCACCTATCTCTCCCAAAGACAATCGCTTGTCTTTTCAGAGGCAGTCACATATCTCTATAGGGGCGGTCACCTGCCTCTCCAGAGACAATTAAGTATCTCTATAGAGCAGTCACCTGCCTCTCCAGAGACAATTAAGTGTCTCTACAGAGACAGGAAAGTGTCTCTCAGAGACAGCAGTTGTGTGTCTCTACAAAGACAGTGAAGTGTCCCTGGAGAAACGGTCAGTTGTCCTGTCTCTATAGAGACAATTGTCTATATCTCCAGAGAGACAGTCGTTTGTCTCTACAGAGGCAGATGACTATCTCTTCAAAACATACAACTATTTTTGCAAAAATTACTATTTTGATCTATTTGTGCACAAACAAACGAGTAGCATCCAGGAGAAGGAAAAAAAATTTATCTCCAAGAAGATATGCGACACCATATCCGAGCTCGCCTCCGGCATCCTCCCGGACAATAGCTTGCCGGATCTCCTGCCCTTCATGTTCAATTGCGTCTCTTCCAGCTCGCCCAAGCTCCAGGAGCCCGCCTTCTGTTGAATTAAGTGCTTCTGCTAGCAGGAAGCAAGAAACCCAGAAAGCAAAAGGAAAGCCAAAAAAAAAAAAAAAAAAAAAAAAGTGGAAGATGATGATCGGCCATGTGGAGCTACCCAACAATATTCAAATCTAATCTTCACCATTGGAAGATGGGACATCCACCACTTGACTTCGAACAAAGACAATATGCATCTAAGCCACAATGAGATCTATGGACAAAGAAGAAGAATTAAACAATTCTGAAAATGTTGACCCTAAAATCGAATTGGGAGCACGAACCAACAGAATTAGGATCAAAATTAGAAGATGGAAAATCCAAACTCAAATATGGACTGAGACAAGAAAATGAGAAGAAAACATTCAACAGAAGAAAATTAAAGGACGCATAAATGTGGAGAAATTGAAAGCCAGAGAGAGAGAGAGAGAGAGAGAGAGAGAGTTAAAGTCGTTGCGCTGTAATGTGGAGGTTGTTACTGTAAGGGTAACAGCGTTACTTTACAAAGGTGTAACTAACTTCAAAGTTGTCCAATAAAATTTTGCCACATTGATAATTTGGACTAGGTAGATATTACAAAAAAGTTATGTATTTTTTGGATATAAGTAGTCTTATCCTGTACTTTTTAGATATTGTTTCTTTTTTTTTCCTTTCTAAAAGTTCAAAGGAATCACTTCTACCTAGTGAGACGGGCGGGCTCCGCTAATAATGATCAAACTCAAATAAGTCTTAAATCGTATGAGTATAGTAGGCAAGAATAGAGATGAAGGAATCGCACGCACATGGGATTTCTTGTACCATTCATATTTTTCGTGGTACATAATTTGATTAAGAGGAAGAGCTTTTCATGTACAATACTAATGCAGTGAGATATCATGTCTCTTGCATGTCATTCTCAAATGTTAATAATAGACATATCAGGAATAGTGCACATAATAGTGCCGTCAGAGAATGAATGTGTGTTTGACTTCCTATTATATATGTTACACGCCATTCTCAAATATTAATAATTAATATACGTTTCATACGAGTGCACTACAGAATAATTCCGTCAGGGAATGAATCCGTGCTGTGAGTTTTCTTCGTATTTGATGTTGCATGTCATTCTCATTACTATTTGAATTTATGATCTATATGATATAAAAGTTTATAATATACAGTAAAATCTTCATATGAGCATATTCTATAGTAAGATAACCTCTATATAATTATAAATTTTTTTGATCCCAATTCCGGATCAGTTATATTTTGAAATAACCTCTACATTGTCATATTTTATGTATTTTTGGAGTCCCGTTATTAGAAATTTGCATCTATATAGTTATAATTATAATAAGACAAAATATATATTATTTAATACTACAATAATAATTTAAAATAAAGTTAAATATCTATTCATTGTTGTATGAGATTAGAAATTGTTTGGGAGGCATGACTACTTTTCTAGGAAGACAAGTGAAAAAAAAATTCAATACTAATTGATGTCAAGTAATATAATCTAGATTTACTCCCACTATAGGAAAAAACTCATATAATATAGGTTAGGGGAGAACATCCTTAGAAAAAAAATTAAGTAAAAAATTAATTTTGTTAGCCATGCCTCTCTTAAAGAATAATCTCCTTATAGTCATAAAAATCATGTGATTCCAACCTTATGGTTATATAGAGGTTTTACTATATGTGAATATGTTGAGTTATATCATAATATTGGTATACAATACACACTCAATTCAGGTTGCAACCCTTAAATAAATAGTTGTGATTAATGGGATTAGGGCTGGATTTGGTAGGTATACCGTATCAAACATTAGAAACCATATACCAACCATATATAGGCATACCAAGAAAATCCATACCAATACCATACCAAAGTTTCGGTATACCAAAGTTTGGTATACCGAAATTTTGGTATGGTATGGTATGGTATTGGTATCAACCAAACTTCTAGACAAGAATTTTATTTAAGTTCAAGTTATCAAAATATTAAAAGTGCATAATAATTTTACAATCTAACATCCAAATAATAAAATACATAGTTCAACTTCAAATGCAACTCAAATCTCAAATTAAAAAAAAAAATAACTCAAGATGTCTTAGGATAAAAACTCAAGAGGTCTTAGGATGCACTTGAACTACCAATTTGACTTGAATTTTCGTGATGACTTGAACTTCCCGGTTGACTTGAAGAAAGCCCCATTGTTTGACTATGAAAAATGAATTAGGATCAAAACAATTCATTTAAATTTAAATACTTACTTTTTCCCAAATCCTCACATTCCTTGTATAATACAAGCTCATCTTCGGTTGGCTCTTGATACAAGTTAAAACCTTCCGCCCTAAGTCAATCACTAGTGCACACTAAAGCTTCCACCATCTTAGGACTCAATGAAGCCCTAAAAGAATCAACAACTCTTTTGCCTAGAGAAAATGCATTCTCACTTGCCACGGTTGAAGATGGGATGGCAAAGATATCCTTGGCAAGCTTGGAAAGAATTGGGTATTTGGATTGACTACATTTTGCGCCAATCCAAGATGTTGAATTTAGAGTTCTTTAGACTTTCATGAGGATCCGTAAGATATTTATCCACTTCATTGTCTATCTCTTGAAGTTGTTGCTCTTTCCTTTCTTGAATAAGGTCTCTTATAAACGGTGATTCATCATCACCAATCTCAAGATCATCATCCATGGCTTGAACATAATTCCCCAACTCACTCCCACCATTCTCACCTTTCATGTACTTCCCATACAACTCATACAAGCAATTTTTGACCTCATCACAAACTTCTTTTTGTCTAAAAACACTAGCCCCAATATTTTTAATGTTATAATTCAGCCATGAGAGAGAGAGAGAGAGAGAGAGAGAGAGAGAGAGAGAGAGAGAGAGAGAGAGAGAGAGAGAGAGAGAGAGAGAGAGAGAGAGTGATTAATTTAGGTTTAATGTTATAAAAAAATTGCATATACATCCCTTAGTAAATTGCATATACACCTCTTAGTAAAATAGCATATATACCTTTGGTATTTGGTATACCATGGTATTGCACACTCAATACCAAAAACCATACCAAAAACTTTGGTACGGTATTGTACCGTACCGAATAGTGACTCTACCGAAATTGTACCATACCAATTAGTATGGTACGGTATGGTATGGTAGGTTTTTGGTATTTGGTACAAAAATTCCACCCCTAAATGGGATGAGATGTAACTGTTGAAAGTTATCACTTCCAACAACGGTTGCAACTTCTGGTGAGAAGTTTCCTTTTGCATTATAAATGCAGAAACATACCAGGCGGACAATCATTCATATTCAACGTCTTCATCTTTCCATTCTTGTGCTTCTTCTCCCAAATAACATCACCATATTATAACAAAATGTCTAACAACAATAGAGAGATTATGTTTTCCATCAATTACGCCCAATATTAACTCTAGATTGTGAAATGGATGGCAAATTATATTCGTCAACATTATCAAAGTAGTCCTAAATGACGAATATGATCATGAAAAAATACAGCTATTTTGTTTTCTTGTACATATGTTTATGATAGTGTGTTTTCTTATATAATTTACCATGCATGTGACCTGATCTTTGTTAGGTCGATGCTTCCATAAGTCCTCCTAATCTTTAATTTGCCAAAGTACAATAAAATTTGAATTTGGATTTGAATTTTTCAATCAAGATTTTACGTCAAAATCATGAGAAAATTCACACCAGCTAGAAGTCACGTAGAAAGTAAGCAACTCACATAACGGAATCATGACCGGTGTATATTTTAGCATGCTTTATTCCTTGACTGAAGAACGCGAGAAGAAGGAAACATGCCTTTTTCACATATTGCAAGTCAATTCCTGCAAAACATATTTCAGGAAAGACTTAAGGACTATACTTTAGTTCCTTTCCCATGTATGGAGCCAAGTTTTCTTTCTCACGGACCAACTTTTCTAGTCCTCTCTCACCAAAGATATAGATGGGTTCGTAATGGAATTCTCCCTTAAATTTCACTATTTCAACTGTTTTTGACCCTTCTGCTTTATTAATAGAGAATTAGATGATTAGATGATCTCATATTTGATTAATATTTTCTTTTTGCCTATGCATGCGTAAAGTAATGAGATGATATCTCCACTAAAAGAACCTGGACTGGATTCTCCAATAGGAGAAATTCCTAGTAAACTTCCTCGCCAAGAAAAAGTTCTACCTTCCAAAGGAAGTTTGATAAGATTAGGAAAATTCACAACTTTTTTCTAAGTTTCATGAAAATTTTCAAAGAATATGCTTGTTCTAATGCTTGGAGGTTAATTTTTTTTGCATAGGAAATGTGACATAAACCCATAAAAATTATTTTATTTAAGTTGAAATCCACCATATTTTTTCTTTGTAATTGAAACTCGTGACTAAATTTCACCTTAGCTACTTTCCATATTATAAATTTTATCTTCCTAAGTTGTCCTTGTTAATTTTCAGAAGGTTTTTTAGGAAGTGTGTAACTGATTTGTGAGACATCAATGAAAATTGATTTCTTGTTCTCTTTATGTCATGTCTTTCTTCTCCACCTTCTTCATTTCCTTCCTCTACCAGCGAGAATGAAACCGCGAAAATGGAAGCCCCCTAAACTTCCCCACCTAAGAATAAAATCCCCACCTAAGAACAAAATGGAAGCCACCTTAACCAGTCCACCTTACCCAAAACATACCCAAAATGAATAGTACTTTACCCAATCCACCTAAAAAAAAGATCAAACCACCTAACCGAATACACCTATGAAGTGAAACAACCTATTCAGGTAGAGCAATTAAGCAAAATCTTAAAGAATCTAATTAAACCCAGTAAAATATGTACAAAAACATCAATGTAAAACCAGCTAGCTGAATATACACCTATGAAGTAAAACCATCTGCTATGTTAGAGCAATTCAACAATAACTTAAAGAACCTAATTAAACCAAGTAAAATATGTACAAAAATACTAGTGTAAAACCACCTAACCGAATATACCTATGAATTGAAACCACCTGCTAAAATAGAGTAGTTCAGCAAAAGCTTAAGAACCTAATTAAACAAAGTAAAATATATACAACTACAATGGTGTAAAACCACCCAGTTTTTGTTGTTTCTCTTTATTTTGTTTCAAACTCCTCAAATTAGGAAATTGTATCTCTATAACTAATCACTTTCCACACAAATTTTCTTACCAAATGAAAGAATTATGGCCTGTTTACTGACCTGGAATAGAAATGAAATAATTGGGAGTCATTCCCACTCATGATGATTCCTGTGTTTACTAAAATTGGGGAATCAAATTTGTCCCACAAAATCATGAATGTGATTCCTGATTTTCAAGGAATGGGACTCCATGGGTTGAGGTGGTATTGGGATTCCTGCAGGTTGATT
Source organism: Spiraea crenata (assembly GCA_033992175.1). Classification (NCBI taxonomy): domain Eukaryota; kingdom Viridiplantae; phylum Streptophyta; class Magnoliopsida; order Rosales; family Rosaceae; genus Spiraea; species Spiraea crenata. The sequence goes on along the minus strand of JAVBHV010000058.1, from coordinate 2,156,703 downwards.
CCACCAGGAATGAAACTTTTATACCTAAATTATCATTATACTTAATTTTCACTTCGATTATGGACAATTAGGAAACGCTTCAATGAGAGTGCTTAACTCCGATTCCTGCTCATTCCGATTCTCGCTCACTCCGATTCCTATTCATTCCGACTCCTACTCACTCCGACTCCGAGTTAGTAAACGGGTCATTAATGAAATAAAGTTAATATATGAACCAATTTAAATTAATTGGAATGACATACTTGTAAATATTATAAAGAGATTTGGCTATTCAAAACCTATATGGCACCCATATTCAAATTTGGGTTTAATTCAATGAAAAAATTGTACTTAGGTATCAATCTAATTATTGTAAATTTTTTGTGCTAATATCCCATTAACCCTAATATGTAAGGAATCCAATCAAGCATTTACTTCTCTAAAGTCATTCAATCAAGATGTTGAGTGTTATTTTAGGACTGAAGGCAACTTGAGTCTTATTCCAGTTGACTAAGTGTGAAGCACTCGAGCAAAGTACAGATTCAGAAGCAGCCATCCCAGTCAATATTACGTTTTAAAATCATATGAACATGAATTCCGCGGAAGAAGAAAGAATTTAGGAATATTTGGTCGTCTTTTTCTTTGGTTTGTTGACCCTAGGAATATCAAAGAAACTTTTGTGTGGGGCTTTTATCCAACTTTTTATTTTTGCAAATGTAATCCCATCCATTCATCACTAATCTGACAAATGGCGCAAGCAAATATCTCTTTTGCTTCCCATTACAAAATCTTGCATTGAACTTTCCAAGAAAAAAGAAGAAGCAGAAGAGGATCTTCCAAGAACTTTCTTGATGGGAACCAATTAAGTTCCTCATATCAAATGAAAAATATTTGTTTCTAAATTGTGAGAGTAGTCCTGTTTTCTTTTTCTACAAGGCCACGCAATGGCTAACAAACACTGTGGATCGCTGATCAGAGGTCCATTAGGAAAAAGAAACTTGAAAGAAAAATGGATTTTTCAAAAACGCTAAATTAGTTCATAGACAAAAAAAAAAAAAAAAAAAAATAGGAAACATATTATCTTCGCATGCATGTAACACATTTCCATGTTTGTAAATTGACTACAGTTATGTTGGACTGTATTACCCAACTCGGTTGAAGATATATAATACACGTGGTTTTCTATAATTTTCTTTAAAAGTGTGTAATAAATATGAGGGTTATTACCTATTCTGGTACTTGAAACTTTGGTTAAATTCCAATTTTATACCCAAGAGTGTTAAAAAGTCTCAATTTGGTTTTTTGACCGTCTAAACTTATTCCGGTTTGGGAGCAGTTAATTCCACGCACCAATCCTTTTTTTCCACCCACTCATTAATAATTAAATAAAAAAACATTTATATTTTTATGTTTAAATTACAGAACTGTCCATCTATCATGTTCCTCTTCAATTCAAGTACTGCATATGCCAGGAACAATTCACCGGAAAAAAAACTTAACGCCCACCCAAAAAAAAAATTTCACCAGAAAAAGTCAATGTCAATCCATGAAATGTACACTGTGAATTCTTTCAATTGCTTAGACCGGTTACTTCTCGGTCTTGTTGTCCGAATGCTTTTCCATGGCTCTTTAAGGTCCCGGATTCGAAAGCAGGTACATTTTTCAAGCAAACACATATTCGTCTCCCTCCCTTTCTTTCCAAACGAGGTACCTCAAACCCAAAAGTTATCTTATCCAAGGATCCCACTTTTAATTTGGACAATTATGTGGTTGTAGTTGTTGTTCATTGGGTGGGTCAGCTGTTATTATAGGAAGGCATTTTATTATAGGAAGACATAAATCTTGGGTCGGCACGTTCTTCGGGATGCTATATTTCATAAAAGCCAAGCCTATGCAGTTTCAATGTCGGGAGCCATTTTGTCCTTCGATGCCAATAGCAAGCCACTGAAAGTAACAAAAGCCTATCCGTAACAAAAATTCAGAGTGTACATTTCATGGATTGACATTGACTTTTTTCTGGTAAAGATTTTTTTGGTGGGCGTTGATGAATTTTTTTTTTCCGATGAATAGTTACTGACATATGCACAGTACTTGAATACTTGAATTGAAGAAGAAGATGATAGATGGACATTTCTGTAATTTTAACATAAAAATAGAAATGTTTTTTATTTAATTATTAATAAGTGAGTGAAAAAAGAGTATTGGTGAGTGCAACTAACAGCCTCCTCCAGTTTATTTCATCACTACACCATTAGAATTAAGGGTAGTACAATTATTTAAAAATTTTATTGTTGATAACCTTACTTTATTCACCTTAGACTCTGTCGTCAATTGTCATCTTCGCATTCTTCAATTTTTATCGCTCATTGTAACCTTTAGTTGTTCTAGTTGTTCTCTGCTATAAGTCATTTTCTTCATCCACAATCCATAATTCATTATTAATTCATAATAAAGTGAGTGATGGATGTCATTATTGATTTTGAAGTACTATTGTTGATTCAATTAGATTAGTATACTTGCAAAGTTTCAAATACTTATAGTTGCAGAGCACTCTGAAATGATTTCTATCATGTTAAATTTCTAGTTTTGTATAGTAACCTAAATATAATCTCCAAACTTAGACTGTCTTATAATATTTCCAAACAAGCCGAGGCTGCCTTTAAAAGTAGGGGTGGGAAAACCCGGCCCAAAACCCGGAGCCCGGCTCGAGCCCGACCCGAAAAAATATAATGGGCCGGTCCTATTTTATGAGCCCGGCCCGAATGGTGAAAAGCCCAGCCCGGCCCGAAGCAATCGGGCTCAAATTTTAAAAACCCGGCCCGGCCCGAAATAACCCGAATATATACATATATTATTATTTTGACAGGTGTCAGGTTCTTATAGGTTGAGAAGAAGGGTACATTTTGATACAATAGAACGTGAACACCCTATAACTTCTGAAATGGATGGATGAGATCAATCTGGGAGAATCGGACGGCTCTTAGAAAACCTGGAAAAACGCAGCCGCTGCGTTCCTCCGCCACTGTCGCCGACTTCCTCAGCCACTGTCGCCGTCGCCGACTTCCTCTGCCACTGTCGCCGCCTTCCTCCTCCACTGTTGACGCCGAAATCAACATCGTCATCATCGTCGTTGGTCCAGGGTCGTCGTCATCACCCACGGTCTCCGGAATTGGACGTCGTCGTCCAGTGGTCTGCGGAATTGGCGTCGTTGTCTTCGTGAAGCTTCTTTGTCGTCTTCGTGAATCGTGAAACTTCTTCGTCGTCATCATCGCCTCGGCTTCATCGAAAATTTGTTCGTCGACGATTTTTTTTTGGGAAAACTAGTCGGGCTCTAACCGATTAAAACCCGAACCCGGCCCAAATTTTCGGGCCCAAAACCCGACCCGGCCCGATTTCAATGGGCCCTTGAACGGTCCCAAAATTCCAAAGCCCGATCACTTTCGGGGCTTTTTCCGGTCCTAGCCAAAACCCGGCCCGGCCCGGCCCGATCCCAGCCCTATTTAAAAGTACAAATCCAGACTGAATTGAACTTGTTTTAAATTAAATGGGTCAAGTAAGTAAGATTCCAGCAAAAATATGCTCGACTTGACCCAGGTCAACCCTAATTGAAAGTGGGATGATTTAGTAGGTTTTTTCTTCAGTTCAGAACTGGTTTAAAACCATATCAAATTGCAAGGCAAAAAAAAAATACTGTAGTGAAAAGCACTGTAGCAAGGCAAAAACTTTGGTGGATTCTAAACCTACTCTGAACGGAAGAAAGACTGTGATTTAATAGGCTATCTATTAATTGAGAGGTGGACTAATTTCCAATAATGGTAAAAACAAAACCGTACAATAATTGTGTCTGCTCCATTAAAACTAATAGTACAATGATTCCACTATAGTTTGTAGTCCTCTTCAATTCAAGGGTGATCCCCCGGTCAGAAGATTAAATTAGTGCACAGCCCTGTGATCAATGTTATCAAGGAAGCAGCCATCCCAGTCAATAACTTTTGAGTAAGGCACAAAAAGTCTTTGCTTCTTTTTTACTTGTCTCTTCATTCGGTTGTATTCTCTTTTGGTTTTGGACTCAACAAATCAAAGACGCTTTTGAGAGCAGCTGATAGTGGGGTTTGTTTGCTGTTTCCTTTTAATCTTCATGCGGGCTCGGATAAGCTTTAAACAATATGCTTATCGACCAAGAAACATAAAAGTAAAATAGTTACTCAACGGGCATGGTGAATTTATATATTCATACCGACATAGATAGATCACGAACGTCTGACATTTGGCTATTCTGCTCTAGACCTTTCAAATAACCCAAGCGCTAAAAATATGACACGTGGACTCACACGAAAGCAAAGCAACCAGTACACCAAACCACTGTTTGTCATGTAGTGATTGTGAAGTTCTTCTGTTTGAAACTTTGAAAATGGTCACAGTCAAAGTCACTCGCGAGGCCCAGAGTGACTTTCGTTTCGTTTATATGAAAGTACAACAAACATGGACTAATTGAAATTATTAATTGGGTTGCTAATATAATTATGTTTTGGTTGTTGAATGGGTACAGGAAAAGGGTGGGCATCGTTCTCACCCAAGCATCAAGATGGTTAAACTTATGCTTTGGATGTTTTCTTCGTCATTTAATTTTGTGGTGACCCATTTTTTCAGATCTAATTTCATAATTTGAATTATTTATAATCTAAACTACTGCTTAAAGATCATCATTGCAATATATCACTCTAATTTGGAGATCGTTTGGGGATCCATATAGATCAACAAAAATGAACCGTTCATTAAGGAAAATCTTGATTGTCCAAACAAACTCTGTTTCATTGAATTTTTTTTTTGTAGATATAATCTTCAAATATTAACTATTTGAAGGGCTCCGAGCCTCATAATATGAAAATTTCAAGTACTTTATATGGGCTATTCAGAGGAAATCTGAGCTACAAGTTGTATTTGGGCTCAAATGGTTAATTATGTGTGTCGTTGGGCTTATTTACGCCCACCAAAACATACTGTGCATGGTCAAATTTATGGAATACTCGAGCGAAAATAGTGTGGCCGTGGACGTGTATATCGTAATATATTATTTTCTTAGTAGCTACGTGTTTTCTTGGTTGATGAAATGAAATTTTTGTTCCAATGATCATGAGATATTCATTGTGATGTGGAACGAAGAACAGACAAAATACTAAAGAGGAAGGTGAGACGAAGGAGGCGAAGGAATACTAAGAGAAGTGATTTGAGAATTGGAAATTCGAGCATGGGAAGGTTCCTCGCTTCTAAAGAAGACAAGCGTTGGCTTTACTGGATATTTCGGGTTCGCCTGAAGTGGCGTAACTTTGGGCAGATGTATCCGATTTGGGCCCATAATATGTCGATTTGAAGGGAAACGTCCAGATCTACAAGACTCATTGTCACACAATGAGCCCCGGAAGTTTAGGGCTGAATAATGACGTTTACGGGTTCAAATCCGAGTTTCAATTATTTAATAGTTTTTACCTATTCTAGTTTAACTAGATTTCTTGTTCTAATTGTATTAGGATTTCATATTTATGTTGTTTACCTATTCTAGGTTTACTAGGTTTATTATAGCTTAGGGTTTGATATCTCTATATAAAGAGATTGTTTAGCTTGTAATCAGATTTCGTTTTATCATTCATATTTTTAATCAAATTTTCAGAGCTTTGTCTCTTTTCTTGGTGGATTCCAGGATGTTTAAGGGTCTAGTGCTTGCGAGCCCTTTTATTTGTTAGTTCCGCTGCGTCACATTGGTCATGGAGAACGAGTACAGATATTGATCATACCAAAAGCGTACGCGCATATTGTTCTAACAACTTCTTCATGATAATTTGGTCATGATAAACGTACTTCTTTACCTTATGATAAGGGAATATAAATTTGCGAGTATGCACAAGGGTAATAATTGATACATTTATGCAATATATATTTTGTTTAATGTTTAGATATTGGTGAAAGCTATATGAGCTCGAACTCATAGCGTATAATCCCCTTTTGGTTCAGTGATTTTCAATCATCTTGAGAATAATCTTCATCTTTTTCAAACAACAGGGGGTACTTGGGTATCAAGCCCAAACAACTCATGAACACCCGGTAGAACCCAACATTCATCTTCTTCTTGAATTTATGTTCTTTTAAACATGCAAAAGACATAGATATCAGTAACTGAAGCAGTAGCGAAGAAAGAGTTCCTTATAGATGAACATCTATGGCTGCTCAGAGGTTTGAGAACCATTAGTGCAGTGACACACCCCGTCCCGAAAAGTGGGGCCCGAGAGTGCGGCCATCACCCCTACAGAGTGACGAAGCCTTAAACAACTAAAAAACGACAAAACGACGAAAGGAAAACCAAAATACAAATACCTACAATGTATCAGAACGTCTACAGCGGAAGTAAACCTAACAACTGTACTGCCCAGAAGGCGGAATAATACACAATTACACTACGTACACTAATCTAACGATCAACCGACAGATGGCAAAGAGTCTTCCACTCTTTGTGAACCAAGAGCAAAGCTACACTGACTCCTGCCGCTCGTCTCTATGGTGCTCAACAGGATAAGTCCTGAGGGGCGCAAAACAAAGGTGAGTGGACAGGGAAAATAAATGTCAGATGTAAAACGTTTATAAAACATAATAATAATCCCCCACAGTTAAAACATTAATATGCAACTATACCATAACAAACATGCAGCAACAACCAAGCTCACAACGACAATAAACAGTCACACATACTTATGCACTTTACAATGGCAAGGAGACTGTATTCACAATACCAATGTAAAGTATACTACCAATTGGCAAGGAGACTGTATTCGCAATACCAATTGGCAAGGGTAAGGGCACATTGGCAAGGAGACTGTATTCACAATACCAATGTACAGTATACTACCAATTGGCAAGGAGACTGTATTCGCAATACCAATTGGCAAGGGTAAGTACATTGGCAAGGAGACTGTATTCGCAATACCAATGTAAGGGTGAGGAAACCATACTAACCATACAGGTAAAACACATACCCTAACCAACAATAACCAGCAACAACCAGCATTTCCAGCATAACAACCTCATATGCATATACGTATAACACATGCTCCATAAACCATATAGTAGCAACCAACCAACAAATTCCCCATTTCACACATACATAAATATATATACTCAAACATGCTCAAACGATACCCAAAACCATATGCCAACAACCAACCAACATATCACCAAAGCATACAGATACGTAAACATATATATAAGCATAATCAAACAACAATCAAAACCAAAACCCGCCACTACAGATAGGCCGGGCGATCGTCATCGTCGTCGTAGGCTCGGGTCGGTAACGCTGATTCCTCGGGAACCGATCACCTAACAATCCCAATAAATAACGATTACCACAAAGAATAATAAGAATAATCGTAAAACCCTAATTCTCCACATTTTGCTCAATTGGGGATAACCGTAACTCGGATGGAAAACGGAGTCGCCATTGGATCCGGAACGTCGTTCCACTCGGAAAAGTGGCGGTCAACCTTGGTCCGCCGGCACGGCTGCTGAGTGCGGCGTGTGACGTGGCACTGGCACAGTGCTGACGTGCGGTGTGGTCCACGCGGCAGCCGTGTCGGTGCGTGCGCTGACATGCACGTGGCGCTGCGTGGAGACGCGGATCCACGTGGAAGCTGCGTCATCATCGGTGATGACGTCATCACCGTCTGGCCGGCGCCGGAAAACTCATCGGAATCTGGAGAATCCAGATCCGGGACATCCCCTCCGCCGTGGGCCGCCTACAGTCGCCGGAAACTGGGAATTTTCCGGCAACTATTCATCCGATTTCAAAACTCTCTAACTTCCTCAATTCTCAACCAAATCGAACGATCTTTATATGGAAATTCATCTACGGAAGCAAGGAATCCAAAAATCCAACTTTCATGACTCACCTCGCACTGTGCTGGCCGGAAAATCGATCGGAAGAGTTTTCCGTCGGCTTCGTGCCGGCGATTTCGACGGCTTCTGACTCCGATCCTTGGTGTTCCGGCTTCGTCAGCGAGGAGAGCTGATGCAAGTGGCCGGGATCTGCGCGGGAGGTGACGAGGTGGAGGCGCGGTTGGGCGGGGGTTCCTTTTGGGAAACCTGGCTGGCGGGTTTTTAAAACCCAACCGACTCCAGAAATATCTCAAACCATCCAGCCAATCCACATACGCCACGTGGCTCCACACAACCCCACAAAACCATTTTTTCCTCCGTAACTCCTTCAATACAACTCGGAATTATTCCGTCTTCGCGGACGCGTTCGTATAGTCGAGCTCATCGCATAGAGCCAATATTGGATATATAAATTCTTACTGTCACAAAGTTAACGTGACCATCTAAGGGATTTTGGTCATTCACGATATTTTGGGAAAATTTTTGGAACGGGTCGTATCATGCAGACACTATAAAACTAGTTGTGAATTGTTAGAACAAGGGTAGGAGAGAAAAAATACAAAGAAGAGCCCAGAGAAAGAGAGATATAGCAAATGTATCTGTTTATACTTATGCTTGTATCCTTTAGTAACAAATTTATGGAGGGTTTGTGTGTGTACGAATCTGTGATCCAACCTTCTAGATTTAATTTATAAATAGAACAAATTTATATAGAAGTGAAAATTGAGACTATGATTCACCAAAAAAAAAAAACATTAAGAAAACAGAAATGGTTAATCGTTTCACAAGGAAAAAGCATTCAGAGAACAAAAATAATTAGTCGTTTCACATAGAAAACGTATGGCTTGCTTTTTTATTTATTTATTTAGGTTTTGAGCCATGCATGCATGTGGATTAACAGGAAAGCAAACCAATACACCAAACCTGTGTCTGTCAGAGCATCTCCACGGCCGGGCGATCGCCGAAATCGGCCGGGCGATCGCCGAAATCGGCCTCACCTGCGCGAAAACTAGCCTCCACCGCAGCTGGAATCGTTGATCCGATCGGCTCGGAGGCGCAGGAGAAGGCAATCCTCGCCTTCGAACGCGCCCATGCCTTACCAACAAAGCCACATGCGGAGCTGAAGCGCGCAGGCTTTTTTTTTTTATAAAAAAAAAAATTTTGAGTGCGCTGACGTCAGCAAGCACTATCTCTTGGGCAACGGTCACATGATCTGAACCGTTGGATTTCAAACGGTCAAGAGATCTAGGTCGTCCATTTTTTTTTAAATCTGGAAAAAAAACCCCTATAAACCCTAATTTTTCCTATAAATACTCACAACTTACTCATAAATTAACCAAACTTTTTTCCTACTCCCACATTATACATCAATTCATTCATACACCAAATCTGTCCCAAAAAAATATTCTCCCCACACAATTACTCATCCATTTTCAATTCCCCACAAAATGTCTCGCTGTTCTAAATCCGTCGAGCCGTCCGCCGGAAGTAATTGGACCGAGGCTGAAAATGTCCAATTAACCTTGTCTTGGAGATATGTGAGCTACGATTCGGTCATGGGTACTAATATGTCGAAAGTGGGTATGTGGGCACGCATTGCTGCACCCCAAAGTGAAGCATTCCGGTCCTCAGATGCTTACATACCGATGGAAGATTCATCGGGAGCAACCAACATTGAAGTGAACCTTGCCGATGACAACAATGACTCCCCTGGCCAAGCCACCCCCGGTGATGGTGATGGTGAAACTACCCCCTGTGAAACTACCCCGATGAATGTTCCAAGGCTTCCTCGACCTCAAGGAAGAAAAGCGGCAAAAGCCGCAAGAGCCAGGGGTATGTCATCATCTATGTGGGAGACAGTTGTGGCCAATCAAACAATGCATATGGAAGATAAAAGAATTAGAGAAGAGCAAAGAGCCATAGACCGAGAGCAACATCAAGCGTTTTTTCAAAGGATGGTAGAAAAGGAAGAACGATGGGAAGAGCGAGTTATCATGGCCATGGACACAACCAATATGACTCCGAATTCAAAAGCTTATTGCGCAGAAGAATGAGCGGCTATTATAGCAAGGACAAGGCTTTTTAGGGAGGGCAGGGGTTCTAGTTCCTCCCCTGGAAGCACACCTTGGATGGGGAACATGTAGCTTTGTATTTCTGTGTTTTTCTTTGTAATGTTTAAGATGTTTTTATTTTTTTATTTTTAGTGTTTTTATTTGTAATGTTTAAGATGTTTTTATTTTTAATGTTTTTAATGTTTTTATTTGTAATGTTTATTAATATGTATTGAATAAAATATTATTCAAATCAAATTGATATAGTAAAATATTATTTAAATCAAATTTCCCTCTAAATTGACTTTGTGGGGTGGAGACAACAAGGGCAATTTGTGCAAATTGCCTTTAGTCTAAGGCAATCCACCATTTTCGGGTGGAGATGCTCTCATGTAGAATCGCAGCCGGGCCGGATACATGGAGATTAATTTGTGTATGGACGGACATATATCATGGTTGTTAAGTATTGTTACGACTTTGAAAGTGATTAAAGTCAAAGTCTGTAGCGAGGTCCATTGGAATGACTTCCGTAGGTACATTTAAAACAAAGATCTGGCTTAGATATTCGAATCGTTTTTATTGTTAAAGGAGTTGATTTGGTTGTTGAACAATGGTTTTTCTCCTTCTATAGTACTAGTGTATAAATATTCCTTCTTGATTTGGGCTTCAGGGAACTGTTGTTGGGCTTCATAAGGCACCGATACCACACAAACATATACACGCGGAATATCAGCCTTTTAGTTATAGGACGTGTTTAAACATCAAGTAAAGAGGTTCACCTATTCCACAAATCAAGTTTTCTGACTCTAACGAACGTACTACGTTTGGTTTAAGATATCTAATACTTGAATATTTCTGAAGAATGTTTCTTCGGTCCAGAACGGATTTTTTTTTGTCTTGTAGAGAAAGACTCAAAACAAGTTAAATGTCTATGTATGCACATTTTTGTGAAGAAAAAAATATCGGATTTTAAACTTGAAACGGGACAGAAGAAATTTGTTTCTGAATCTGTCGTACAACAATCTGGTATAACTTAACTTCTAATAATAAAAGTAGACCAAACAAAAGAAAATGCACAGAACCCGGTATGCTTCAAATGGTAAAGACATGACAAAGAAGCAAAATGGGCCTAAAGTATCACTGACTCCTGTGGATACTCTGCGAGATAATGAGAAGCTCTACGGACAGTGATGACTTAGAAGCCGAAATAAGAAGGGGACCAAATAGATCAAAAGCTTGGTTCCTCTTATATGTCTACGGTCCAATTGTTTTTCGTGTCTACTATTCACCACAACTGATATTATCCCAACTTGTTTATTATCACGATTCACGAGCAGATAGCTCAGCACGTTTGTAGAGTTTTATCACCAAAGATCTCAACGATGGTAGTGTGACCCTCGCACAATTTCAAAGCTATGGTTTATCCAAGTAGGAGGTCTCATAGTCCCACGTGTTTCACATCACTTAATTAAATTGATCATGTATAGGGTGCAATAAATGTCACATGTGAGGGGGCATGTTGAGAGTTATCCCACATTGAAGATGAAAGCATATCATGTAGTGTTTAAATATAGTCCAGCTTTTCCTCCTACTATCAATTTATTTTGGGTGATGGAGTTCACTATATTAAGACGGTATTAGAGCCGGCTATTCTTCCGACGCATCCTAATTACCACTCTACCTCAAGTTGGGCAGCTTGAGGGGAGCAATGGATTTCGGTAGTTTTGAATATAAGATTGTGGGTTGGTTTGATAATGTATTGAATATGAATTGAGATTGTCAATTACCCATGTGGGAAGCGATTGCTTGTGAACCATGGTGTGGGGTCCTTATAAGGAGTATGATCTCACGCAGAAGAGTTAAAAAAGTTATATGCAGTTAATCTGTGGGCGGTTTTATCCATCAAGACCTTTTAAGATATAAAACCCCACATCTGATGATGAGCATAGCTAACCCAATAACTTCCTTTTTCTTTTATTTTCTCCCCAAAACTATGTCGTTGGGCCGGAGAATCTTAATGAGAAGTTACCCTTTACCCATCCCATCTACCCCTCAACTAGACACCTCAATTCCTCATCCTTTAAAAATCCAATCCCTAATCTCAACCTCAATCCCCCAATTCGGAAATTCTCATTCATGAAAACTCAACTATCACTTCGCCAAACTTGTCAATGTTGGATATGTTGCCTTTCGTTGGGATCAAAATATAAACTTATAATGTGACGATGTCAAAATATAAAACATTATCAGAAAATTTAGGATAGTAGAAGTTTTTGGTTATTTATAAGTACTTTTTTTTTACGTGTAAATATTGTGTACCAAATAAAATATAGGAATTGAGTAAATATGAAACTCTATCTCAATACTAGCCAGTATTCTGCATGTACACGAATTCAACAACAACTCAAGGATTTAAGTCAGCTAACTTTATAAGAATTCGAACTCTGCAAGTCTTATAGATGTATGGTATTTCTTTGATGTTTAAAGATGTGTCTTACCACTATTCAGATCGCTTCGTCAGAGAGGTGGAGATTCACTCGAACTCCTACCAAGAATTCTATAAATAGAGGTGCTAGGCCTTCACATAAGGGCCAAGTGATCACAAAATCAGCGCCAATCAACATCCAATCAGTCACCAACAAATTCCTAAGAAGTTGCAGGCAGTCAACAAAGAAGGAGATCAACGTCCATAGCAAGATAATGACGATTTTCGTCTAAATCTTGGGGAATACTCTGGTAGCCATCCAAAGCAGGAAGCATATAATTCATATTGAGGTGGATGGCGTGTTGAGTTGCCAATGTTCTTTTATATGGGAGTTGGGAGTTCTCTATGTTCTTCATGGAATCAAAGGCCAAAGAGACAGAGATTGAGCATATCTTCATGTCCAATTTGGTTTTGGTTCAAGGCGGGAAGGCGGCCGCTATCTTGTTTGTTGTTGAGTTGTACCAAGTCAAGCACTACAATTTTTTTGGTGATGGTTTGCCGCATCAAATAACCGCAAGACCACAATGGGCCTGTCGTTGGAAACTTTAAACAACGAGATCTCTAAACAAATTGGGTTTTTATCTAAAATAGGCCAACCGGCCTAAATCTATTCTAAAATCTACGGGCAGGGAAATTTGTTCTGAAACTAGGCAAAAGGATTACCTAATTGCAAAGGAGAAGTCCCTTCACAATTTGATTTTTACAGAGAAGAAACGGCGGAGGAGAAGTCCACCATTCGACAAACCTCTTTACGTTCTCGCCGCCGTCGCTAATTTTCCAGCCACTTTCTCCGTTCGGAACCACCTGGAATAGCTTCTCAACATCCCCGAGTACACTCCCACGAAGTTTCAACCCCAAATCCCAAGCGGTTTGCCGCCGGCGAACGAGAACTTTTTTCTCTGTTTTTGGCCAAAAACTGTCCGACAAACCTCCCTCGTTCTCTCTTTTCCGGCCATAGATCGACGACGACCCGAACTACAAAAAGTTTCCTCTCAACCTCAAGACTGTATCCCCAAAATTTCAGAGCCAAAGACAACGTGGAACGCTGCGGGTGAAACCAAACGCAAAACTGAGCCGCCGGAGTTCTCGCTGCCGTCGATAATTTTCCGGCCACTTTCTCCGTTCGGAAAACCTGGACTAGCTTCCCAACATCCACGAGCACACTCCCACGAAGTTTCAACCCCAAATTCCAAGCGGTTTGCCGCCGGCGAATGAAAACGTTTTGATCTGTTTTTTTGCCAAAAACTGTCCGACAAACCTCCCTCCGTTCTACGTTTTCCGGTTACCGATTGATGACGACCCCAACTACAAAAAGTTTCCTCTCGACCTCAAGAATATATCCCCAAAGTTTCAACCCCAAATTCCCAGCGGTTTGCTACCTGCAAACAAAAACGTCTTCGGTGGAGTTCTGAGAAGAAGCAGAGGGACTATGAGGCACTATGGGTGCACTATTAGGGACTATGAGGCACTATGGGTGCACTATGAGGGACTATGAACGCGCTGATGAATTACAACGATTCTGTATTCGAAAGATTATGAGGCACTATGAGGCACTTTGAGGTACTATGAGGCACTATGGGTTCACTATGAGGGACTATGAGGCACAATGGGTGCATCATGAGGCACTATAGCCGCACTATAACTCCAGGGATTTAATTGTAAAGTTACTGTAGCATATTGCATACTGAAGAACAGCCCGCTGCCCCTTACCTATTTTGAAATAGATTTAGGTCGATTAACCTATTTTAGATAAAAACCCAAACAAATTCAACATTCTCTGCTGAACATCTGCCGCACATTCGCTTTCAATTATATGTGGGCTTATTGTTTGTACAAGTGGACAAAGCCCACTATCATCACATCTGCGTACACATGGGCCTGCCACACTGGCCCACAGCAACACCATGACATGAGGAGCAAAGATTATGGCGTGTAAATCAAGTCTTGAAGATGGATAGTCCTCGTAGACATAAACACAAACAAATCCAATTGAGAACGATTTGCTCAATCGCGAATTGATACTCATATTCAAATCGTCTATCAATTCCAAAACAAAGCCCAAGTAGTACAAATGTCACTTGGCAATTACAAAATCTCGATTGGTGGGTCTTTCACTCATCAATCGTTTTATGATTCAAGCTAGTTTGATTCCCTCAAAAGGATACATAGGCAGTCTAGAATGCAACCGCCCCCTTTCAAACATTACTTTGAATTCTTGGTTTGTCTCAACCAAATTTGTCCAAACACTTATCTCTTTTTTAAGAGTCCATACTCTACATTTTTCAACTAGCCTTTCGCTTGTTCGGAATGTTCAACTACGTGATGACTTGATTTCGCAATGGATACATAGGCAATTTGGTTTCTTACCTGAGCGCAGTCACAAAATTAAACAAAATTATTTTTTCCCAAGGAAATGAAGATTCTTTGTAAATTTAATTAAATGATATTTCTCTTATGATTTATTATGAGAGATTGTAATTAAGGGATTCATATATTGAATGAGTTGAACTTAAATTAATAAAAGACCTTATTTAGAAATAAATAAAGTAAAATAATGTTAAGAGAAGTTAATAAAAAGTTAATAAAACCCTTCAACACTTTTAGTTTGAAAAATAAAGACTAACTTACACAGCAACCTTTCAGAAATTTAATTCTGAATATGCGACTCAGCTAGCCTAGCTACATTTATGCGTTGATGAGTTTCCTTACCCACCAGCTCAGTAACTCAAAAGACCAACATGTGCTAACCCCCCATCAACCACCAATCTCTACAATGATAACTTAATTATTATTTTTTTCAAAAGCAAAAATACCTATTTCTTGTAAGCAATATAAATGATGTCCAATCATATATATATATATTGCATAATTTTGATATTCATTTATTTCTCAACGCATGATGCCTATTCGTCAATGTCGAATTCACCTCTAACTCTTAATACAGAATAAAAATCAGCGTGACGGAATCGAGTAAAACAAGTACAGCAACTTTGGTCAATACGTGGTATAATTCTTGTGGAGCACACGTGTTCATGTACGGGCCGTTTAAACTCAAGCCAAAGTCGATCGACAAAAGCCAACAACAATAAAAAAACGCGAGGCAAACCGCACACAATCGCTTCAACTCACGTGGCAGTTAGCAACCCCCGCGATGGCAAACCCCATATATGCCCCTATTGAATTCTACATGTGCATGCACTATTACTATATATATAGCGAGGTCCATTCGTTACAAAATCACCAAGACCAATACCTTAGTTTTGCAAATAAGAGGCAGATTTTAGTTCCAAAGCAGCTCAAGATGGTTGTCAAAGTGTACGGTCCAGTTGTAGCAGCCTGCCCTCAGAGGGTCATGGTTTGTCTTTTGGAAAAAGAAGTGGATTTCGAAATCGTAGATGTTGATCTAGAGGCCGGTGAGCAAAAGCAACCTCATTTCCTCTCGCGTCAGGTAATTAACACTAACTATATGTACTTATAAAGTAGCGTTCTCTTGTCGTACTCATGCAGTTGTTTACTTACACTGCATATTATCATTGGGACAATTTTGGGCTGCTATTGAAACCCCATGTCGATTTTCTCGCTAATTTATGTTATGATTAGAACCGTTCACTTTATTAATTATCATTTCCATATCATTCTTGTAAAGAATCGATCAAAACCAAGATTGTTTGGGTATGAACTGTGTGAAAAATATGAACGGTATAATTAAACATTAAACAAATTGTTTATATGTTTCAAATAGTTACATAACCAAAAAATCTCGAATTTGATTGATTTTTTACTGAGATGATCTTGAGTCAAGAAATTATAAACAAAGTGAAAATTTTCGATCATGATACAAATCATCAAGAAAATGGAAAAGTTGAATCAAAGTAGTCCTACAACAGCCCCAAATTCTCCTTATCATTATGTGATGTTGCCGCAGTCATTTCGAATAGTTATTTTTGTTTATATCTAATAGATGGTTTCCTTAAATTGTTTTGCAGCCATTTGGTCAAGTTCCAGCAGTCGAAGATGGCCATTTCAAGCTTTTTGGTAAGAACCCCTATATATACAGTGACATCACTTAATATTGTACATAATTTAACCGCCTATAGCTAGGTTGGAGATTTTATATCTCTCAATTTTAAAAATATTTTGAGTGAAACCAAAAGTGAAATGAAACCACATTTATTTTAATTTCTTTCTTGTGTGTGCAGAATCTAGGGCCATAATCAGATACTACGCAGCCAAGTACGCCGACCGTGGTCCCAACCTATTGGGAACAACTCTAGAGGAGAAGGCCTTAGTGGATCAGTGGCTTGAAGTAGAAGCTCACAACTTCAACGACTTGGTCTACACTCTGGTGCTTCAGCTTCTAGTCCTCCCGCGCATGGGACAACGTGGCGATGCAGCCTTGGTCCGTGCGTGCGGGGAAAAGCTCGAGAAGGTGTTCGACATTTATCAGGAGAGATTGTCAAAGAGCAGCTATCTCGCCGGAGATACGTTCACTCTGGCCGATCTGAGCCACCTTCCGGGAATTCGATATTTGATTAATGAAGCAAAGTTGGGGCATTTGGTGACTGAGAGGAAGAATGTGAACGCTTGGTGGGAGGACATATCCAACAGGCCTTCTTGGAAGAAATTGATGAAGCTCGCTAGTGACTATTAGCTAGCTTAATTATGGAGTCATAATTAATTTCCTAGAAATCAAGAGTACTTAAAAATTCGTGTGTAAAAAGGGTTAAAGAGAAAAATTTGTGGCAACATTTTCCCCTATGTATGTGTGTGTGAAATAGAATAAAGAATGTTTTCCTTTGTACGTATATCTCAATAATTTTATTTGTATCGCTTTTATTGATTATATTTCCGATATATATATTTTAAACATGTGTTTTGGTAGATTATGTGAGAATATAATGGTAGATATTTGGACAGGGGAAACATATGATTCCCATATGTGAGCCTTAAAAGTTAGTCTTTTATTAGAATCCGTATGAAACTAGATTGTAAATGTGATACAAATAACAATATTACTATTGTGTTACTAAAATCAAATGTCCTCCCCGAACTACTAGTTCTTATTCAGTTGTATTTGAGTGAGGATATAAAAGAGCCACCGTTAGCCAGTCTCCTTTTTTTTTTTTTTGCACATTTAAAGTAACTTGCAATCAACTAATCGAAGTGGAGAATTCCTGGAAGAAAAAATATACAAATACACGTATATGTATTGGGGACGGCGATAGTATAACTATAACTCAATTTGACTCAAAGTACACCACAAAGGCACCAAGCAGAGCTACATGGTAAACCAACATTACAATTTATTTTGGGTTAATTCCTCCAATGGTACCACATGTTTGGTAAATAAGACACTTTGATACCTAATGTTTAAACCAGACATTTTGGTACCCAATTTATACCTCCGTTTGTTACTTTAGTACTTCCATCAAATTTACAGTTAAATTGAGGGTATTACATTAATTCATAAAATATGACTTATATTGTCCCAAAATGTTTAACAAAATGGACAGAATAGTACCCAAATTATAACAAAACTAGACTACTCATGTTTAAAAAAAAGGGAAAATTGTACAAATACCACCTGAATTTTTCCACTTTTGTGCATTTACCACCTAGATTAAATTTTTTTACAATTCACCACCTGAACTCTTGTGACATTTACAAAACACCACCTCCGTCCGTTTGTCATCCAATCTGCCGTTAAACTCGGCATGTGAGAGGCATATGGTCCACTATTTGAGGGTATATTTGTGCAATCGGTGCCCAGAAAAGGTAGAACGGAGAGAGGTTTGTTGGACGGTTTTTGGCAAAAAACAGATCAAAACGCTTTCGTTCGCCGGCGGCAAACCGCTTGGGATTTGGGGTTGAAACTTCGTGGGATTGTACTCGGGGATGTTGGGAAGCTAGTATAGGTGGTTCCGAACGGAGAAAGTGGCCGGAAAATTAGCAACGGCGGCGAGAACTCCGGCGGCTCAGTTTTGCATTTGGTTTCACCGGCGGCCTTTCACGCCATTTTTTACTCCGAAACTTTGGGGATATATTTTTGAGGTCGAGAGGGAACTTTTTGTAGTTGGAGTCGTCGTCAATCGGTGACCGAAAAAGGCAGATTGGATGACAAATCAGACGGAGGTGGTGTTTTGTAAATGTCACAAGAGTTCAGGTGGTGAATTGTAAAAAAAATTTAATCTGGGTGGTAAATGCACAAAAGTGGAAAAATTCAGGTGGTATTTGTGCAATTTTCCCTTAAAAAAAAACTACTTCTGTTTCGACAACGTCAGATATCCACTTCTATTTTGATATTGCATTTCATTGTATGCATCATGAAAAGACAGTTAATTTTTATTCCAATTTAAATAAATTTGCAAAAACTTAAAAGATCAATTGGAGCATAATAACATATGTTACTCTAAGTTAGCAAAGCACTAAATTTACAAGAAATCATAAATCCATCTTGCAATCAAAATAAAGCTTTTAGAATATTCACAAAAGTAACACAATTCAAGAGCATGAAGACTTAGTGATGTGCTTGGGAACTGAAAAATAAGCTAAATTTTCAAATTACCGGCTTGTCCATTGATACGACCCGTTCCGAAAATTTCCCAAAATGTATGAAATGACCAAAATGCCCTTGCTGGGTCAAACGGTTGACTTTTAAACAGTGGAAATGTACATAGACAATAGTGGACTCTATGCGAAGAGCTCGTCGATACGAACGCGTCCCCGAAGACGGAATTGTATTCCGATTTGTAACGAAGGCTTTACGGACAAAAACACATGCAATGGGTGTGTGCTTGACACGTGGCACAATTTGATTGGCCACATAGGGAGATATTTTGGGAAAGATGGAACCGGGTTGGCCAAGCCCAGGACCAGTCGCGACTTCCCAAAAGAGAAAGCCGCGGACCGCCGAACGCCCCTCGTCGCAGATCTCCTTCGTCCGACCACATATCAGAGAAACGAAACCGAGAAACAGCTTCCCTCGCCGAGACGAAGCCGGAGCACCCCACATCGTCGACAGAAACCCACGGAATCGCCGGCAACAAGACGAACGGAACCCGCGAGCTTTCCGACGTAATTCCGGCCAGCACAGTGCAAGGTGAGTTCTAAAGGTTGCATATTTGGATTCCTTGGCTTCCGTAGATGAATTTCCATATAAGGATCGTTGAATTTGGTTGAGAAATGAGAGAGTTAGAGGTTTTGGGAATCGGATGAACAGTCGCGGAAAATTCCAGTTTCCGCGACGGCGACGGCGATGACGTCAGCGACGGTGCTGACGTCAGTGACACGTGGGTGCCGCGTCAGCGCCACGTGGATGCCACATCGGTGCCATGTGGTGACACGTCAGCGACACGTGGCTGCCACGTCACTGCCGCGTGGATGCCAGGTCATCGCCACGTCAGCACGTGTCAATGCCACGTCAGCACGCGGTGCTGACGTCAGAGCCGTTGACCGGCGTTGACCACTGTTGACCGACCACTTTCCGAGTGGAAACGACGTTCCGGATCCAAAGGCGAACTCCGTTTTGCCATCCGAGATACGGTTATACCTCGATTGAGCAAGACAAGGAAAAGTAGGGTTTCTCGGTTATTCGTTAAGTTTCGGTTATTAACTTTGGATTATTGGGATTGTTAGGTGATCAGATTTCGAGGAATCAGCATAACCAAATCGTGCCTGCAGAGGAGGACGACGACGCCGCCCGGTGTCACTGTGAGTGGACGGTTTTGGTTTTAAATGTGTTTGAGTGTGCTTTGTTTTCATATATTTATATTCGTATGTTTTTATGCTTATAAATTGGTTATGCTGCTGGTTGTGACTATTGTTGGTAGTCGTTGCTTGGTTGTTCCTAGGTGGTTTGTTTGCGATTAGTACTATTAGGGGCGCATTGTATGGATCGGGTGGTATGGCCCTCATCCATTAAATCATGGTCTGGGAGGTATGGCCCTCGTCCATGAGAGATATATCTCGGTCGGGTGATATGGCCCTCGACCACACATTATATCTTGGACGGGTGTTATGGCCCTCGTTCATGAGAGGTATATCTCGGTCGGGTGATATGGCCCTCGACCACATTACGTTTTAGTGTTGGGAATGTTTTGTGTGTATAGGTTGCTCGGATGTTAGTTACAGTACGTGTTGGCTGGATTGAGGTATGATATTATTATACTATCTGTTTTGACAGAGGGGGTTATTGGCATATCTGTTAAACGTTTTTCACTGACTTCTTTTTCCGTCCACTCACCCTTGTTTTTGCGCCCCCTCAGGATTTGATTATGAAGTGCATCACCGAGACGACTAGACCTCCGATAGCTCTACTTCCATCAACGAAGGGTAGGAGATCTTCGTTGTCTTTGTAGGCAGGTTATGAGTTAAGCTGTACAGCTGTGTATTCCGCCCTTGGGGCAGTTGTAGTGTATTGTTTCTCTTCCGCTGTAGATGCTCTGATATTAATTTGTATTTCTTTTTCTTCCGTTTTTGTCGTTTTTATTTGTTTAAGGCTTCGTCACTCTTTGGGGGTGATGGCCGCACTCCCGGGCCCTACTTTTTGGGTCGGGGTGTGTCATCCATGCCCAGCCAAACAAAGAGACTGTAATACCTTAAGTTTTAACGGCAAATTGAACGGGGGCACTAAAGTGTCAAACGGAGGTATGGATTTGATACCAAATTGTCCGATTTTAAACATTAGATACTAAAGTGTCTTCTTTGCCAAACATAGGGTACCATTGGAGGAATTAACTCTTTATGAATTGATATGAAAAGACTATAATACCCTCAATTTTAACGGAAAATTTGACGGAAGCACTAAAGTGTCAAACAAAGGTATAGATTGGGTACCAAAGTGTCCGGTTTTAAACATTAGGTACCAAAGTGTCTTATTTGCCAAACATTGGGTACCATTAGAGAAATTAACCCAACATTGTCTGGAAGTCTGGGCTCTATTTTGTCACAAATCTGGGTCTTTATAACCAAACCATTGCACCTTTTACACCGGAAATATTTCGATATTCATCACATTTACTTTATTAACTTCGCGGCTTTCCAAGAATTAGGTTGATTTAAGTGGTTGATTTCTGTTGGGAATTCTAATAACAACCAGACTGTGACTCCGTTGCTCTCCCCATGAACAAGATCGCCTCTTAGCTGTGGCGGCGTGAGGTCTAGACCAAGTAGAAGGCCAAAAGTGGAACAAGCTGTCTGCTCCTCTTCCATTTAAGGTTGACGCCTACTTCCTGGTGGCAAATCTTTCAGAGTTTGACCTTAAACCATCTTCTTCTGGTGAATCATCAAATTTTTGACCTTATTAGTCATCTTGATATTTCGAGGTTGTATTTCATTCAAAATAATAATGGTTGGAATAGGGGTACATGTTAAAATATAATATGTAATTAACTATTAGGATTGATTATGATTGGCTGCAATTGCTTCCTAGCTTGTTTTGACTTGTAACCTCCCTGGAATAAATGTATTGCCTCCGGGAGAGAAGAATGATGATGAAATTATTCCAAAATATTGCTATCTACTTGGTATCACGAGCTTAGGTTAATTTCCTAGGCGAAAAAGAAAAAACTGAACCGAAGAGGAAGAGCACCGTTCTTCACCCGACCGTTTTAGATTTCCGCACGCCCTGCACCGACCATCGGCTCTACTCCACACATCATGAGGCCTGGACAAACTCGGCTTGTTGCTAACAAACCTGATCAATTTATTGATTGCTCAATTCACCGGTCATAACTTCTGGCCCGTTTACCGTACAATCACCACCGCTACTCTGATCTTCTTTGCACAATAATAGCATAGGTCAAACTGGGTCAGATTGTGCCCTAGATTTTTGGCAGTACTCTTTGTGGCATGACCAGCCACACAAAAGTCCATTGTTTGTGATTATCGAATACCCTTGGACCATAGTCGCGATCTGAGAAGAAAGAATTCAAGTGGTGCACCTGGTGTTGAAGTTGCAGATGAATCTGATAAGATTACCTAGAAAGCCTCGGTGTTGATTCCTCTATTATCGATTTTGAATAGTGCATGGATAATAGATTCTAGCGCTACATATCATATAATGTTTGATCCTAGACCATTCATCTCAAATCATCTACCAAACCTATTGTGTGACCGCGAATGGTGTCCCTGTTACAGTTACTGGTGAAGGTTCGCTTTCGCTCACTAATAACTTAAGGTTGGATAATGTGCTAGTAGTTCCATCACTTGATTATAATCTGTTATCAATTGCTCAAATCACCACAACCCTGAATTGTATTGTGATTTTTTGGCCTGATTTTTGTGTATTTAAAGATATTGAGACTGGCAAGGCGATTGGTCATGGTGTTCGACAAGGGAAGCTCTATTACCTAGAGATAGTGCCAAAAAGTTCCAACCGATTAACTAAAGCTCTATTAGTGGAAGGATCTGATGAAGAGACGAAGAGGTGAAATATTTGGCTATGGCATCATCGTCTACGGCATGCCTCATTTGATTTCTTCAAAAAATTGTTTCTGACTTTATTTCAAAACATGATGTTTCAAGTTTTCGATGTGATGTGTGCTAACTTTCAAAGAGCCACAGCGTTTAGTGTTCACCAAATTTGAAAAAAAAAGTCTCATTCCATTTATTCTTATACATTCAGATGCTTAAGGTCCATCAAAAGAAGCCACTTTGGGTGGAGCTCATTGGTTTGTTACTTTTATCGATGATTACACGTGAATGACCTGGGTTTGTTTAATGAAATCAAAAGGAGAAGTGAATGGATTATTTCAGAAGTTTTAGAAGATGATCTTGACTCAGTGTAATACTCAGATGCAGGTCATTCGCTGTGACAATAGAGGAGAATATTTTAGTACCAAATTTCAGCAATATTTGACTAGTAATGGGATTGTTCACCAAACCACATGTTTGTACACACCTCAATAGAATGGGATTGCAGAATGGAAAAATCATCATTTGTTAGAGGTCATTCAAGCGTCACTTTAGGGTCGCAACATGCCATTACACTACTAAGGGGAAGCCTTGTCTTCAGTGGTTTATGTAATCAATCGAGTGCCCTCCAGCACCCTCGACTTACAAACTCCTAAAAAATATTGATTGGTCTTGTCTACGCCCCTGCAGTTGTGAACCTACCTCCCTATGTGTTTGGATGTGTAGTGTTTGTTCATCTACACCAACATCAGCGGAGTAGGTTGGAGCCGAGGGCTCTTAAATGTGTGTTTCTTGGCTATGGTTCAAACCATAAGGGATATAGACGTCATCCCTCCACTCAGAAGTTGTATGTGACAATGGATGTAGTATTCATGAGCATGAGATGTTTTATTCCTCATCGTCTGAACTTCAGGAGGAGCACAGAAGAGAAGTTTAAATGATGGATTATGAAGAACTGAAATGGTCATCCGAGTGAAGTAGAAATGACTGATAATGAAGAACTGATGACTAGTGATCCAAGTGAAGAATCAGTGATTGATCATGATGTTCAGATGATTGACAATGAAGAACAAGTGACTAGTCGCCTAAGTGCACAATTGGTGTCTAATCACTCGAATGATGAAAACTGGTCATTCGAATGATCTTCTGGAATTATATGAATCACCACTGGTGACCGATGATCTCCCTCAAGGAATGCAACATGCCTCGGACCAGTCTAAACTACAACAACCTCTGAACATCTAGAAACGAGTGTTCTCAAAAAGTTCTCCCAAACCGAACCACTAGGGGTATTCCACAAAATAAGTATGAGCCTGATTTGAAGAGTAACATAAGATACCCTATGAGTAATTATGTGTCTATTGATAGGTCGTCTAAATCAAATCAGTAGTTTTGAACAATGGACATGAAGCTTTAGATGACCCGAGGTGAAAAGCTGTGATGGATGAGGAGATGAGGTCTCTAAAGAAGAATGAGACTTGGGAGATAATTGAGCTACCTTCAGTGAAGAAATTGGTGGGGTGCATATGGATCTATATAGTGAAGCATAAGTCTGATGGATCCATTGAAACGTACAAGGCAAGATTGGTAGCGAAAAGTTATACGCAAACCTATGAAATTGTTATGATGAGACATTTATACCTGTAGCAAAGTTTGGAACTATGAGAGTTTTATTGTTGGAGGCAGGAGCAGCTTTGCAATTTCTACGATCGTACTATTAGAGTACTATGGTCTATAAGGGTACTACGATGTAAATATACATCAAATTGCAATGAGACTATAAGGGTACTATGCAGGAGAGAACCATAGTACTCTTAAAGTTACATATAGTTAGCTTATAGTTACGTTATAGTTACATCATAGTTCATGGGGGCTCAGGCAGCAAATAGCAAAAATTTGTGCTTAGTTTGGAAAACAAAAAAACTGCTCACAAGTGTTTATTTTAGCTGATTCCCCTTTCAAATAAGAGAAGTGTTTATCTTAGCTGATTCTCCTTTCAAATAAGAGAAGGTTAATGTGCAGAAAATTTATAATCGAATATTTAATAGCTAGATAAGGAGGTCAGATATGGGAGGAATTTAGCTACATTTGCTTTTAAATCTGCATGAACATGTGTGATGTTCAGGATAAATTAGCTGATGTATGCTCACTCCTCAATTTGGTGCTTGCTGCTATAGGCATCTCACTTATCATCTAACAAAAGTCTCTCTCCTTGAACATAACTCGAAGTTTTTTTTATCCTTTAAATGAATACACAAACAACGCAGTTGTAGACTTCCTGGAAACTCAGTCTGCTTTCGTCCAAATTCCAACAACTTATGATATCATATTACCAGAGACAGACACTATCAAAGAAGTGATCAGGACAGCCTTCAAAAGATATGAACGACCCTAACCCAGGAGTCAGATTTCAGTCGAGTAAAACTAGACTTTCACTATAAGCATCGACGTACGAGTCACAGAAGAAAAGTTTAATACCAGATTCCGTTACTTGGTGCGACTCAGGGTCGTACAAAACCAAATTTCGGTGATCGAAATCTTCAGTTGCCAGAGCCACATGAACTCTTCCATTCTGACTAAATCCCATTGGTTGTGCTATGGATCCATATATAGGACCAAGAATTGTGCGAATCATTTTCCAAGTATCCATTTCGAGAACCCATATGTTGCACTCCCGATCCTCCCTTGCTTCACTTGAGCAGTACAACCGGAGCGATTTCTTATAGACCTGAATCTGGTATTCAGGCTGCAACTCTCTAGCACTACCATCAGGAAGCATTATCTTTTGAAAAACGGCACTGCGCACATCAAAGGAAAGGATAAAACTGCACCATAGAGGATACTCCTTTACAATCCAATACAGAACACCATTCAAATATGTGCAACACGTATGCTCAAAAATAAGCTTATTTGAAGCTGATGGAACTGCGCTAATTCTTCTCCAAGAATCCAATCTAAGGCTGTAAACCTCAACCTCGAAAACATTCTCGCATGCATCCCTCACAACCTTGACGACCTTATAGTCGTTCTCCTCACCATGAAACCCAAGCCCGAGTCTAATGCACCTTGGGTCTCTTTGCTGAATAAGGCCTTGGGGAAGTCTCTTAAATTTTCTGAGAGACGGATTCCATAGGTATATAGGACTCTTCAAACTCATATGGATACTAAACGAGATGCAAAGCAATCCATTGCACGAACCATAAACGCAGAAAGAATACTCGTGCTTTGGAATTTCAAAATCCAAGCACTTAACAAATGTTTCAGCACAACAGACTGAAAACCAATTTCTACTAGTGTGTGAAAGTAGATAATCACAAGCATCTCTCATGGTATTTCTTTCAAGATGGGCGTTTATAAAGCAATGGCCGCTAATTAAAGTTTTCCAAGGCTTACAAACGCATCTGAACCGCAAAAGAGACTTCACAGGTAACCTTGCAAGGATTTCAAACCAGATTTCTTGGGGTACATTGTCTCTCAACAGTTGGGCATCTTCACTCCTTTCATGCTTAAGGGCGAACATGTTGAAGACAAAAAGTACACAGAAATTCACTGATTTCGACAAGAAAATACACAGCATTCCAAAAATCGCAACTCCAGACACCATTTTACTACAACAAAAGCTCATGAAACACTACTCCACAATGGTTTCAAACTTCAACTACAATCAGATACCCAAGAAGGAAATCATACCTCGTTGTGCCAATTAGTGAACCCAAGTTCCAACCCCCTCGCTGGCTACTCAATCAAGCAAATGATGGTGGCCAAGATGCACCTCAATCATCAAAATAAGGACCATACGCAAAAAACCATTTAACCCATTTCTTGGGTTGATCATATGATGGGCTACATAATGGGCTACCTTATCCTCCAAACCAATTGTAGCTGGTATTATCATTATTTCTTTAGTTTTGTGCTTTTCGTTGACACCAAAATTCTATAACACTAGCTACAAAGAACGTAATCAGCCCGCAATCAGACGACAACATTCAATCTTCAAATTCACGGCCAGACACAACGAAGCATAAACTTTTTTTTTTTTTTTTTGCCTTAAAACCTTGTGGCATTCACTCGCTCTCCCATCATGCTAGCTACCTTGACTCTTCTTTTTCATAGGACGTCATTTCTTTGGGATTGCTTGTTTACAATATTCACATTGGGTTTGGGAGGATTTGCGCTCATGAGCTTCGTCTCGCTAACAACTCTAAGCTCCTTGCTAAGAGAATGTGTAGGTAATAATGTCCACACATAATGAAGCACCATCCAACTTTGTAACTACTCTAATAGAAGGGGCTAACCAACATGCTTACGATGAAACATTAATAGATGAACTAATATTACATATTAGATAAATCACAGAACAGCACAACCTTATAACTACATGAAAAGTGAAATGACAGCTCCGCAAATTAGTCCCGCCAATTTGCACGTATATATAGTTTCAGAAAGTTGATTATAATGCAATATTTGTAGGTGATTGCACGTATGTGACTCATATCACAATGTTGATTTTCAAAAAATTTTCCATTGATATTAAAGAGAACATAATTTTAAATGGAAATTGGTAAATCTTTTATTAATATAACTCTGTAATATCGCGTGAAAACTTTTGTCACACTTATATTGCATGCCTCAAGTTGTGGGACTTGTGAGTGATATTAGAACGAAATCAACGTGTTATTGGATATTTTCATAGTATCACGTATGTATAAAGCTAACAGTTCGTACTAGAAAAAACAAAGGAACTAATTACTGTCTTGCAAATATCATACTTGATGTTTTTTATACTCCAATATGCAACATACATGAGATATTGGAAGCAACTAAATGTTGAATACGATAATATGCTTTTAAAATTGTGTGCCCTTTGTCTTTGTATTTTATAGAGAATATTTTATCTCAATGCACACTCACAGAACTTTAGCACTTTCATCACTACAAAAGAGTCAACTTTCTTTGAATTTATGGAAATTTACGCTCATCTACGTATTATAGTTCACATAGTGCAAACAACAATAGATAGATTAAGCTTTTGCAGGCTCGACGCAATGAAGTAATCCATGGATTCCAGTGTCAAGAAGAAGGCTCGAGAGAGAGTCCAGTAATTCAGTATTAATCACATTTAATTATAATTACATTGTACAACAGGCTATTTATACTAAAGAACTGTCTTATACCTAAAGGAGAGGCCCCACAATTTATTGTTTTATGTGTTCACTAGACACAATATCTGCGATACTCGCGAGCGAACATGAATCCAATTTGAGAGGATGAAGAAACTTCTCATGTATGTGGATTTTTTGAGATTGAATTGAAATGTAGTTTTAGTTATGAAAGGCTTACTCAAACTAAATATGACGGCTTTAATTGACATTGAAAGCGAAGATTTGAAACTGAGAGAATTGAATCTTATCTCAAGTGGAAATCTAGATGTCCAAAACCACAAATCTCAAGCTAGAAATAATTCACAGAAAATTAATAAAGAAAACTCATTGAACTTTTACCTCCAATGGCTGCAAATTCATCACCGGGCTTCCGCCGATTGGATACGTCTGATTGCCGCCTTGAGTCAGAGAGGGAAATGGCAAGAGAAAATTGAGAGAATGCGGAAGGGGACGAGGATATCTAAAGAGTTTATGAGTTATTTTTCTGAAATTCCAATATTAACCATGTCAACAAAATATGTTCTAGTTAAGATATTTTTTGTTTCAAGGTTAATTTTGTCCTGGCATGAAGCTTTTTATTTGGTAAATACCCTATTAATATTTTTGCATTGCAAATGAGTGAAACTTGATTTTTATGTAATAAAAATAGAGCATGAGGGTATTATGGTAAAAGTTGTGAACAATAACCAAGTTTTTATAAAATATGTTTGGAGAGAAAAGACCTTTCTTTTTTAATTTAAAAAATTTAAAATTTTTAAAAATAAATAAGGGGGAATATGGAGTTTTTTCTCTCCCAAAATAATGTTTTTAAAAAGTGGAAAACCCCTTTTTTTTTTTTTTTTTAGTTTAGATAGATGTTTATGCTGATATTCCCGTTGATGTTTGCTGGGCTGTTTGCCCTTTTCTCTCTCTTCAATGAAGTATTTAGCTGTCCAAAAAATATGCTCATAACACCCATGGGGCACCCTTTTACTTGATTGAATAGATTTTCTCGTATTCAATTGAATATTTAAGTGATGCTTTGTTGCAAATATGAAGTACAAATCTTATTGACCAAAAACTAAGAAAAAAGTTTGAGCTGGTAATTAGTGAATTATTTACATGTTGTATCAAAGCTTAATGTGTGAAGGTTGGATAACCTTTCGGGCCTCACTTTGAGGATCAACCTGAGACCCTCAAATCTAAAGACTATATGTGAAGCCAAACGGCCACTGTGCGTCATGTGTTCCACATTACCTACTTTGAGGGTCAACCATAGGACACAAAAGAATGTCATATACGAGGGCATGTTCTGAATGAAAAACAATGTCACATTATAAAGTTAAAGATTTTGCAAGTGTTCGTAAAGAGTTATACTACTCCATATAGACACAAATATGGGTGGAAGGTCTATTGATATTTTCCGCTCTTAGATACATGTTCATTTTCAAACTATACTACGTAAACGTAGCACCATACCACTTGCTTACCATGCAACATCAATAGATGGACTAAAAGTTACAATTCAGATAAATAGCATAACAGAACAACCTTATAGCTATTAAAAGTGAAATGACATTACACTTTAAGTTTCTTCTTTTTTATAATTAATACAAATTATAATATACAAATTACACTTTTCCCTGACCTTTTCTTTATCTCTAAATAAGAAATATTAAAGTTTTGGAGTCAAAGATTATTTTCTAACCTGTAGTTGAATAAGAAGATGTCCAAGAGGGGGGAATTATGGATTTAGTATATGCAATTGGCAAAGTAAGTAATTTCTTAGCTTTGCTTACATAAGCCCTTCTTGTGAAGTTGTTGTAGTCATTAGCTTCGATCTCATCCAATATTTGGCGATACAAAATTAGGGACGCCAATACCTGCAACACATGAAGGTTCTGCTCAGAAGGGCCAAAATTTCTGTCTGTCTAGTCATTACACGTGCCATAATTTGGGTAGATTGATGCACCATAGCGACATGCTATGTGATGTATTGAATTCACAAAACGAACTTTCACTGATCAATCTCAAATCTTTCTGAACAGTTGTTTCATACTTACCGGCCATCTGCTGGCTTCATTCAACTCCGTTACTCCCTTCTCTGACTCGTCGAAGAACTTCCTTGCCCTCTTAATTTGATTCTTCATGAAATTTCTCCATTTGTCCGTCACCTTTCCAGCATATATGTCCGCGTCAGAAAGCCCTGCTTGCGCAAGCTCATCCTGTGGCAAATAAATCCTTCCTCTCCTTGCACTGGTCAAGAAAATGCTTAAAAATGAGGCTCAACTATTGGTGATGGAGTAAATCCCAATAGCAGGTGAGATGCCATTTACTTTCAAACAAAAGCAAAGCATTTGAAACTAAAAGGGAAATTCTAGGATCTAAGGTGTTAATGTAAAGAAATAATGTGGACATGCGATCAGAACTACAATTCCTGCCCAGTGCAAAAAGATATATACATTCTCCAATCCTAGTCGACTTTGTCAGTCTTGCTTTTAAACTTCTTTCCATTCCTTTCACTTTTATTTATTTTCTAGTGTTTTTTCTTCTTTAGACAGAATGTAGTCTTTATCAAGATTTAATTTGCATCTTCGTCTCTACTTGATGCTCTTATATAACTAGAGTTTAAAGAATTCTTTCCTGGATTCATATGTGACTTTCGAAAGCAAGCAACTGGAAAATCAGAATATGTCAAGGCCAGCTATATTGAGAGAGTGGCGATAGCCTATCATTTGGGTTTAAGGCGATCTTACTCTGTGGTTTTGGGCAATGCTGTTTCAATATTTTTGCTAAAATGACTAAAACTGTTTAGCATAAAAACAGTTAAAGCAGTGTACTTACTCTTCCCCAACATCTCTGAGAATATTTGTGAGCTGATTTGCAATCCCTAGCGCCAAAGCAGCACTGTATACACTCTCCGTTGTTGCCCGTGATTCAGTTGAAATGCCCATAACTGGAACGCTCATCAATGCCACAGTGCCGGCAACATAATAGCAGTAGAGATATAGTTCATCAAAGTTGTGATATATTGACTTCCTAAGGTCCATTCTCATTCCTTCTATCATATCTCTGAATGGCTACAAAAGAGCATAACGCAATGGTCAGAAATCCATTGGACAAGCAAAACTTTTCAATGAATTCACAAGCTTAATCCTACTTCTGATTAAATTATTAATCCAACTTGAGAAGGCAATGTCTGATGGATGAAGATGGGTAGTTCATAAACTCAAATCTCTCAATGCATTAAAGAAATTTGCACTCTTCTATGTGGTTCAGAAAAGAGTAACTTTGGAACAGAGAGAGCTACTAGCGTCAGTTTCCTCTCAACATCTGTAGCTTCTGGCTTGCCACTTTTTTGGCTGGAGACATAGTAGATTAAACTTGCAGTTTCACCTCTAGATTCCTTTTCACATTCAAGATACAAGTCCGAACGAAGAGAGATAAAAACACACAACTGGCATCATCTATCTTGAAGCAAAACAAAATTGCTTAAATATAATCTCAAAAGATTATACATCATATGACTTCATATTCTGCATGCTTTAGCAATAATACTGACCTGAATGTCGACAGGGAATCTGGTGACTGTATCTGATAAAGCAGCATCGAGCATATCAAATGGACGACCTTGAAAAAGATCTTCCAACCTGGACTCCCACCTATCTAAAGCTGTTGGTGTTATGTGTGAAGCATTAGGTCCATCAACAAGTTCATCCGTCCTCCTACACCACACTGTATATGCAAGAGATCATCATTAGAACAAAATAGAAAATATGGATTGTCACTTGCAGTGTTGTTAAAGGGAAAAGATCCATTGTTTCACAGAAAACATGTACAATGTAGTATAAGAAAAAAAACAGAATGAATAAATCTCCTCTCCACCTCTGTCATGCACAAAAGTAACCAATCATTACAGATACATCACACACAAGTGGTAACATCTATAGGGTGGTAGATGAAGCTGTAGAATTCTACTCTTTCCTCTTTCTCTGCTCAATTCTTTGGTCCCTCTTTCTTCAGAGAAAGTACGTGAACCACCTTGACATTGTATTGCACATTGTATACAATTTCATGGTGGTGTGGAGAAGATATTTTTTACATCATTGCACCAGTTCACAAGTCACAAGCAAAAAATTTATTCAACAAGAGAAGAAAAACATTGCCTGTTCGTTATGGAAATCATTCAGATAGAACCTTGGAAGGCTGGTTTTTAATATTCAGAGGACAAGAACATCCCCGAGCCCATGTTGTTGAACTGAATATGAACTGGGGAAAGTTGATAAGATAACCAAATTATTCTTCCTAAACAAGTTACTGGTTTAGTATTCAGGATCTCGTAATTTCTTCCGAATTATCTAATATAAATTTAGCGCACACAACTCAAACTAAAGGTAAGCTACCAGACATGGAATTTCACTTTTGCTAACAAAGGCAAGAAGTGCTTCTTCAAGGATTAGGTCGACAGTTTCATGAAGAATTGTCATAGGCACTCACCATATATTGCCCAGATGGCCCTTCTTCTTTCAGGGGTCATAAGCAGAGTTCCTGAAAAGCGAAAAGCAAAAAAATTAAAGTTAGTCTACTAGAAAAGATAACTAATGCTGCAGTTACATCACTGCTTTAACTGCAAAGTTCGAAACAAAATTCCTTTAAACAACCTCGAAAAATCAGTCAAGAGAAGACCAACCCAGGTAAAAAGTCTTGGCATATTCTGCACATACTTCTCCACATCGATCATATGCCTCACTCAACAAGCTCAGATTCCCAGGAAGAGCAATATCCGGCTTCACATCAAGACTTCCATTGGACCTCAATTGCTTCTTAACTAAGGCTGCCTGCTTCAGCACCACATCATAAACCTTCTGTTCCGATGAGACGGCAATCTCACCAGCTGGGTTAGCCACCAAGCTCGACAAAACCGAAAATTTGGTTTCATTGCCTAAACCAGAGGTGCCTACACATGCATACTTCACATCTGCGCTACTGAGAGAGCAAGATTTCCATTTCTGTTTGCTCCCCGGCTTTGCTCTAGTCGAATTCCGGTCTCCCAGCACAAACCTCGATGAATCGAAATCCCCAAAGAACTTGAACACGTCTGTGGTCGGGGAAACCACCCATACTAACGCTACAGACATGTCTGAAACTTGAGAAGTTGCAACAACCAAACTCTACCCAAGTATGCTCAAACCTTAATTCAGACAAAACTCATTTCAGCATGAACTTCTTCCAAACAGAAAATTATTGCACTAATAGCATTACCAAACAGAAGAAACCAACAAATGGCAATCTCACAAACTCGAATGTGCCCCCACTTTGTATTATGAAAAGCTCGGTAAAAATGGTGCCAGTGGAGAAATGGAAAACAAGCAGAATTATAGTTGACAAACCTGTTGGGTTGTTGCTGCTTGACCCACTTTCAGCAGCGGCACCACCTCCCAAATTATATTTTAAAACACCAAGAAGTTCAAACCATCAACATCATGGCCAAAATGAACAAACCCAATTCAATTAACTAACACAACGGCCACTATAAGATCTGACCCACCTCAATTCTGCAATCTTCCAGACTCTTTTTTTATACTACAACAATGTGTTCTGGTTCTTTGACTTCTTACTCTGTTTAGTTTCTTACAAAAACGGCTCTCTTTTTTTTTTTGCTATTTATAAATAATCCTTTTTGGGTTTTTCTCTTTTAGTTTTATATTTGCTCTTTTTGGTTCTTCTTCCTCGGTTCTTCCGTTTCGGTTGATTGTCTAATTTTTCACTGATAAAATAGCAACTTTCTGTCCTGACATGGAATTACATGTCATGTAAATGCTGCGACAGCTCGACCCGTTTACATGGATGTTCATGTATTGCTAATATTGCTAATGTCTTTTCATATTTCAATATCAGAAAGTTGGAGGAGTTTGAAATGAAAAAGCTTTCCTCATAATTCCCATTAACTATACAGATTTTGATTTCCATAAGTAAAAAACTATACAGATTTTGATAGTATTTGTTTCCCACTATCCCAATCTAATAATTCCATATCCATTGTTGCCATTTGAGGATAACCAACCAATCTAGCATTGTATTTGGTCATTTCAAAATATAGATATTACACGCTTCTTATCCTTACGAATACATTGGACTTCCTTTGCAAAGATTGTGTGGCTTAATTGTTTACTTGTAATAATATATGCATTTGTTTTCCATTATCTTATTTTCATCGTAATTTTCATATGTTTGATTCATATTTTAAATTAATTATTGCATTTTTATTCTATTTATCTTTCAATTTTGAATAATTATACATGCAAATACAACTATGCAAATATATTTTTTTATTTTAATTAGTCTCCAATTAAGCTCCGTCTAATCCTGTAGGCGCTAATTCTCTTGTTACCGCCTACCTTTTGTCTAGCGTTTTTTAGAATCTTGAATATCTATAAGGATATAGGCAAATGTGCACATCACTAACGTAAAACATTTGGGTTCACAACCTCAAGAGTCGGTAACACAAGATACATAAATATGGCAAAACAAGCCAGCTGCCTAAACAAGCAGCATCAACACATAATCGACAAAACGACGACTTAGGAAAAGGTAATTTCGTAACAAATTCACAGGAGTTAAAGCACTTCATAACGACTCAAAATCAGACTAGTCCAAAACCCTGATGGCAAAGTTAGCACATTCAAGAAAGAGAAGGAAGATCCAATAAGGATGACAAAGTGGAAAGGCCGCCCAATCAATGGAAGATAACCTTATCAAACTCAAAATGCCAAGCAAGACATGAGAAGGCTGGAGGGGTGGGCATGGACACGTGGCAGATGCTGAGAGCTCGCAAGAAGAGGGATGGGTGGGGTGTACTGTAGGTGTGGGGTTCTTGGGTCTGGTGAGTGAGTGTCATTTTTTATTTGCCCAACTAAACAAATGAGAGACACAAAGTAAGAGTGTCTTATTGACCAAAAAAAAGGTCAGTGTGCTGATGTCGTTTTGTCTGTCTAGTGTTTGCGTTTTTGTCTTGGAGTGAAAAAAATTAGTTAAGAAAACACAACCAATCGCTTGCGATCGGGTTTGGGTTGCATTTGCCTTTCCTCCGCTCGTTTCGCTCGCTTTGAAAGATCAGCTATTTGACACGTTCCCGTTTTCCATTTTCTCCGATATGTCATTCGTTCGGAATATGCTAGAGAGATTGCATTTTTAAATGCATGTACCACATGGGATATGATAAATAATATGTACAGTATATCTTAATGAATGTTGGTTATGTAAATCAATGTCGCCTTAGGTGATATTCAGATAGGAAGTAATTTTTACTCATCCTTTTTTTGTTTTTAGTATAAAGATAATGTGAAAATAGCCCACCAACAAAGCATATTTTGTAACAACCCTCCATAGTTTAGAAAGAATCCTTTTTTATAATAATTTTTGAATTACTTTTTTTCACAAAAATAAAACTACATCTTTGCCCTTTCTCATTTATTTCTTCGGTGAGGTTACTTTTATAGGCTTATGACATTTTTAATTTATAGGTATACAATTTTTTCCTTCATATGTCCTACCTCTTTTTAAAGATATGATTTTTTTTTGTTTTCATTCTCTCAAAGGTGTTGAATTAATTTCCTTCTTCCTCATTCAAATTCTTTTCCTTTTTCCATTACTTTTCCTATGTTGAAGGTATGGTATATGTGTAATTTTTATTCTTCCTCTTTTGAAGGTATACTAGATATATACTTCTTGTTTTTCCTCTTTCGAAGGTATACTATACATATGCAATTTTTCTTCTTAATGTTTCGAAGGTATGCCTTTTTCATTGTTCTTTACTTATTTGTTATTTTAATTTTACAATTTGCAGATTTCAAAATTCAAATCTAGCAAAGAATATGTATAAATTAGGCATTACAATTAATTCTTATAACTTAATTGAAGGGCAGATTTGGCATGGAAATAAGAAATATAACATTAACTCATTAAAAAATTAATTTGGGCTACTCTTAAAAGTTTGGTTTTATAGTGGGCTAAAATCACAATGCCCCTTTAGTATATTCTTTCAACGGTACGAATATTTGATCAAAATAAAATAAAAAATGAATTAAAGTTAAAAAAAAATATATCAAAATCAAATGTTAGTCAAATATAATGGTACGAATATTTGTTCTCTATCATATCCCGTTCTTTCCATTCATAAAGATTTCGAAAAGAAGTAAACTAGACGTAACAACCAGGTGGGGGAGATCGGCCTAATCTTGTCTGTGATCTTAGCTATTAAGCAAGGGATTCGAGAATTAGACTCGATTGCTAGAAATAGTGATGTCAAACAAGTCTATTCATATTGTGGCATTTGATGTCATGCTCCAAACTCAAAATAATGCATTTGTATTTTGTATGGAGAGTTTGCTTGCCCCGTCATTTTCAACTTGTATACAAATAGAGAACGAGATCACGAAGACGTACATCAACTAACTGACAATGACACCAGCTAATGCCACTACACAAATTCACAATTGATTTAGCAAATGCTATGCCACGTTTGTTTTGTTTATATCCATTTTTTTCCTCATCCTTCTTACTACCACCCTTTGCTCATTCATTTTTATTGTGTATTTGCCTTCACTAACAAAAAAACCAAAAACAATTACCAAACAAGCCCCAAGTAAACAGAGATCTGAGCAAACAGAAGGAATCTTGTCCTTTTAGAACTAAACCAACCTAATTGGTTGGTAAACTACAATATGGACAAATCATTACCGAACATGATTGATTTGGTCAACGGTTGAGGCTCTTACCGAACTAAACCGGTACCGAACCGTGCATACCCCTACCTGCACATGTTGTCCAAACTTCACAAAACTTCACTACTAGAAAATGTCAAAGGTCTTGAACGGGTTGTACATTCATTCACTTTCCTTTCAAAAAACAATTTCAAACAAATATGGAGACTTTCCATTAGCTAACAAACAATCCTGGATATTTAGCCTTGACTGCAGACTCCAGCTCCCAAGTTGCTTCCTCATTACCATGATACTGCCATATCACCTTCACTAAATGAATGTTCCTCCTGCGAAGAACTTTTTCTTTTCGATCCACAATTCCAACTGCCTTCTCCTCGTACGACAGATCTTTCCGAATGCTCAAGTTTTTCCAATCCAAAACATGCGAGAGATCCAAGTGGTTTTTCTTCAATGCAGATGTATGAAGTACATTATGGATCCTAGATAGGTCAGGTGGAAGAGCTACTATATGAGAATGCTCATCAACTAGTTCCAAAACCTCAAAAGGACCAATAAAACGCGGTGCAAGTTTTTGCCCTTTGTCAAACCTTTTGATTCCACAGCAAGGCTTGATCTTGAGGAACACACGGTCTCCAACCTCTATTTTTGATGATCTCTGTCTTCGTTTAGCACGTCTTTTTGAATTACTCTGGGGAGTCATATAGCATTGTCCCAGAGGTTTTACTGCTTTGGGAGCACCCCTAACCAAATCGAAGACAAAACAGAAACAGCAACTTCAGTAGCTTGTAAGTTGTAACACGCAAATTAGGAGATCATTCAGAGTACGTAATAGGAAAGAAAAATTCCTTTAAGCTCCCTAAATTTCCACCCCACCATTTGATACAAACAAGAGTAGTATCTACGTGACAGAAGGTAATAAGAAAATATTCGATGCTTCAGAAAAATACTCTAGCTTTCTTTCTGCGCTGCAGTGAACTTCATAGTGATATTTGCATCATCAATTTTGCAAGGATATAATTTTCTAGATGTATATTGTCTCCATCGATGGATACATCTAACAATATGCCGACACTACATCAGATTTTAGTTTCACCTTAGCTATGAACAAGTGGAAGAGCAGAACCTATATGCAGCATACCAATTACAGATTTATCAAGAACTATATATGCTCCAATTTTTCAAATAACTGTTTTTCATAATCCGTTTTCACTCACCTAGAAGTTGAAGTTGATGTTTCTGCTGGTTTATCTGTTAGACTGAGTGAAGCAAATGGTTTCGAAAGGCACTCCACAGGATCATCAGCTCCAAGGTAACTGCTGAAACTCATTGGCCATTTCATTGGAACAACAAGGCCCCTAAGAAATTGAGAAGGCAGAGCATTTAAGCAAAAGTTAATAAGTTACTTTTCATCATCATCAACCAAGTAATAACTTTAGAAAAACACATACCTCTCCATAAATTTGTATTTGCAACGGTTCATCTTATCCACTGTATAACTCCCAACAACGTTATCAATATGCTTTGCTAGTCTAGGTATATTGGAAAGTGTCACAATATCCCAAACCTTCAGGACCTGTACGTATTCCGAGTTCTCCTCCAGAATGTCCACAGTCCAAATGAGATTTAGCACTCTATTGACTTTGTACTTCTCTAGCAGTTGAGCAGAAGTCCCATCATGGACTATAATCTCCTTATCTTTGTGACCTCGACGCCATCCACTTGAAAGCTTTGCTAATAGATTAAATACTTCCCTACGGATCACAGTGTCTCTTATCACGATAATGGATTTCTGAAATTCATCAGTGAAGCAAACCTATACGGAAAAGAAGACAGAAGAAGGTGAACATTGATATGAAGATTGATAACAACCAAACAACACGTTGCACCATAGTATGTAATATCAGAATGCATTCTTTTTGGAGAGTCGTGTACTGTATTATACAAAACTGCATCCTAAGGATCTGTTGGCTCAATTAGAAGTTGATAGCGCTAGCTGTATTGGAAAACTATTGAAGAGGCTTTCACATTTGTTTAACAAGAACACCAATAGGTTATATCTAAAAGAAGAAGTAACATCACACCTTCCATCTTGAATTTTTGAAGAGTAGAGAGTCAATATTAAGTAGAGAAAGAGGTTGGTCAATCTCCAGCAGGGCAGCTGCAATAGCCTGACCCAAGTTCTTGTCCTCATCAGCATTGTGAAAACATTCCCGTCTCTCAGCATCAAGGACTAGCTTCTTCCAGATAGAGTCGCTGTTAACCAAA
Organism: Spiraea crenata; assembly: GCA_033992175.1. Lineage (NCBI taxonomy): Eukaryota > Viridiplantae > Streptophyta > Magnoliopsida > Rosales > Rosaceae > Spiraea > Spiraea crenata. The sequence continues at coordinate 2,117,723 of JAVBHV010000058.1, read as the reverse complement.
GTGGATCCATTTCCCAGTATCCAAAGACAATGCCTACGTAGACGAATACAATTAAATTACTAAATTCAAACAAGTAATTACCTCAGGCATGTCTAAGATGCATCATGTATAACTGTAATGTGATTATGCAAGGTACTACCTTGCACGCGTTAGTGCCACGTTTGCTCTTTGACGGTTGGACAAGAAACCAATTGAACCATTCACATTGCATCTGACAGTGGAGATAATTATCACATCCTCTTCACCACCTTGGAAACCATCAACAGATCGCACACTTACAGAGAAGCCTGTGTTAACATGTTTACTATATTTGTTGACTTTATCTTGAATTGCATAAACTTGAGCCTTATATGGTGATATGACTCCAATACTAACTTTCTTCTTTGTGGCAATGTATTCTGTGGACCCAAAAGAAAATTAAGACAACTTGATAAGTAAACCCTAAACTAAACCAAAAATCATGTATGCACAAACTTTTTAAGCTGCTAAGAACACTTAAAACGAGTACATCATCCAACTTATGACAATAACTACCTTTATAGAGGCTCCCAACTATCTCAGAGACCACAGCAGCCTCTACCATATTTTTCCGACTATATCCGTGATCAATTTCGTCTTTTCCATCCGCTATGTTTATGAAGGAGTAGGATTGATACATCTTTCCCTTGAGGAAGCATCTCTCATAGCTTCTTTCAGTGACATTTGGACCATCTAAGATCTGATTGTCATAAAACTCCATCTTTGGAAACAAGCTGACGGATGGATGCATCCTATACTGGACATTTAGAAGATGCTTCTCGACTCCCAACATTGCCAGCCTTTCGAACATACTTCTTCCAAATTCAGCATTCGCTGAAATCTAATAATTTCATCCAGTCATTAAGGTGTTACAATAATATAAATAATCTGATATCTTGAAAAAAAAAAAATATAAAGAACACAAAGAACAGACAGAAATACCTTGCTTCTAACCATAGAAGGGAGTTGCCTCTCATCTCCTATGAGAATAGCATGGCGGATACCAGACAGTTGCAAAGAAATTACGGATTCACACTCTTTAAGCTGAGCAGCTTCATCAATGACTAACAATTCAATTTGTCTCCGTTCTGCTGCCTCGTGCAATTTGGCAGAAGTTGATGCAGTACAAAATATAAGGCAAGCATTTTCAAGGCAGAACTTTCTTATTAAATGTAAATCAATGCACTTCAGACCGGAAAATTCCTGAGGAAGCAACTTCAGTGTGCAAGCACAATTTTTTGTCATTTGTCTGAAGCAACCAACTATGCTTCCTGAAACTTTGAACTTTTTAGGGACTAACTTTAAACCTCCATTTGCAACACCAATTTTATGCAATGAAGATTTAATAGACTCGAGTAAACTCAAAGCTTGAACCATATTCCTCACCACTTCCAGTGAAATGCAAGAAGTTGGTAAGTGAGTGTACAAATTTACCATACAAATCTTCAGCGGCTCACCAATTGAATTAAATTCCTTCTTCACGAAGTCCTCAAATGCCAAAGGGTCATCCTCGTTTATACTTTCTTTATTTCCTTTAGTACCCTTCACATTTTCTTGAGCACGCTCTTTGTGCTTTTCCACTCTCTCTTTCAAGTACAAAGAGTAACGTTCATCCGGATGCTCAAGTAGGTGTATCATTGATGTTAACAAATGCTTCCATCCAGATAAACGGACCAAACTATGGTACAGTATTTTAACACGATGATCAAGGAAAACCTCAAGAAGGTCAGCATTACCATCAACCTTCATTCGCTTCTGGTTCCCCAAAAGAACTATATCTCCAAGTCCATACTTGCCATACTCAAGTGACTGATTAACTAACCTTCGCAGCCGTGCTGCAACTTCTAAAACCGCAATATTGGTGGGGGCACATGTTAGTGTTCTGCACTTCATCTTTAAGAGAGCAAAGAGTGACAGAGTAACTGTCTTTGTTTTACCCGTACCAGGAGGGCCCCATATTAGTTTGACAGCATTCTGGTGCTTACATTTTCCCATACTGATACAGTTTAGAACTACTGATTCTTGGGAATCGTTGAGACTGTGAGAGCTAATTGTGGGACATATGGTAGAAAGGGCACGAGAGCAATCTTCTTTGGAAAAGCATGCTGTGCAAGAATTCCAATCCTGTAAGAACCAAAAGTAATTTAGCAAGGAACCTTGAAACATTCTAACGGAAGGATATTTGCAAAACCGAAAATGAGTTGGGAGAAAATACATCTGAATTGGGTTGCAGAACTTTGTCAATTATGTTTCTGTTTCCTTCTTTTGAGTTCAGAGCATTCCATATGCGAATATTTGTTGTCAAGTTCATCAGATGGACAGCAAAAAGTGTTTCTTTCTTGCTCTTTTGCGCGTCTTGCTCTTCAAAGTCATGCTCTCCAAAGTCAATAGGCTTTGATGAGAGTATTTTAAAGTCATAATCAACAAGAAATTTATCAGGATCAGCCACTTTATTAACAAAAGCAATAAGATAGCACCTTTGGGGCCTATTCAAATCATCGACACACTTTGGTTTGATATCAGTCAAGGCAATGAGGTCTCCAACTTGAGGCTCGTACAATGGCCCCTTGTGATTCTTATCGGCTTCTGCATTTTTCTTATAGTTCATGTCATAAAACAAAGCTTTGGGAGGTTTATGATCTTTAGAACATTCCACTGTCAGTATCTCACAAGTAGGTACATGCGACAGTGTCTCCACGTTTGAGAGTAAATCAGCATGAGTCTCCTCGACAAGCGGAGCAATGAATGATTTCTTGTAACCACTCACAGTAGAGAATGTCTTGGGAATACTAGGCACCTGTTAATGAACAAACCAAAGAATAAATAAACAGAAAAAAATCCTTAAAATAGTATTCATGATTATAAGATGAATCATTCAAAGGGAAAACATTAACAAAAAAGAGTACTCGTTGTTACAAGCTAGTCTAACTTTTTAACAGAGAAGATAGTGATGTTCAGCTGACTTGGAGGATTGATCATAGTCATATTGCGGCTGACAACAACTAGTACATATTACTTGAATACAAAGGAATATAGAATCAGACCTGGTTTTTGTAGAGACGTGTATTGAGAACATCATGAAGAGACCAAGAGAACACCAGATCAATTAAGCTTCGGTTATCTGCAACTTCTTCCTTGCCAGTCATCTTAGCCTTCTCCATTACTTAATGACCAGAATGCACTATATCTTGGACATAGCAGAGTCACTAGAATTGAAAGAAAAATATATTTCCTGATTGTATGTAGATTAGTTCCTTCCGTTATTGTTAGGAGCTAGCTTGATTGTAGGAGCTGACCAAGGATCTGAACACGATCCTTTCTTGTATAAAGACCTGCAAATTTAAATATGTTCAGTATCAATACACAAAAAAACATTGATCCCAAATATCAACTCTTTTAACTATGTCTTCACTCATTCACTCTACTGTACGATGCTTTCAAATCTGTTGCTTTACGAAAACAACATAATGCTGCATTAATTAAGGACATGAAAAGGAATTAGAGATGACAAAGCAAGTTTCGCTACTCCATTAGGTTTCGAATTCAAGGTTAAGAGATAACAGGAAGGTCAAGAAGCTGGTGAATACATTTGAAATGAAAGACCAAGAAACGCGCATGCAGCTTTTCATTTCCCTAGTTGTTCTCGGTAAAGAGATATGGAAGGACAGATTATCATTAAAGACAGCTTAAGAAGACCAACCAACCGACACTCTACCTCAACATTTCAAATTTTTTTTTTTTTTTTTCCTTTCTTTTGTATGTATCCTTAAATTTGCCTAATAAATTTCAAGGCTGTGATTGGTTAGGAGGAAAAGGGGATCGGAAATGGAAAATTTGTGACTTGCTCGTTGCGACTTCAAGTTAGGGGTGGGCAAAAAAACCAATCCCGGTGGACCGTTCTGAAAAATCAACGAATTATTAGGGACATATAGATTTTGTCTCGGATTGTTTGAAACCGGGACAGTACCGGTTGTGCTAATAGATGTCCTATCCCATCCCATCCCGTTTCATACGTATATGGTATCTATTGGTTACATTTAGCAAGTGTACATAAGTATTGTACACTTGCGCACATCGGATCCCAAAAACGCACCAAAATCCAAGCCAGCCACTTCTTTCTCATTTCATTCGATCTTCTTTCTTTTTTGGCGATTTGAACCCTAAATCCAATCAATCGGCAGCAACACCACCATCTGTTTGTAGTCGGCTCCACCATCTTCTCTGTAATTGTAAACCCTAAACCCAGTTCGAACAAAAACCCTCTAATCCCAATTCCCCCCATTCCAATTTCCACCCAAGAACCCTAAACCCCAAATTGGCAAATTCCACTCACCTAGTCAGAATCAGATTGATCTTTGAATTGAAAAGGGTAAGTGTTACTAATTTGTGCTTCCATTATCTATATTCAATTAATTATGATTCATAAACCATAATCAAATCAAGTTCTACTTCTTCCTTCTTTCTGAATTTATGTTGAATAATATATGTACTTCTTTTGATATTTAGGGTTAAATTGTGACGAAATCCAAATCCAAAGCCAGTGCTGCCTCCTCCACAAGAACTCACCAACACTAATTACTGATCAACCTTCCAGACTATGTCACGCCCCGGACCTGGGCCTGGAAGAAATGACGGGTCCAAGAAATTAAATAATAAACCGAAAAAATTGGAATCGAAAACCAATAACAACTTTATTTATTAAAAATAGGCCGAAACATTTATAAAATTACACAAAAGTAAGGGAAAATTTCCTGTCTTCTCAACTACTTCATCTCTATTCCCAAACCTATGGCACAAAGTTGTAGGGGTGAGCCTACCAGAGCTCAGTAGGGAAAAAACAATCAACAATGATAAACAGATAAATGAAATCTATACAACACACAAAACAGAGCAAGTCGTCCTAGCATGTCCCATACCATACTTGAACAACCGAAGCGCTATGTTAGATGAACGTAAACTCATAAAGTAAACCCTCCTTCTTTTGTTAGTTTTCTTATTTAAATTTTCGTCGCCAGTTTGGAAACCCATAGTGCACTCTGGACATACCTTCAGCCCTGGTATCTTCTAAAAATTCAATTTAAACTCAACAAAAGACCTTTCGACTGATATAACACAACTTCCCCTTTCTCCACTCACTTGAATCCCATGATTAACATGATGTATGAAATGCCAAGGGTACCATGTTAACATGAGGAATTACATCACATTTCTCAATAACCAAAACTCATCATCGATCATAAATCCATGTACACATAACCAAATAATATCAAATAACCACTCAAGCATCAACGAAACAATAAACCAACATAATACCAAACCCCAATCATCCCCCCTACATTAATGTCAAAACTATTAGACCTTTCCTCCACAATGCATATACACCTTTATCTAACTCCATGTATCCTCACTGCCACCCATCCCTTCTCCCAGATCACTTCGCTTCCTTTTGTTCTCTTTTCTTTCTCTTTCCTCACGGTTTCACTCTATAGCTCTTCCTTGACCATTCTTTCCTTCTTTCTTTTTCTTTCCTTCTTTCTTTCTTTCTTTTCTTTTATTTTTTTTCTTTTCTTTCTATTCTTTCCTTCTTTCTTTTTCGTTCATTTCTTTCTTTTTCCTTGGTTTCTCTCGGCTCTCCAACTCTCTTCACACAATGAAAGGCCAAGTGGCCTTTTTAGAGTAAATGGAGGCGGTTCCAAAGACTTAGACATTAGGTAAACTTGGGCACTAAGCAAAAGATAGGATTTCAACGTGAACGCATCCAAACTGACTAGGCAGCAGGGGTAAAATGGTAAATAGACTATGTATAATTAAGTTTATGTAAATAAACCCAAAATAATATTAGTATCTTACATCGTTTTTACATATATGTATAAACTTGTACATGCTAGAATTAACTCAATAAATTACATATTTAAAACAATACAAGTCTTCACAATATATCCCCCTTAAAAGAATTTTGTCCTCGAAATTCAAAACTATACTCAAAGTACTTAAATATATGTATGGAATAATAAAAGTTGAATGTTACGACACGTTCCGAAAAATTTCCCAAAAATTGTGCAATGACCAAAATGCCCGACTTTATGAACAGTAAGAATTTATGTATTCAACATTGGACTCTATGCGTAGGGCTCGAAGATATGAACACGTCCGCGAAGACGGAATTGGAATCCGAATTGTAACGAACATGTTATGGTTGAAAAATAGAAATTTTGTGTAGTGGGCTTGCCACGTGGCAGCTCCTTATTGGCTTCTGCCACAGTAGCAGCCAATTATTGGTCCATCCCTTTTGGACTTTAAAACCTGGAGAAATCTGTGGGTTCCCAAAAACGGAAACCCAAAACTGCCGCCGCCTCTCGCCTTCGACGAACCGATATCAGCCACAGATCGGGGAAACAAACCCTGGATTCTTCTTCCCCTCGTTGAGACGAAGGTGGAGCACCAATTCAAGCTCGGAGACCCACGGAAATGCCGGCAACAAGCTCGACAGAATCCGCGACTGTCTGGCATCTTTGCCGGTTGATCCCGGCAAGGGTGAGTCCTGAAATCTCATTTTTGAATTCCTCTCGTTCCATAGATGCGTTTAGACATAAAAAATTGCTTGATTTGGTTCAGAAATGAGAAAGTTAGGGGTTTTGAGAATCAGTTGGCGAGTCGCCGAAAAATTCCCAGTTTCAGGTGACGGTGATGACGATGCCGCCAGTGATGACATCAGCGCCACATGGACGCCTTGCCAGTGCCATGTGGATGCCACAAAAAATTATAAAGTAAACTCATAAAGTATGGTGTCCCATACCATACTTGAACAACCAAAGCGCTATGTTATATGAACGTAAACTCATAAAGTAAACCCTCATTCTTTTGTTAGTTTTCTATTTAACTTTTCGTCGCCAATCTGGAAACTCAGAGTGCACTCTAGACATATCTTCGACCCTGGTACTATCTAAAAGTTAAATTTAAACCCAACAAAAGATCATTCGACTAATCTAACGCATCTTCCGCTTTCACCACTCACTCAAATCCCATGATTAACATGATGTATGAAATGCCAATAGTATCATGTTAACATGAGGAATTACATCACATTACTCAATAACCAAAACTCATCATCAATCATAAATCCATGTATACATAACCAAATAATATCAAATAACCACTCAAACAACCAAAAAATTATATCATGCTTACACATAAGTAACCATCAATGAAACAATAAACCAACATTATACCAAACCCCAATCATCCCCCTCCATCAATTCCAAAACTATTAGACCTTTCCTCCACAAAGCATATACACCTTTATTTAACTCCATGTATCCTCACTGCCACCCATCCCTTCTCCCAGATCACTCCTCTTCCTTTTGTTTCTCTTTTCTTTCTCTCTTCTCACGGTTTCACTCTATAGCTCTCCCTTGACCATTCTTTCTTCTTTCTTTTTCTTTCTTTCTTTCTTTTCTTTCTTTTCTTTCTTTTCTTTCTTTTTCATTTCTTTCCTTTCTTTTCTTTCTTCCTTCCCTTGGTTTCTCTCGGCTCTCCAATTCTCTTCACACAATGAAAGGCCAAGTGGCCTTTTAGAGTAAATGGAGGCAGTTCCAAAGAATTAGACATTAAGTAAACTTGGCCACTAAGTTAAAGATAGGATTTCAACGTGAACTCATCCAAACTGACTAGGCATCAGGGGTAAAATGGTAAATAGACTATATAATTAATTTTATGTAAATAAGCCCAAAATAATATTAGTATCTCAAATCGTTTTTCATATATGTATAAACTTGTACATACTAGAAATAACTCAATAAAATACGGGTCTTCACACACTACCACCTGCAGCACAACCAAGGAACAAAATTTCGGTTTCAATGGAAATTTCGGTAGTCAAAATTTATGGTCAGTTAAAATTTCTATTTCGGTTTAAATTTCGGTTTGAAAAAAAAAGACGAAAAACATATTATAAACCCTATAAATTAATATTTCTACTTTCTCTAGGCTTTAAAAGTAACAAATAATGCAATTTAACATTTAAGATATATCGCATTATCCATATAGATTAACTTTTATATACATAAGGGAGAAGAATTCGTGTTTTGTATTCCAATAAGCTATCAATCAGCACAATATCTTAAGGTGAGGCTCATGAAACATACATTAACCATACATTAATATTTCAATATAATATAAGGGTTTTAAGAAATATAATACATCATAATTACACACACATATTATTCAAATACATAAAACACCAAAAGAATTATTGAAGGCATGCACCACCAAAAGAATTATTGAAGGCATGCACTGTTCAATGTAAGCAAGTCAAAAGAGAATAGATTGTGAAAGAACCATTATTAAAGGCAAGAAAGAAAACACCGAAAGAAAGTTATCATTGAAGGCAAGAAAAAAACACCAAAAAAAAGCTATTGAAGGTACCAAAGGAAAGCAAGCAAACACCAAAAAAACGTTGTTGAATGCACAAAAAGAAAGTTGTGGAAAGATTTAAGGAGCATTATTGAAGGTAAGCAAGAAAACTCCAAAAGAAAGTTGATGACCGAAATTTTACCGAAACTTCGGTAATTTCGGAAAGATTCCGCTTAAAAGGCTCGAAATTCGGTATTTTTCCGCTGATATTGAGACGTACCCCGATTCAACTTTCGAGACTCCAAAAATACCGAAATTTCGGTATTTCGGTTGAAATTTAGTTCCTTGAGCACAACCAACATCAGCTACTAGTACTCAGCAATTGATGACGGTGCCGCTCAACAACATGCCAACTAGTGAGAATATTTTCTATGAACCTCCTCCTAATTTAGCTAGAAAGTATAGGTGTAAGGTTTGTGAACATTTTACTAGCTTAGAACCTATAAGAAAGTAAATAATGAGCAAACTCAGACATATAAGGATGTACCTGAGTTTAAAGAGAGGGCTAAGTGTAAGTATTGTTCCAAGAACTTATGAGATTTTGCTGTTGAGAGTGGGACTAATGGTACTGGTGGGTTACTTAAGCAAATTCCGAAGAGGTGTAAGTATTATCCATCTACTGCAGACTTAAGTAAACAGAAAGTACTAAGTTGGGAGAATGGTGATTACAGTCAGCTTGTTGCTAGGGGTTTTAGTCAGAATGATACTATGGAAGCTTGTGTAGAAATGTTGGTGATTGATGAGCTTCCGTTATGTTTTGTTGAGAAGAAAGGGCTTAGGAAGTTTTGTAGGTCTGTGATGCCTTTGCTTAAAGTCCCATTTGGGAGATCTTTGGTTGGGACCTTCTTGGAAATGTATCAAACCAAGAAGAAGAAATTAAGAAGAGAAACTGCCTTCCCATAGGGTTTGTCTTGCAATTGACACTTGGGACAAGTGTTCAGAAGATAAATTATATGGTCATAACTGCCCATTTTATAGATTATGATTGGAGAATGTACAAAAGAGTTTGTGTTATTCCCAATCATCAAGGGGCAACCATTGCTGATTTGTTAGAAGATTGTTTGAATGAGTAGGGAATAAAGAAGTTAGGGACCATTACAGTTGATAATGCTTACACAAATAAGACAGCTTTGGACTTGTTAGCTGAGAAGTTGAATGATTATGAGGATCCATCAACCCGGATCAAGGGAAAGCACATGCATGTAAGATGTGTGGCTCACATTACCAACCTTATTGTTGGTAGAGGGATGAAAAAACTCAACCCTAGTATCCTAGCAATTACATATGATGTCAGGTTTGTTAGGAGTTCCCCTAATAGGCTAGACTACATCAAGAAGGCTATGGGTAGGGAAAAGCTACCATGTCCCAACTAGGTGGAATTCATCATATATGATGTTGGATTCTGTCTTGAGGTTGAAGAAAGCCTTTAAAAGAATGGAGCAAGGTCAGGACAGTCCATACACTACATTTTTCAAGGAACCAGAAGAAGTATTCGATGAGGAAGGCAATGTGATTATCCAAAAGAAGGAAAGAAGAAAGGTTGGACCACCTTCTAATGTTGATTGGGAGGCCTGTGAGGCATTTGTGGGTTTTCTGAGGGGTTTTTATGATGTAACCTTTAAGCTTAGTGCTTCCCTACACCCAACAATCCAAACCACCTTCCATGACATTATTCAAATGGAAGAAACAATGAATGTTTATTTTACTGGTTTGCAAACACCTACTGATAGGTTGATGGCTGAGGTTAGTTCACTTATGAAAACTAAATATTGTAAGTATTTTGGTAAGCTTAGTGAGTTGAACCCTCTGATCATTGTTGGTCTTGTGTTGGATCCTAGGTTCAAGTTGCAGCATGTCATGGAAATTATGTAAGAAGATTTGCAGTGGGATGAGTATGAGGTGGAACAAAAGTTGGCTGATATCAAACAATTGATGTTTGATCTTTATGAAGAGTATGCAGAGAAGAAGAATGTGAAGAAGAGAAACAGCAGTGGGAGTTTGGAAACAATCAGTAGCAACACCACAAATCTGAAGAGGCAAAAACTGAAAGAGGGAAGTAGCAGTGGGAGTGGGAGGATTAGTTCTTCAAACTCAGGGATGAAATATGTTATGAAGTGGGCTAAACGTGTGGAAGAAACTGAAGATGCTATTGTTGAATATGAGATTGATCGATACCTTAAAGATAAGGTTTGGCTATTAGGGGCAAAGGTGGTGTTGAAGGATCTAGCATGACAGACAGATGTATCAAGTGAACCATCTATAGAGGATGGCAGAGAAGTATAGGTCCTTTGACATTTTGCAGTGGTGGAAGAAAGCAACTTGTCAATATCCAATTTTGGCTCAAATGGCCAAGGACATCTTTGTTGTTCAAGTTTCCACTGCTTCTGAAAGTGCTTTTAGCACAAGTGGGAGAGTAATAGATGCATTTAGGAGTTCATTATCTACTCAATCAGTGGAGGCATTGACATGTATGCAAAACCGGTTGAGAGAAGATGATATTGCAATGGACTTTGAAGATGAACCTTGTGTTGAAGAGTTGGAGTTTATGAAGACATTGAAGAAGGTACTTATACATTTCCTATTACAATTGATAGTTCATCATTTTTTGTTAATGTGTAGTTTGTTTGATAATTGTTCATTTGATAGCTGATTGTTGGTTTAGTTGTTACTTGTTAATGCTTTTATGTAGAATTGAGGTCTACAAAGTCCAAGGGGTCAACTTCAAGCTCAAACAACAATAGTTCTGGTCAATGTGATCCAAATGCAAGAGGGACGGCACCAATGGCAGAAGCCCTAGTTGAAGAAGGAAGTGAAGAAGATGCTAGTGAAGATGCCACCCGGCCGGGCAAGGGCGGCCACCGCGGCGGGGGCCCGTTCTCTTTTTGTAACCGGAAACCTTAAGAAAAACAGTGTTATCCTTCATGCCTTGGTTAGATTAAAGTGGAAAACCGTTGTCTAGGTATTGTATAGACAACGATATACAACTTAAAACTGTTGTCTAGTATTATAATAGACAACAGTTTCGTTGATTTCACCGTCATCTTTCTTATTTTAAGACAACATTTGGTTTGATACACCGTTGTCTAGTATGGTAATAGACAACACTATCATTTTTTCAACGTGATCTTTTTGCTTATGAGACAACATTTTGTATGTTAAAACCGTTGTCTTCTCTTTTGTAGACAACAGTGGTTTATTGGTATAAATCGTTGTCTGTTTTGTTTTCTGTACAATGATTCAACAAAAACCTGAAAATTGTAATAGGCATCCAATTTTGGGATCCACAATTTCATTAACCTATCTAATTCATAATTCACAATCCACAAGTATTTAACATCAACCATTACCATTCACAAATAAAGCCAATATCATTGACAATTATTAATCCAAACTATTCCATCTCTATTTGGGTACAATTTGCCCAGCAATCATCAAAAGTCACAAAAAATTGCTAGAAAATGCACCTAGAAATGCTACTCTAAGTTAATACCATAAGTGAACCATATTGTTCTGTAGGTCACCAAATTCTGCAAAAAAAATCTTCCTAAGTTAAGTTCATGTTGTTATGTAGGACACCAAATTCTGCAAAAAATTACCACATCTTCCTAAGTCAAGTTCAGGCTCTTCATAGATAACTGCTCAAGAAGTATGCCCATTCACTTCGAACTTCATCAATCTGCATCTGGGTGTATGTTGAATTGTTCTTCTTCTCCCACTGAAATGAAACATAAGGCAAATAAATACTAACACCCAATGCACTTGAGATCACTGTAATTCCAAGATCAAATCTTTTCAGCTATAGAACTGTAAAAACAAATAGATGGAAAAAGAAAGGAATCTGACATCTTTCATAAATATGCATATTTCATTTGACATAGGAATGTGAAACAGAAGAAAACCCTCAACCGAACAAACTATTTTCTTGAGTACTGGAACTGAAAAAGAATTCATTTCCCAAGTACTTAGATACTTCAGCGCCTAATTCATTTACTAAGCTACATGCTGATACTTAACACTGGAAAACATTATACCAGTTAGCATCGACGGGTACATCAAAAAAATCAAATCAAGACAAAAGCATTACACACCAGCATACAAAACACCATATCCTCAAGGCAAAAGAATCATATGCTTATTCCACATTAATATCTAAATACTGGAACTCTCAAAGACTAGTTGATATCTCCAAAATCCAATCAAACAGTGATTAACCCAGAACTTGCAGAACAATCCCCCATCAAGAATTAGATATCCCAGCAACCAAATAGCAAAAATTGATCACTGACAGCAGCATATAAAGGAAAATTACACAATGAAGAAAAACATCAATCGCAGAAGTCAAAACTCAAATTAAATATGAATCTTTCGTATTGTGCTGAAATTCAAAAACACAATTGAAATCAGAAAGAACAAAAAATGAGTGAATATCAAAGCACCTGGGGTTGAATTGGTTTGTCCGTTTATTGTAAAGAAAGGGGTGGGCTGTGTCTTCCTTTTGCTTTGTTTTGGTTGTGTCTTGGTTTGTTTTTTTTGGGGGGAGAAGTAAGGGGGGGGGTTTGGGGTGTTTTCTTTTTCTTTCTTCTTTGAAGAAAAAAGTTTTAGATTTAAAAAAAATATTTTTCATTAAAAGACCTCCTTCTTTGTTGTTGTGGCGGCCCTCCAAATGAACGCTAAGCGCGACTTGGGCACTTGTCTTTACACTTTTGAGCTAGTTACCAATATAAATACTAGAATAAGTGCTTACACCTTGAGACTTTTTTGAAAAAAAATGAAACTTTTTACCAATAAAAAAACATTACAGGCCTTGCAGTTGCTATTTTAGTCCCAATTGCGTAATGTAATGAGCAAGCAAGAAACCATAACCAAAAATTTACCTCTCCCTTAGTTCCTAAGCAACTAGACAAATATTCCTAAATTTCATATATCAAATAATAACATTGCAAATAAAAGTAAGCAATGTGCATTACACATAATCAACATCATGAACAGGAACAACTATAATTAAAGTTAATTACGACAAAATCATCACCTCCTTTCCAAACAACTAACAAAGCGAATAAAATTCTAAAGACCATAACCAGTAAAATCAGGTCCATGTCCTTGTAAATAACTCAATGAACATCTCAAAATCGCAAAAGAAGATTGAGGCCAGCTATAAGATATCTCTATCTAATACCCAATTCACATCCTAATTCCCACCTAACTCCCAATTCAAATGAAATCATAACCAACTTCAAATGATTAAGTGATTAAGTTACATACTAAACAAATTATCAACAACAAAAAAACCAATTAGTTGACATTAAAACTTATCAAATTCAAACCCTTACTCACACCCAACTTCCAATTTACATCAAATTATAACCAAATCCCAAGGATTCAGTGATTGATGAACATATTGTACAAATGATCAGCCAAACAAACCAATTAGTTGAAATTAAAACTCATCAAAAAGAACTGACCGCTGGTTTATGTAACACAACTAATTGAGGACTTAATAACCTACACTTATTCATCACCCAACCGGCTGCCATTACTAGACTAACCCCATAGAGAATGTGTTGGTTGATGCACTTGAAATGCTAGTACACTCTATTCCTCATCTGATACGCTGGAATATTTGATTTCCCTCTAATTGTGTCTAAACAAGCCATTCCTTTTCACACAGACATTTCTGTAATCAGATAGCTCCTCTGATTTGATTATAGCCAGTATTAACCGATTCTGAATTAAAGTCACGTGCGGATGCAGAAATATGAAAATGCTGAAGCAAAATAACATGTATATTGAACAGGACCATTACAAAGCATACATTATGATCCTAACCACCTATAATGCCAATACACGATAATCCACTGTCAATAGTCTGATTAAGTACAGAGGAGAACAGAGGCATGAGAGGTTGAAGGGTTGAAGCCTAAAAAGGAAACCTCTAGTATAAGAATGATTGCGCAATCTACGTCAACAAACAAATGGGTTTTAATTACTAGGTAAAGAATGATTGCCAACTACATTATTGTAGCAGATTAAGATAACTACGAGAAAGTACTAAGATAACTACATTATTGCGCAATCTATGTACAAGGATAACAGTTTTCAAAGATTTTGTTATCTCTCGGGTGTTATGTATGGCCTTTGGTGGCCTAGTGATGATGATGGTGATGATGATTAATTGCTTGATTCTTCTTAATTAGGCCTTTGCTTTTCATTTGATATTCTATTTTTGAATTCAGCTGGCAAAACCTTTCAAAACTTGTGATTGTAAACTTTTAAACTTGTATTTGTAAATTGTGAACTTCTAAACTTGTGTTGGATAATTGATTAATGATAATTTGCTGGATTGGAATGGAAATCATTGCACAAAAGTAGAATGCTAGATTGGAATTGGTTCATTTCTGTTCAGGCAGGGTTTTTGTTGAGAAAATAGCAAGTGCAAGTAATATGAATAAGTAGAGTATCGATCCCACGAGGATTAAATGTTTACTTGCCTAATTAATTAATTTAATGCTAATTCAAACACCAAAGTGTAGGACTAGCGGGAGTGGATTTTGAATTTTGTAAACCTAAATTAATAACGAAAAAAATAATAAATCAACAAACAAAACAGCAATTAAGGGAAAAGGTAGGCAATGGCAATGTTAAACAATGATACGAGAGAACTAGGGCAACGATTTCACCCCAATCAATTCAACTTAAGTCATGGTATTAGTTTACTATCAAATTCATGTGATGTTGATGGTTAAGTTCTCAAAATTACACAATATCTATGTCATCTAGATTATTATGCATCTCTTTACACGCTAACTGACCATGTCGTCCAGTACAATTAAACACACAAAAAGTCATTAAGATCTATGGATACTATTGAAAAAACCACATAAACCCTACTGCATGTCGTCTACATCAAGTAATTTATGATATCAATTGCATAGAGCTAAATTCAAGTTAAGCATTGCGTCTAGTATAACTTGCATCAGATAACTTAATTAACAATCATAAAGAAGGCAACCAAGTAAGATCAAATGGCAATTGATGTTCAACATGAACATAAACTTCACAGCAAAATTGAAATAACAGCTTAAGCATTCATGATTGAAGTACATAAAGCCCTAGCAAAAGGTTTAGTTACACATAGTCATTGCTGAAACCACAAAATTAATTATAAAAGTTGAAGATAAAGCCTTGAAAAATTGTTTCCAAATCGCCAAATGCCTCCGATGTTCGAACTCCAAGATTGCAAAATAAGGATAAAGGTCTTGATGAATAGTGCAGCCGCCCCCCTTATATACAAGGTTTAAAATATTGATGTCGACAAAAATATCGATAGCTCAGTTTACGGATATATCGACGGATATTTCGGATATCGATGTCGATATCGACGACCGTCAAAGAAACTGATGGAAATCAGCTTAAAAAATTTGAAATTTTGAATGAAACTGTAGGAAGTGTTTAATCATCTCACAATGCATGTTTAAGACTAATAAATATTCTAAAATGTCCGATGATATGGTAAGAATATAATATGTGTAGAGATAAAATGTCTGTAGATTTGAGAATAACACTATAAAAATGTACAATGCAAAATACATAAAACATAACTTAATTATTCAATAATGAGGACACATTTTTATAATCAAGCTACAATGCAAAACAAATATATATTTATAATCAAGGTTCTAAGAAACTCTAGCCGGAAATTAGGCGGTGAGTAGGGGGCTAGAGTCTAGAAGATTAATCGGGGAATTAAATGAGGATTATTGAGATTATTTTCTTATTATTTTAACATATATTTCTACAAAAAAAATTAAAAATACTGCTAATTGTTAATTAAAAATTGATAATATATAAATTATTGGCTATTTTTTATTATTAATGTATTAAAGCAATATAAAGGATAAACACCCCCAACCCAACCCAGTCTGTTGTATACGTTGTGATGAAGGAAACCCATGTCGTTTGCATGAGGAAACGGTGCGTTCCACATAAAAGAAAATATTTTAAGAGCATTAGAGGAAACGGTGCGTTGCACCTTCTTCTTCCCCATGAGACTTTCTGCAAATCGAGCCGGCAGCCGTCGGGCATTGAAAAACCAATTTGCTCTTTTCTCCCCCATTTTCGACAGAATTTCAAGTTAAATGACTCTCTCCATCCTTCCCATCACCGGAATCTTCTTCTTTTTCCCCCCTAATTTTCGCCGGAATTGATTTTTTGGGTGATTTTTTGGCCGGATAGCACTCAATCCGATTTCTGACCGAAATGTCCACCGACATCGTCGATATCAGTCGACATCATTCGACATCAGCTGATTTCGCCGATACCGGGGGAAGCTTCACACTTCACCCCCATATCTTTATCGTCCGCCGGAAAAAACGACATGTCGGCGAAATGTCGACCGATATTGTCGACATTTCAAACCTTGCTTATATATGGACTCAATGAAATCCTTTCCAAAAAGGTAACTAACTAAATCACAATTCCTACTCCACCGGAGAGAATTTGACAGCAGATTTTCCTGGCAATATTCGGACTCCAAACGGGCTTGCAAAAATCCACCAAAAATGCGGGCTTGTAGATCTTTGTCTTATATGGGCCCCTAGCAAAAATGGGCAAGGCCCTTAGCGATTCAGTTTTTTGTAACTGCGCAAAGTTGTCAGAATTCGCAATTGGGCCAATTTTGAAATTTAATATAAAATAAATGGCCCAATAAAAAAATTCTGAAACTTTGAGAGATTAATGTTCTCCATTGTGTCAACTTCAATCTCCAATTTCCTCACGTGCAAATTCGTCCAAATAGTCTATCTTATAGCCGAAAACGTCCAAATTGCTCCTGTAGACAGAGTATGTGCAAAACAACATAATAAGTCCTTTTTAAATTAAATTCATGGCATAATGGAACTAAGTTAAAGGGTAAAATATTTGATAAATAAACACCTAACATTTTTACATTGATTTTGTCCCCAAAAATCCCGAATTGTCCCAGAATTGTCCCAATTCTGATTGAAATGAGAACAAACAGGACTGGCCTTGTCCCGGACCGATCCTGTCCCATTTTATGCAACCGGGACCAGGATCGGGATTGTTCCAATCTCGGACCATCCCGGACCCCACCCCTACTTCTAGTAGGGAATGAGGAGATGTTTCACAAGGAGTTCTTTCATTGTGGCCTCTTTGTTCCTCCACAGTTCGTCATTTTACTACAAGGAAGAGATTTTAAGTAAAACCTAGAGAAAGCAAGATTTAAATCATGTTGTGCTGAATACTTCCGCCATTAAGTTAAGAAGATTTCTGAACAAGATTCTTGTAGGGATTTGACAATCATTACTAACAAAACCACAAGCATTGCACCATAGAAAAACTAGCAATATCAACCAAATAATAAGACTGAATAAGTGAAGCCTCAAAAGACACGACCCAAAATCTTGATTTTGATGAAATAAATTCTCCAGACTATGGTTTTACAAAATTGTGTGTTTTTTGAAGAAATTAAGAAAAGCCACCTTTTACCTTCAGAAACTAAGGGGCCATCTGGTAACGTTTTTGCAGGCGTTTTTGCAGGCATTTTTCGCAGTTTGCACCTAGGAAAGGAAAACGAGAATAGTAAATATGATATTTCCGGGATTTGAATATGCGTTTGGTAGAATAAAAGTAGGATTAATGACTCACAAGGACATAAAAAAAATACCTTTTTCTATGGTAGGACATGAAATTTAAATTCTCCCCTCTAAGGACAAAACCCAAAATTATATATTAAAAACTAAAAATAGGTGGCTACACACCCACGCGTTCCCCTTCTTCGGACGGTTGTCGCTGTTGCTCTGCGTCTCTATGCGGACATCGTACCAAGCGTCGTCTTTGTAGGACCTAAACTCAATCGCCATCGCCATAGCCATAGCCCACGTGTCGTCATTCCAGCAGCGCCAAAGCATTTATGAGGAGAATTGGAGGTTTCGGTTCAGAAACTTGTTGCCGCTTTGCTTTTGGCGCTTGGTTTCTTGGATTTGTCGTTTCTTGGGGAATGAGCACTTCGCGTGTGTGAAGAAGCTCTTTCCTTTTTTTTTACTGCTTTGGTTTTGTTTTAGAAATAGTTTTTTTTTTCTCCAAAGTTTAAGAAATAGTTAAGAAATATGGTAATTTTTCTTGTGAGCTTCAACTTGGGATTAGTTGAAAAGATTTAGGTTCAATGTTGCTTGCTGTTGTATAAATTTCTGTACTCATTAAATTTCAGTTGAATTTGAATTCGTTAACTGTTTCTGTATTTGCATGAAATGTTTCTGTGTTGCATGAACTGTTTATGTGTTTCTGTGTCGCATGAACTGCTTCTGTGTTGGCTTGAACTGTTTTTGTGGTGTAGAAATTAACTGTTTATGTATTTGCAGAAACAGTTTCTATGTTTGGCATAAACACATAAACTATTTATGTCTTTCGCAGAAACAGTTTCTATGTTGGTAGAACCGTTTCTATGGGGGTTCATCTACGTTACTGTTCATGTCATTACTGTTCATACAAGTGGGCTTTGTAAAGTAAAATTATTATTTTCTTATACTAATTATTATTTTGTCCTTATAGGAGAATATTTAAAATACATGTCCTAACATAGAATTAGGGTATTATTTTTGTCCTTAGCGGTCATTGTCACATAAAAGTAAAACAATTTTGGAAAATAAATACAGTGAAAATGTGTTTGGTAAAAGTTTATTAAAAACATTTTCTCTTTCTTTCTCATTCACTTTTCTTCTCTTCCCCTTCGTCTTTCTCCGCTCAACTCTTCTTCTTCCCAGTTCTTAACCACCTGAGGCACCACCACAATCCTCGGCGAGCTTCCACCGACTCCGAATTTGACGCCGCCGTACTTGTCAAGTAGATCGGAGCCACCCGAACGTCCGCCGAAGACTCCTCGACGTCGCCAACAGACTCAGCCGCAAATCATGTTCGCCCCAGTCGACGCCATCGTCGTCAAAGCCGATCGAAGCCACCTCTTTCTCACCCCAGTCAACGTCGTCGTCGTTGAAGCCGATCTGACCACATCACCTTTCGGATCGGACATCGCCTTTGATTCGGTGAAAAATTGAAATTGATACAAGTTGTTGGGCTGTCTAGGTTCTTAGGAATTATTTGGATGCTGGGATTGTTTGGAATTTTGTGATTGTTTTGATGCAGGTAGCGGTGTGTTCGTTTGGAATTTTTGATTGTCTGGGTTTGTCATCGTCTGGGTTCGGTTACGAGCTGTCTAGGTTCTCTGGCGGGTCATCGTAGTGCTCAGCTAGGTTCTCCAACGAGTCGTCATCGTTCGGTTCCAAGCCAGCAGGCCGTCGTCATCGTTTGGATTCGGAGCAGGCGAATAGTACTTGTTTTCACTTTCCTTCGGATTTGAGCGAAAACGTCAATTTGATATTTTCGGCGTTTTACGTGTTAAACAGCAAAAATGAAACAGTACCGCATTTCCACCATTTCTGCCATCGTTTTCACCCAACATCCACCAAACGCATATTTGCCCATTTTCCGGGTGCGAATATGAAAACAAGGCCGCGGAAATGTTAACAAACGCAGCCTAAATATCTCCAGTTCAAATGTGCTCCAATTGCGTCAGTAATTCTCAACTACTTGTAAAATTTCCTATTTGGTTCTAGATTATCAGCATGAGACTTTTAAGGCAATACATACAACAGTAGCAGTTCTCAACAACTTCTACTTCATACGTTTAATTTCCACATACACAGCTCAATAAGTCCTACCAAATCGTTTCAAAACGCTGAGATAAACTTTTGAATCTTTTCCTGCGACCGCTCCATTTCTTCAGGTCCATCCACATCACCAATGTTATCGTGGTATTCCTGTGGGAACACAAAAGCAAGCAAGAGAACTGTGTTAGAGTACTTATAGCATGTTGAAATAGTTAGTACAACTCAATGACACAATGATTAAACTCCATTTTGGTCTGAAAACAAGTGTAGGCTTCACTATATCATTTGAAGTTATTTCTAAAAATGAGTACTTGCAGATTTAGCAGTTCAAAAACCCTTTTAAATAATCGACGAATCATCAACCAAATATCATGAAATTGAGTATTAAATATTTTACACGAAAGATGACGAGCAAAATGCTTGACAAATCACAGGGGGCATACCAAACAATAGGATAATGCATGGTAGTACTCGTGCACACACACAACAAATTAAACTGAATATGACCTTTCCCCAACTTCTTGCAAATATATTAATATGCTTTCTTGGACTCTAGGTCTCCACCACATCTGACAATTGGTATCTAAAAAGAATCTGGAATTCTAGGCCAGCAACAGATCAACTTACTGACAACAACGTTCACACTATGAATATCTGTCACTAATAGTTTCTCAAAACTTATAACTTTACAACCATTCTAAGAGACCCCTATGATGCTTAAAAATTCAAACATAGCCCCATAATTTTGCATGGTTGCATCAAATGCTGTTTCTAACTTCTATAGCACTAAAGTACTGTTCCTTCAATATCGTACATCTGAACTACAATCCTTACAAGAAATTTTAATATTACAGGAGACAAATCTTATGTACCTGAAGTATGTCCTTAACATCCTTCTTGGTCAATTTTTGCTGCTTGAGCAGTAATTCAATTCTTGCTCTCATTTGAGGGTTCCTGCAAAAGATATAACACGCTCAGATATTATACAGCTCTTCTACGAAACCACATGCAAGTATGTATAAATTTGATGTCACAAACTTACTCAGAGCACCAAAGATGACCCAGAATAACAGCAATTAACTGCAGCATGTGAATTCAAAGGGTAAGATCTAAAGGGAGAATCAAAAATCAAATCAAGCTTATAGGATATCTGACATCTAAATCAGTGGTAATAGAGAAAACCTCTCATGTGCAAGTTGAGGATCAAACCTGAAGAGTATAAAGTCCAGATTCCAACTTGCGGTTGTATTTTTCATCTTCATCCATCTGCAAATTGCAAAACGTCTACCAGTTAGAGTACTGTGATTTCAAGGATCTGCAGATTAGTAAGAAGAGAAGCGTAACAAACCTCTAAATTATCAAGTTCATGCCTGTCCATTCTTTCAATTTCTACTTGAACTCTATCCGAATATCTGAAGTGTAAACAAAACAAAGTTAGAGTAATCATTCGTTGACATGAAAATTTTCCATTCTGCTGTAGTTCTCTTCCTTTCCATATGCTTCCCAAGAAATAAAGAAACAAATAAGTGCAACTCACCTCATGTAAAGTTCCATAAGTCGGTCTATCTTTTCACACTCATTTTCCACAAACTTGCTTAACAGTCGCTCCTTTCTAGTACCCCTCAAAATTCCACCTGAGAAAGGAATTTTGGGTAATTAGATCAGAAGGAAGTTTTAATGAGTAAAACCCACAAACAATCTAGCGAATTGATGTCATGGATGAAAGTTTTGAAGACATAAATATTTCAGTATCCTAATCCTACTGCGTTGTAAGAAGGTAGATGCTTATCAGCTTTGCCGTGCCCAATGGAGCCTATGCAGAATGAAAAGACTAAATGCCCAAGACAATGGGTTCAAATGTACACTTAATAACGAGGAGATAGCCATCAGGAAAAGATGGGATTTGGCAAAGGCTACACCCCATTACGGGAGGAGCATGCACCAATTGGACCACTTATATATGCTCCTAGAATATGAATACAGACCCATCTTCATGGGAGGTGAATGTTCATGCATCCACTCAGCAATTAACTTAATAACAGATTTAATCCTTAAAGATTATCCTTAAGTTCAACTATCTCATGTCCTGAGGCCCAACTTCTTATCCAGTTTATGTTGGAGGTTCTAACAATTTCAGAATGGAAATTGCAAACAGGAAGATAGTTTAAATAGAGAGAACTCTCCAATAATTCAGTGTCAACTCATATTCAGATTGATCCAAAATTAAGCATCCAGAGTTGCACTTGACAAAAATACACTACAAGAAATAAGAACATGATGCTTCATTTAGCATAGCAGGAATTAAGAGATACGAACTATTTTGTCAAACTTGGCTTGAGTTGTGTAGAGTGCCCCAGATAACCAAAAAGCTAATATATTTACTACTTATCCATGGTATTGTTGTTCCTTTACTAACCAAGGTACCAAAAGAATTTCATATGAGCTATAAATAAATACTGTGCACCCTCTTCTTTTCCTTGACTATTGATAAAAAAGTGTCCATAAGAAGCAAAAATAAGAACAGAGGTACAAAGAATCATCCAAGTTACAGAAATATGCTAAACAAAAAAGGATGCAACCATAAAACCACAGAATATTCAAGCTGTGGAAACATCAGAGTAAACAAAGATACTCAAAACACGAAAGGTGGAAACAAACAAACGGGATGCCACCATTAAGTCACAGAACATGCACATAACCATCACAACTTGACTTGCCTGCTTACCAAATAACGATGCAATCAGAGAAACAAGCCGCTCCTCCAACTCCTCCTGATAACGCTCCTTCTTGTTCTTCTTGTTAGTGGGAATCTACAGAAAACAAGATACAAACCATTACATTCTACTAATTAGACAAAATAGGTGCAAAGTTAACCATCTTTACATTGATTAGAAACATAACAACACTAGCCTTACCTTACCCATAAAAGCAGAAAATACCGTCTTCAACCCCAAAACATCAATGAAACGTTCACAAGCAGGTGGGTATTTGGTCATGGCAAAGTCCAGCGCCCTTATAGCCGACCCATAAGCTGACTTCTTATGCTTCATGATAATAATCATCAACTCCACACCTTCATCCTTGACAAACCTCTCCTTGTTCTCCAACGGCATCAACAAACAGCACAAGCAGTCGAACAAATTCTCCAGCATTTCGGCCTCGTCTTCGCTTTTCGGGTCCCTGTTCTTGTACATCGCCACCGCCTTAAGCAGCACATCCACACCGCTCATCTCCCCCAGCTTAACCTGATTCGCGGGGCTAGTCTGCAGGAGTATGGCCAATATCTCCGACGCGTACTGCTTTGTTTCGTCGAAATCCCTCACCTTAATCTTCCCCATCAGCCACTTCATCAGATTGGTCTTATCGCACACCAATTCCGCCACCGCCGGCTTCACCTCGATCAGATTTTCGATCGTCGCCAGAGTGCCGTACACGGCGGCGGCCTCCTCAGGGTCCGAATCGTTCAGCCGGTGCAGATTCTGGACGAGCAGCTCAAGCACATTGTTCTCCACCAAGGCATCGACGAGAACCCTAGCGGACTCCTCGTGCTCGTCGAAGACCTCCTCCTCCGTCAGCTCCTGGAGCAATTGGACGACGTCGATCGCAATGTCGGTGTTCTCGTGGCCGAGGAGGTTGAGAATCGACGGCACGGAGTTGAGCGCGACGAGCTCCGGGTACAAATCCGGAGCTCCGGAGAGGGCCTTGAGCTTCTGGAGGTCGTCGTGGAGCTCGATTTCGGAGTCGGCGAAGCGCTCGGGCTGGTCCGGGTACTTGAGCCGGGCGCCGATGTTGTCCTTGAGGCGGCGCTCGAACGAGAGCACTATCTTCTTTAGGGTTCTGAGGTCGAGCGCCTCCACGCCGTTCTGCGATTTCTCGAGCTCCTCCAGGATCGACAGGTCGATGTCGTCGTTGTTGCTCATGGTGCCGCCGTTCGGAACGGCGTCGTCGCGTCTGCGTTTTCCGTTGGGGTTCAGGCCGTCGACGGCTTGCATAGCTTTCTTCTCTTCTTCTTCAAACCCTACTGGCGCTCAAAGACGTCGTCGAGTTTCTTCAGTAGCCGGAGTATTCCAAAGTCGTTTTATGTACGAAAGTTACCGGGTGTCCGCATTGGGCCATTTTATTTTGGGCCTAGATACTTTTTGGAAGCAATAAGGCTTCTTTTGGGTTTGCCTCAGGTTTACTAATCTGGATCGGGTTTGATCGCGTTGAACGGGAATCGGTTCAACGGGGAATCATTCCTCATTATGTGTTTTTTAGTAAGCATATGGAATATGCATGGAATTGACGTGTACTCTGATTTATGATGATTATGTTTTTGTAAAGTTGTCCAAAACCCACAAGTTGCCCAACACCTCGCCCAAACCCAATGAGAAGTTGCCCAAAACCAACAAGTTGCCTCAAAAGAAGACCCCCAGCCAAAGTTGATTTATTTATGTCCACTATACATACACATGTTTATTGCTTAGTGCTGTTTGTAGAAATGATGAGGTAGAGGAAGGCAACGGTCTTCTTTGACATACTAATTGACAAGGAAAAGGCATGCAAAATTATAATGGAGCTGTTTGCATCCCGAAGATAGTTGAGAACTTCCGGGCATTTTGTCACATGATCTTGTCCACGCTTGTGACATTGTCTATTTAGGTTGAGCAAAACAATTTCATCGACTTCGCTTACTTTAGGTTGGGTTTTACTCATTATTTTAGCTAAAAAATAAACGGTTATGTAGCTGAAATTTTCAGCAGAATGTATACATACCCTGACATGTATGTTGACATGTATTCGATAAACATACACGTGCATGTTGACGTGTATTCGATAAACATACACGATCAAGCAGGCAACCCCATGCACAACTGTAAACACGAAAATCCTGCGACAAATGAGACAAGAACACGTGTACAAAATAAAATTTGTATTTAATTCAATGCGAAAGGGTTACAATCTCTGTTTAATCCTCTGATTCTATCTCCAATAACAAATACAAAGCAACGTAAAAAATGTAAAAGGTGTTTCGTTTGACCAAGGGCCGTAGAGGCTTGATCTTGATCAAACGTTTAAAACGAAGAACCGGCACTAGGCTTGTTGGTTCTTCACAAGTGTGTGGAGGAGGTTTGGTTTCTTCAATTTCGGGTTTGCGCGAAATCGAAGTCTAAGTGTGGAGGGAGTTTGGTTTCTTCAATTTCGGGTTTGCGCGAAATTGAAGTCTAAGTGTGGAGTGTCGAAGTCTGAAGTCTGGACGTGTGTGTAGTCCAAAAATCCGAATTTTGAATCCCCTTTTCTTTGGTTTTGGGTCTTGTATATATAGGCGTGCGTAGGGTTTTTTTTTGACTTGAATGCTTTCCCTCTTCCGCCTCTTGATTCGTGGGGATCTTGGTTTTATGACTGAAGCTCTCCTTTTGTAAAAGCTTCGTGGGATCTTGGTTTTATGACTGAAGCTCTCCTTTTGTAAAAGCTTCCTGTTTGCTGTTTTGGTCTTCATGGAATTAAGACCAACAACATGACTTGATACATGAGCTTTAATAGCATGATTGATCCTCCTTCCACCGAATCATTCATGCGGTCCGATTTGTCTTTATTGGCGCATGCGGGTCTTACCAAATAAGTGATTTGTATGATTTTTTGACAAACCAAATTTCCTTTAGTTTAGTCCAAGTGAATCCACTTTGTCTTCATTCGAACCTTCCAATTTGGCCACGCCATCCACGGGTCTAGCTTGCCTTCATTGCTGCATGTATACTTAGCCAAATATGCGATGCGGTTTGTTTTGGTTTAGAAGCTCTGATCTTTTGTCTTCATTGTTGTAAAAGAATCCTACCAAATCAGATAACCTTCCTGTCTTTTTGATGAGTTGACGAATCATCTTTTCTTTCATTTAGTCCAAACGAAAGATGCACCAAATCACCTTGAATTAACTCCTCATATGAACGGAAATAAATCATGGGATTCATTGGGATTTTACTTGTCTTTCACGTGCTTCATTATGCTATGTCGTAGGAGGTAAATTTTGTCATACTTTGGTGTATTGACACCAATTGCCTTAAATTGACTCTTGTCATAGAAGGACGTCACATCTAATGGATGGATGTGGCTTCACAATTTGAGATATCGACTGCATCTTTATGATATAATTCGAGAGTCTTGATAGGCAATCGTACGTGTCACATATGTGTTGTGACATTCGGAATTTATGACATACGTGTTGTCTTGTAAATACTCCAATAAATTTAATACCGAATTTTATGTGTCTACAAATTGCCCCCACTTCAAGTACGTCGTAGGTGTGCATTTGTCATGTATCGAAGACGTAGCTTGAAGTTCTTTAGTGAAGTAACCGACTTCATCTAAGCGAATCATGGTTCCTTTCATTATGCAGGACATAAAAATGAGGTAACCAATTTGCATGGCCTGATCTTCACAAGTGTGATCCGTTACCAATATCTTTAATGCTACATATATGTGTGTGTGCAGCTATTTTGCCGCCAAGCCCCGCTGCTGCCAAGGATTTGTTTTCCTTTTCTCTTGTCCATAACGATCAACCGGGATACGAATTTTAATGCCCTCTACCTCTTGGAATTAATTAATCCTTGAGCTGTAATCAATCATATCCCTATAAAGAGAGTCTAGACAACGAGGTTGGTTCCATGCGGTTTTCAAATTGCGTAAGCCATTTCATACCTTGTCTTGAATAATGGATTATTCTGAGGCACCTCCTTCTCTTTTGTCTTTTCTTGTTTTATTGTTTGGACTCATCAGTTGACTCTCTTTTGTTGTTTGTTTGCCCCCACTTTTGTAGGTATCTTTGAAGACTTTTGCGGATGTGACGGTTCAGCGAGACTTCAATGACTTCACAGCAACATCAAGTAGCCTTTGAATTTGGCATTGGGCCTTTTGTTTGTCTCTGTTATCTCTTGTATCATCGAGCTCATCACTTGGTCTTGAAACTTGGTTCTACTTTGCATTCTTGGTCTTGCGCCGCCTCACCATCTTTTTGTCGTCAAGCATCACTAGTGGTTCGCTCTTGGTCTAACTCCACAACTTCGCATGCGTGGCTCGTCTGTTTGGCTTGATCCATTGAGTTGGTGATAGCCTTTTGTGGATCCTTGATCTTCTTGTCATCGGAGCTATCAACGGAAACTGCTTGTCTTTTGGTTTGATCTATTAAGTTGGTGATAACCTTTTGTGGGTCATTGGTCTTCTTGTCACCGAAGCTTTCAACGAGAACTGCTTGTCTTTTGGTTTGATCCATTAAGTTGGTGATAATCCTTTCCAAGTCCTCAATCCTCTTGTCAACGTAGCTAACGGAAACTGCTTGTCTTCTTTGGTTTGACCCATTAAGTTGGTGATAACCTCTTCTTGTGATCACACCGAAAATTGTTGGGTACTTAATCCTTAATGGTAGGCGCACCACTCCTAATTTCAGAAACAGCTGATACGGGTCTTTCTCTTCACCTTGAATCATGGTGCGAAGAAGCGTCGTGCCAACTTAGTGATTTCAGGCAATCGTCTAACAATGACTGTTATGCTCAAGTTCTAGTGTTGAAATCTTCTACTCATGAGTTAAAGGCGCCTGTGGATGCTTTTGAACTTCTTGGTCACCGTATTCGTGAAGGCACAACAACTTGGGGCGCCACCCTTCCGACCATTGGAGAGTCTACACGCACTGAATTTTACCGGGAGTGGCTGGAGTAGCTCGTTGTCAAGACGTCATTTATCTCGTAAGCTCTGCCAATGTTCGACTAGAAGAGCTGAGGAAGGAATCAACAAGACTTGGAAAGCCAAACAGCAATCGTAGAGGCTTCCGTTCTGTCAGCCGAAGATGATGAGAAGTTGAAGGCACTGCTTAAGAGTTATGAAGACCGAGTTGATGAGATTAGGAATATGATCTTGGAAGGACCTATGTCATGCTTGTACCTTTTTTCCTTTCAAATTTTGTAATCAGGTCGACACATGCGTGTTGAAATTTATGGAATTAAAGTATTTCAATTCTTCATAAATTACTTTATGTGCTGTCTTAGTAACCACAGTCCCTTTTGTTTGACCTGCACCGCTTGCTTTCTTTATTGCATTCCTTATTGATCAAGCAACTCTATGCTTGTTTGTGGTAGCCTTTCTTTATCAAAACAAGTTGTAGACCTGCACCGTTTGCTTCCTTTCAATACCTTATTTGAAAATTGTCTTCTTGTGGGATTGATCAGCAAGTTGATTGCACAAAGTTCCAACTATCTATTTGTCTTTATCGCCAAGTCTTTTGGTTGGCTTCAACTTAAACTTTCAGCAGGGAACCTGCGTACTTGACTTCTTCTTTCTCCATGTGACGTGTAGTGCAACAGAAGAGACTACTTTTTTTCTTGGCTCTTTGCTCCCATGTCGATAGTCACAGCGATAGCAGTTCTGTTGCCGCATCTCAAGAGAAAGTTACTTGCATTTTCTTGAGCATGCCTGTCTAAAATAATCTCCAAGATCCCTTGAATCGCAACACCAGCGTGTACATACTTCTCACAGCAGCGGTGAGACGTCCGTGTCTCCTCAATGCTTGTCTCGGATGGTGTTCTGCCCTTCTTTATGTTTGTTTTGTTTGTGTGACTGAACCTGGAGTTGGATGTCCAAGCTGCCTACGTACCCTCTTTGACAAGGGATCAAGTCATGACGTAGTTCAAATGGTTTTGGTTTTGGTTTTGGGTTTTTTTTTTTTTTTTTTTTTTGTGTCCTAACTTTTGCTTGAGCCGCCCTTTCGGGTTTTCAACTCAACGGACTTTATTTTAGCTCTAACTTTTGCCTAGGCCGCCCTTTCGGGTTTTCAACCTAGCGAGCTCTCTTCTCTCTTTTTTTTTTTCTCTCTTTTTTTTTTTGGGTTTTGCCGTACGCAGTTTTAAGCTCGTGCGGGCCAGGAGCGGAATGCACACATCAAGTATAGCATTGTTTCAGGAACTTGTTGTTGATGGGACCAACCCTTAACCCACCATCAGCCATGATCGGTAATGGAAAATCATCTTCGAGGCATGCGTTGTTCAAGTCACAAAAGTCTATGCAAATACGTATCTTTCCATTCTTTTTTTCCACGGGTACAATGTTGGCTATCCTCTTAGGATACTTCACTTCTCTAATGAACCCAGCCGCGATTAACCTATCAACTTCGGCTTTGCGAGTTCCCAAGTCTAATTTCTTCAGTTCATTTACAGTCGGTTGCCCCCCATTTTTGAGTACTGGTGGAGCTCTATCAACTTCATCATCGGATTCGTCTGGGTCCCCGACCTCCTCAAATGTAACATGATGTACACATTGGATTGTTTCTTTCTCATTGTCATCCTTGTCATATTGCTCAGACGGCGACTGACCGGTATATATAATTGTCCGCCGTTTTACCTTGAGCTGACCATCTATACTCACATCCAAAGTTGAGCGTCGTTTCATGCGCGAAGGGATGAGACTACGAATCTCCTGTTCTTCCACTAGTTCCACATGATCTTGGTTTTCTATCTCAAGTTCTTCATTTCCTCCGGTTTCAACTTGTAGCCGTTCTAAAGCGGGCCTTCTTAATTCCGAATTACTTTCACCCCTCTTATCACCTCGTTCGCTCAATGTACTGAATACTGAGGTTTGTGGAGTTAATGCAGCCATGCGACTGAACACTGAGGGACGTGTAGTTGTCCTACCGATGCGGTTGAAAACCGATACTCGAGGAGTTTGTCTAATCATGCGATCAAATACCGAGGTTCGTGGAGTTGATCTATTAAGACGACCGAATGCTGAATTCCTTGTTATAGAGCTTGATCCCTCTCCTTCTTCCAATTCTTCTATTGTGATATGCTTAGTTTCGGCCCTCGCTCGTCTTGTCTTGGAAGATATCTTGATAAATGCTACTGGTTTAAAACCGAGGCCTGCTCTCCCCGAATCAACTGCGTAGCCTTGCTCCTTTAGCTTCTTTTGAGTATCATTGAGACCGTGTGGATTTTCCCCTGTGACATCTGGACTGAGTTTTCCAAGTGATGCAGATGCTCCAAAATCATATCCGGCCTTTGCTAAAAGTTTATAGGCATTGGGGTCAAAGCCTTCCTTTGTCCTTTTATCTGGCAGGTCAATGTTGTCCAAAGTACTTTCTCCTTGTTTGATAAATCTCTCACTTGAAATCTTTGACGAGCTGACTTTGGATAGCTTGGGGAGCGGTAGGGTCGTAAATGACTTCAAAAGCTCAACATCTTTTTTATCAAACTTTCTTGGCTCATCTATCTTGAGTCTTTCGCCAAAAGGAGATTGTCCCTCTTTCCGTTGTGATAAAGGTATGTAGCGAAGCACTGGGGCTGGTGAAGACGAGGACTCACACCTTTCGAGAAGTACGCGGTTAGTCTGTTTATCCAAACCACTTTTTAGTGCACTTTCATTTCCATCCTCACTTGGCTTAGCTTCCTCCATTGGCTTAACCTCATGCATGACATGCTTGTCCATGTAAAACTTGGCATCAGCGAAGTGTGACTCCGCTTCGGTAAAAGGCTTGTTGTCACCTAAAACCCTTTTTACACCATTTTTGTAGAATTTGAAGCATTGATGTAGGGTCGAGGGGATGACTCCATTCTCATGAACCCATGGCCTTCCTAGGAGTACATTGTATGAGGTCCTCGCGTCGATCACTTGAAAAAGTGTATGTGATTTTAGCTCTCCTATCATGAGTTCAAGCCTGATCATGCCCATGGCTCTTCTCCCTCCTTGATCGAAGCCTTGAATCATAAGACGACTTCGAGACAACTGATCT
The DNA here is from genome assembly GCA_033992175.1 of Spiraea crenata. NCBI lineage: Eukaryota > Viridiplantae > Streptophyta > Magnoliopsida > Rosales > Rosaceae > Spiraea > Spiraea crenata. The sequence continues at coordinate 2,086,865 of JAVBHV010000058.1, read as the reverse complement.
GGGGTGATTCCTAGCTTTATCATTGTTGACTTCGGAAGTATGTTTACAGCGGAGCCTCCATCTACAAGCATGCGACCAATTTTCTGTTCCTTCATGTAGCCTGACACGAATAATGGACGATTGTGTGGTTGTGATCCCAACATTAGATCCTCGTCAGTGAACGTGATAGAAGTGCAAGCGGCGCAGCACATGGTGCATTCATGGGGTCGAAGCTCTAAATCACCAACTTTGTATACTTGAGACAAGTAAATCTTTGGATTCATTAATACTTCAACCAAGGCTCGGCGTATTTCCTCAGGGAGCTTCATTGCTTGCTCGAGACTAAAGTGAGGGGGTAAACTTTCTATTTGCTGCAGTACTTCTCCTTGTCTAGCAGTCTCTTCGGTTTCAACAGCAAGTGCCGCTCTCGAAGTGTCATCGTCACCAGTTCCATTTAATGACTCATCATCATCTATTTCATAACAAGTCGTCATGTGGACCTCCTCTACTAGTTTATTTTGAAAGAAGCCTTTAGGGAAATACTCATGTAATTTAATGGGGTTGCGCAACTTTAGACCTTGGGACCCATTTTCGAATGTGGGCTTCTCTTTTCTAATGATCCTGCCCCCATGCTTTAAGTGCGGCTCCTTAACTTGCTTTTCTTTATTTTGCCGAACGACCACTGGTGCTTGAATATGCCTCTTGCGTGATCTTTTGTGAGATACAAGCGTCCATCCTTCATTATCGTCAGTAAGCTGATTGTCATGACTTCTTGTTGTCATTGTTGTATCCATTGATGCAGAGCACATGATGGACCAATATACTGGGTCGAAGGATCTGAACACAATTGACGTAGTATTTGCGGTCGCTGCCTCTTCGACATCCAACTCAATCTTCCCTTGTCTAGCTAACTTCATGATGAGCTCTTTTAAGACAAAACACTTCTCCACTGGATGACTAATGATTCGATGAAATTTGCAATACTTTGGATCTTTCACCTTGTTTATTTCTTCAGGCCGCTTACATTCAGGGAGTTCAATCACCTTGTTTTCAAGTAGATCTTCTAACATCCCAGCCACATCCGAATCGGGGAAAGGATATTTCTTCTCCTCCAACTCTTTCAATATATGACGACTTTTTTCCTGATCTCGGGCTAGCTCTGGCTGCAGTACTTCTTTCTTTTTGTCTCGACTAGAGATCCTTACTGGCGCGGTGTTGATTGTCATCGCTTCCTTAGTGGGTTTTGTTCCACATATCCTGTCTTTTCTATCAAAGAAAGCTTCCGTCTTCCCGCCGTGACTAGCGATGCTTATCTCCATGTCATGTGCGCGAGTTGCTAACTCTTCGAAAGTTCGAGGCTTTATTCCCTGCAAAATATACAGCAAACCCCAATGCATGCCTTGGATACACATCTCTACGGCGGATATTTCTGACAATCTATCTTTGCAATCCAAACTTAATGACCTCCAACGGTTAATGTAGTCAACAACAGGTTCATCTTTCCATTGCTTTGTGCTCGTGAGTTCCATCATGCTAACAGTACGACGAGTGCTATAAAATCGGTTCAAGAATTCTCGCTCCATGTGGTCCCAACTATCAATGGATTCGGGCTCTAAATCTGTATACCAATCAAATGCATTCCCTTTCAATGAACGGACGAACTGCTTGACAAGATAGTCACCTTCCGTCCCAGCATTGTTGCAAGTCTCGACGAAATGCGCAACGTGCTGCTTTGGGTTTCCTTTCCCATCAAAGTGTTGAAATTTAGGTGGTTGATACCCCGTCGGCATGCGCAAGCTATCCACCCTTCTAGTATACGGCTTGGAGTACATCAAAGTGTCTCGAGAAGGTCCTCCATATTGAGCTCTTATTGTGTTTGTAATCATATCCTGAAGTTTCTGCACGGAAAATGCATCCACTGTCATCTCAGACTTTGTGTTTTTCGGCTCGGGTTTGTCTTCGTGTCGTGAACCTCCTTCATTTGAACTCGTGCCAATGTGAATGCTCTTCCCAGGACCTTGCCCAAACGCTTTCATTTGCTCCATCTTGTTCATCAGAGAAGCGATCTGCATGTCCTTTTCCTCCACGGTCCTTGTCAGCTTTTTTATCGCCTCATTCATTTGGGCAAGTTGTTCTTCCACAGTTAAAGCCCCTGCCATCATGACTTGTACATCCATGGAAGATGACTCGTTCGTGTAGAATGACGGTCCTATGTATGTTTCCTTCAATTGATCCTTGATTGGAGATCCGTGATATGACCCAGTACTTGAATCAGCATCGGATACAGGGGAGGGCGACCGTTCCCTCGAGTTGTGCACAAAGAGACCTTGCTCGTTCCCTTGAGGATCTTGATCTCCTTGCTTCTTTGCAGCCAATGAAGCTAGGCTAATGACTGGCTCGCGGTCCCGCTGCGCAGCTCGAAAGTTGGAAGGAAGCGGTAGAAACGTGGCTTGTTGAGTTGCCAACGCTTGCTTCGCTTTTCCTCTTGTGACCACACCAGTAGAGTCGCCACTCGAGATGGAGCCACCACCAATATTCTTGCTTCTACTTTCCAAGGAGGTTTGGATCCTCTTTGGAGCCATTGGTGTTGAATTCGAAATTGGAGAAGGAGATGAGAGGCAGAGATGTCCCACTGGGCGTGCCAAATTTGTAAACACGAAAATCCTGCGACAAATGAGACAAGAACACGTGTACAAAATAAAATTTGTATTTAATTCAATGCGAAAGGGTTACAATCTCTGTTTAATCCTCTGATTCTATCTCCAATAACAAATACAAAGCAACGTAAAAAATGTAAAAGGTGTTTCGTTTGACCAAGGGCCGTAGAGGCTTGATCTTGATCAAACGTTTAAAACGAAGAACCGGCACTAGGCTTGTTGGTTCTTCACAAGTGTGTGGAGGAGGTTTGGTTTCTTCAATTTCGGGTTTGCGCGAAATCGAAGTCTAAGTGTGGAGGGAGTTTGGTTTCTTCAATTTCGGGTTTGCGCGAAATTGAAGTCTAAGTGTGGAGTGTCGAAGTCTGAAGTCTGGACGTGTGTGTAGTCCAAAAATCCGAATTTTGAATCCCCTTTTCTTTGGTTTTGGGTCTTGTATATATAGGCGTGCGTAGGGTTTTTTTTTGACTTGAATGCTTTCCCTCTTCCGCCTCTTGATTCGTGGGGATCTTGGTTTTATGACTGAAGCTCTCCTTTTGTAAAAGCTTCGTGGGATCTTGGTTTTATGACTGAAGCTCTCCTTTTGTAAAAGCTTCCTGTTTGCTGTTTTGGTCTTCATGGAATTAAGACCAACAACATGACTTGATACATGAGCTTTAATAGCATGATTGATCCTCCTTCCACCGAATCATTCATGCGGTCCGATTTGTCTTTATTGGCGCATGCGGGTCTTACCAAATAAGTGATTTGTATGATTTTTTGACAAACCAAATTTCCTTTAGTTTAGTCCAAGTGAATCCACTTTGTCTTCATTCGAACCTTCCAATTTGGCCACGCCATCCACGGGTCTAGCTTGCCTTCATTGCTGCATGTATACTTAGCCAAATATGCGATGCGGTTTGTTTTGGTTTAGAAGCTCTGATCTTTTGTCTTCATTGTTGTAAAAGAATCCTACCAAATCAGATAACCTTCCTGTCTTTTTGATGAGTTGACGAATCATCTTTTCTTTCATTTAGTCCAAACGAAAGATGCACCAAATCACCTTGAATTAACTCCTCATATGAACGGAAATAAATCATGGGATTCATTGGGATTTTACTTGTCTTTCACGTGCTTCATTATGCTATGTCGTAGGAGGTAAATTTTGTCATACCTTGGTGTATTGACACCAATTGCCTTAAATTGACTCTTGTCATAGAAGGACGTCACATCTAATGGATGGATGTGGCTTCACAATTTGAGATATCGACTGCATCTTTATGATATAATTCGAGAGTCTTGATAGGCAATCGTACGTGTCACATATGTGTTGTGACATTCGGAATTTATGACATACGTGTTGTCTTGTAAATACTCCAATAAATTTAATACCGAATTTTATGTGTCTACAACAACTACTAGTAAAAAGCATGTATGTTGACATGTATTTGATAAACATACATGTGTGTTGATGACATCATCCATTCTAGGTAGGAAACATGAAAGCTGGAATTATCAAGAAAAAGTTAACCAAGTTGTACATGGACGACTATTATTGTACTTCTACTATTTTGTAGAAATAAATCCGCAAAAAAAAAAAATTTAAAAATCTCACTAAATTATTAATATAGATAATAACATTGTCATTGACCTTAATTTACAAATACAAAGAGATGTATGTACGTCTCCTTAGACCAAATCCATCATTGAAACTCGTGATTTTTTCCTTAATTTTACTAACAAACCTGCTTTATTTGAAAATGAGGCGGTAAGGAATGTGCCTATCCCAGAATATGTGAGCTCTCATCTCATTAGAGACACTACTCCTCCTTCTCCTCGTGAGCCTACTCCTCCACTTGATCATACTCCTAATAAAAGAAAACGGAAAAATAGTGAAGGACCAAGTAAGTTACTGATTTGGATTACAAGATCAAGATATTGAAACATATATATAGTTTATTGCCTTTATGATTAATAACTTTCTCATATCTATATTCATTACCATATGGTATAAATAATGATTAAGGAAGAAATAAATCATCAAAAAACTAAACCATTGTTGATGAAGATGGTGGAGGGGATTATATACACATTAATGATCTTTGTAATTTTTATTTTGGTGATGATGATAATGAAGTAAATGAAGATTTTATAGATGATGTCGAAGACTTCAATAGTATTGATGTTGCTTAAGGTTTGTTTCTTTGTTTGATGATATGGATTTTGACTTAATTATCATGTATGATTGGTATTGGATAATATTTTCCTATAATAAATTTTAAAATAGTTTTTCATAGTTACGACTTACTAATTCTTGAAATGCTTAAAGTTCTTACTAATGCTCGAAACGCTTAAACTTTAGTGAGGTTACCACCAAATGCCTCGCCTTACGCCTTAACATTTTAAAATATTGATTGTATACGAAGATTTATTGACTCAGGTGGTATATCTTTGTTTCTTGATTTGCGGTTTGGTGGTTCAAAACTTTAGGGCGGTATAAGCAGCTTGAGTGGTAAATGGCAAATGATGTGAATGATGTTAGGAAATGTCGTAAATGATGTTTTATTGTTTTTATTTGATAAATGAGTTATCCTGTCCATCTTTCTTTTTAACAAGGATATCGTTGTTGCCATTGATCAGTTGCGGTCACAACATGACAGAATGTTGGAAGCTCCTATCACTATTGATAACGTATATATAATTGATGATCGAGCAGGCATCCTTATTCTTCCGAACCACAACAACAAATTTAGAATTGAGTCTGGTGATCAAATTATGATCTTGGTCAATGAAATATTTGGGGATGGCAGCCAAGGACCAGAGGGGTTGATGCACTTTAGCTGACAGTCAACCATAGCAAGGAAATGTATTCCCACTGACTTACTATTGCAAATAAGCAGGCTTTTTTTCAGTCCGCATTTTAAATCCCTATGGTATCATCCTCTGCATCAATCACGTGAATAAAGATTATGTTTTCCAGAAGAAAAGTGTGTATGTCCGTCTGCGGGTGATAAGCAGAAGAAAAGTGTAATTTAGTACTCATCATATACCAGTGTTTTCCAGATGTAGCTCATGAATCGAACATCCCGATTTGAGACAATAGTCTTAGGCAAGTTGTGCAAGCGAACCACTTCACTCATAAAGGTCTTCACCACCTTAGAGGCATCATATGTCTTTGAACAAAGTCCATGCTTACATCCAGCCATGGGGCATGAGGGAGGGGTAACAGAGTGTATAATCTGATATTCTGCTTCTTGTGTTTGGCTAGTTCACACATGCGACATCTTCCTATGATCTAGGCAACATCCCTCTTGAGGCTAGGCCCATAAAATTTGTCTTCAACAAGAGCTATGGTCTTATCCCTTCCAAAATGTCCAGCGTGCAATTCTAAATAAGGAAGGTTTGCTAGATACATAGCTTATTCCCTTTAAACTGATATCCATCTTATGAGACAAAGTCACTGCTTGCTGCATCATTCTCCAGGAGCGAAGCATAAATGTTGCGAAGTCAAGGCAAGTTGGATAGTCATCTATCATTCTGTCAAACCAGTAACCTCAATTCCTATAGTAGATGTAAGCACATCTTTATGGCTCAGCGATCCGCTGGTTTATTCTCCGTTTCGGCTTTATAAGAAAGAACAACAAATTCTCAATACTTTGGTACACATATTAATTTTTTTTTTTTTTTAAAAAGGCAAGTGTAACTCTTCCGTACGCATATTAATTAAAGGATCAGGTGTAATTCATTGGGTCTTGAGACCGACTGATAAAATATTAAATATCTAATGCGCCAAAGTCGTAACTGTCCGATCGACTCCATTACAATCCAATGACTGGCATTGACTTATGACTGATTGATGCAAGAAATTGACTGACACTAGTCTTGTCAGTCCTTCAATAAAGTAAAAACTTAATAATTTCCGGAAACATTTTTGCTAACCACCCAAAAAGGGGTGGTAATGCTCACCACCCCTTTTTGGTGGTTAGCAAAAATACACTCATAATTTCTAGTATTTTCTCACACCAAACACAAGATCCATAATCGAATTGTGGCTTTCTACATTACTGGTTCGTAAGTTCTTCTTTTCTATCAACAATGGCAAAAATATTTTGAGATTTCACTTATTATATTTCTGAATAAGAATTTTGTGCTTGCCTCGTGGTTGATTAGAAAAATTAAGTATCGTACAACCCATTTGAGGAAATTTCTTGATTTATTTGTTTGATTTGGTTTGATCTTGTTTGTTTTGTTGCATTTTCGTTTGAAATCGTAGTCGTTTGAAAGAACACTTCAATTTCATGCTTCTTTAGAATTGTTGAATTGGTGTAATTTGATGCTTGTAAACTATAGTTGGCAAAAGTCACCAATGCATAAAAAGAAAGTTGTCAAATAGCCTTAGTCATCCCTCTCTAGTTTACTAACACTCGAGATTTAAATTTTTTTTTTATACTACTGAAATTAGAGGTGGAGTGGATGAACTGACATAATAGCTTAGTTTTCTCAAACACAGAAAATGGTAGGGAATAGCTACCAACCTATTAAAATGAAAAAATATTCCAGGTACAATCTAAACGCGCCTCTTGAGCTGATGCTGCTTAACCGTGTTACCTTGCGAAACATGTTGGAGATAGATAGGATAGGGCCCCTTGGCCATCAATCTCAATGGAGTTTTATAACGGGCTTCTTTGGGGAAAACGTGCAACGCGTACAGGAAAAATATCGAATAATCATTCAGTAAGTTATCTATTTATGCTATTATGTCAGTAATACATTGTTCTGTCATCCAAACCATGACATATCACGTATACCAAACCAGTTGATAGTATTCAATAACACTAGCTATGAGTGAATAAGAAAGAGGAAGATGATGTAATTATGTTAGGAAATGTGGTAAATGATGTTTTCAATTTTTTTTTTTTGATAAATTAGTAATCTTGCTTATCTTTTTTTTTTTTAACAGGGACATTATTGTTGCGATTGATCAGTTGTGGTCACCACAGGACGGAATGTTGGAACCTCTTATCACTCCTGATAACGTCGATATAATTGATGATCGAGCACACATCCATATTCTTCCAAACCACAGCGATAGATTTAGAATTGAGTCCGGTGATCAACTTACAATCTTGGTCAATGAAATACTTGGGGATGGCAGCTAAGGACCAGAGGAATTGAAGCACTTCTCTCATATGACAGTCAGACTCCAGTAAGGAAATTTATTCCTACCTACTTACTATGTCAAATTTTTACTTATGTTATTACATATAAAAGGTGTTTTTTTTTCCAGTCTGCAGTTTAAATCCTTATGGTATCATCATCTGCTTCAATCACGTGAAGAAAGATGATGGTTTCCAATTGATGTTGTACATCACCTCAACAACAATTGTATTGGTTAGAAAAGTGAAATGGATCGCAAGTTCAAGGGTCGTTAGTATCAATACAACTTGCAGAATCTCATTCCTAATGTTATAGGCTTTCGGACTATCCTTACCCATAGATAAACTATTTCGGAAGCATTAAAGTACTCGAGAAATCTTGTTTAATGCTTCTTTTTTTAAAAAAAAAAATTGTTTTCATTTTAGAATTGCTCATATGTAAATTTAAGTGGGTTATTTGAGTCTATTTATAAGCAGCTGTTGAATTTAGATTATTGTTGCCCACTTTTTAGAGGATTGAAAAGTGCAATATTCACAAGATTGTTGGGTAGAACATTGTTTTAAAGAGAATTTAGGGTTACTATATGAGTTTTGTTAGGTACAATGCGATGTTACTATTTGCTATATAATGTGTGTTTAGATGCAGGTTTAGCCATCGGATAAAGTTTTCTTACAGAGTCAATTAATGTTGTGTTATTGAAAATTCGTCTCGCCCTACATCATATCATCTTTGCTAAAAATTCATCTACAATTATTGATTAGGATTACAATCAGTTTATCTATTATTTTGAGACCATGTTAATTTGCTCGCTACTTAGTATGATTTATGTATGTTAATAAACTATTATGATAGACAGATTATAGATGTTTTTACTCTTCTCTCTTTTTATTGTTGGTGTATTTCTTTTTTTTTTTCTTTTTTTTTTATCTTCGCATCGTGAAATTTTTCTCTCTCTCTCTCTCTCTCTCTCTCTCTCTCCGTGTATATGTCAATGAATAAGTTTAGAGCTCTACACATATTATAATTCTTTACAACACCGCAGCATCGCACAAACACTTTTCTTGATACTTCGATTCTGAATTAATTCGAGATTTGACATTAACTACTTAAGTGAGACCAATGAGTCAGCCAAATTATAGTAGTTAGATATGTCGTATTCGGGGTCGGAGATTTCTACTAACATTTAATAACTAGTCACAACATGACTTACTACATTGAGAAAGAAACTTGAAAAAGGATATAACATTTATAGACCATATGAGGGGATCCTTTCTCAAATGACCTATCATTTCAGTTGAAAATGGAGACTTAATGAGAGTTTTTTTTTTTTTTTTTTTTTTCTAATCATGAGGGTGACAATTGACAATGTGTGATCAGAAAGTCACATTACATTCAAGTTTATGACTAGGTGACAATAAATTATGTGTTCACAAAATGGTTCCCTTTTTATATTCACTTATTTCTTACTTAATTATTAATGTCTTAAAAATATTAGTTCACAATAATTATTTACTAGCCAAAATAGGATAAAAGAAAGTGTTACCATATCTACCGAATGGTGTAGCCATGTAGGCAATTGGTTGGAGCTAAGCTAAGAATATCCTTTGGTCTTAGTCTATGAAAGTAAAGATCATATTGATGCCAATACACATCAAAATGGCCAAGCCTAGATTTGTAAATTATACACGAAACAAAACTTTCAATTCAAACGATTGTGATTGAGGAAGATACGCTCCTCGACTACTGGTTTGATACCTTGCAAAAAAAGGATTGGATGCGCTAATAAAATTTGTAAAGAACTTTGAACTCTTTGGTGGCCAATCGTCCACAATTATGTTCTAATATAAAATAAAATGTATGTGTGATTGAGAAAAAAAAAACCGCATATGGCAGTCCAAATGTAGAAATTCAATCAAGTATATGGCATTCCTCAACCCTTTCAAGTTTGTCATAAGCAAAGGACAAACACTCTCAAAGGGTACCCAGGAAAGCTTTTTGATGACAAGTAATTGAAAGAAACATGTAAATGATCTTGACGTGGCAAATGGGGTACACACATTTTACTCAATGATTATCTTCAAACTTTCTCCATCTTACTGCCTAGAATGACTAATAATGTAAATTTTGGCATATTAAATCGGGCGTTGGGTGTATGCTGGCATGTTTCGTTAATGAGGGCGGCATCATTTGGAAAGAAAACCGACTTACATTGGATTAAGGGAAGAAACCAGTTAAAAAAACAGGAGGATGAGGAAAATGAGTGATACAGAGACCCAAGTCTGCATCTTTGAAAACAGAACATAGGGGGGCAAACCAACAAATTTAAGAGATAATAATATGAGGATTTGTACCAATGTAGATACTACATTAAGTAATACATAGGAAGCATCACATTTGTTAGCTGAAGATATCAATCATATTTGTGTCCAATAGCGTACATCAGTTGGATCTAAGTAAAGTCTCTTCGTATACAACATTCCTTGTGAAGACAGGCTAATTGCCTTATATGTGTTAACTGGATTCTATTCGGAACTTGATGGCCATTGTTTCCATCATTATTTGTCACTAAGTTATGGACATCAAAATTGCTACTTCCCTCATTGAATGGCTCAAATACTGTTTTTGTTGTATGTAACAAAAACCAAAAGGAGATTTGAAATTTTCATCCAAGCGTTGTTATGAAGATTGTGTATTTCAAAAATAAATAGAACAAAATCAAGTAGAAGGTTACTGTTATAAGCGGTTTCATGAACTGCAATGGGAGGTAAGTGAGTCCAATTAAGACGAGCTAACTGCCCTATATATTTTAAGCACATTCTATTCGAAACTTGATGGTCATTTCTTCCATAATTATTTGTCACTAAGTTTTGGACATCAACATTTGGTACAGGTTCAGTGGACATCAATTGCCATATAAGTTTTCACTACGAAATTGGTACTTTCAATATGGTTTTTGGAACTCTGTTTCTTTATTTCTTAATCTCATATTTTGCCTGCTAGAATGCTTCCGAATTTCATTGCTTTTGAATTTGTTGAGATTTATTTCATAGGTAGATCACCAGAATTGAAGGTGTTGATGTTCCATTACTAGTGTTGCACTTTGTGTCCGGCATTGGTTTCTGGCCAAACATTAGTCGTCAATCTAACAGGCGGTTATTCACAAATGAGATTTTCTTTCTCTAACTGTTTCTAGAGAGGTTTTGTATTTTCCAATCTCAATATAAGAATTTTCTGTTCAAAGTTTCACCCACTCCAAAACTCCAAATCCAAAATTTTAATCTTCTATATTCTTAAAAGTAATTAAGAATCTCTTTTATTAAAAACAAAATCGTCATTGATTGCTTTGCTGGCATCGGCGGCAAAGCCACTCAGTTTTGCCTCACTGTTTGCGCTTAGGAACTGGGAAATTGTTATGTTCCTCTGCAGTTTTAAGTTCTCAAGACATGGTATATGTGGTATGTGTTATCAATTTTGTCCCTCTAAATGAGGAACTTGTCCCTCATATTAGAGGTGAATATGTCTCTCGCATTAGAGGCGAATTTATCCCTCAAATTAAAGGCGTGTTCAGCAGTTTTCTATCTCTATAATTCTTGTGGAAGCTGAAGGCATTGTTCTGTTTGTTTTGGAAATTTCTGGCACGCTTGCCATGGCAGTGGTGGAGGCTGATAACAGTTGAGACAGTTATGCGGTTGATGATGATAAACTGCTAGCCATTTTCCGAAAACAGTTGCTATCGATGCCAGTTTTTTAACTCCATCAAGATATGTCCACTGATTTTTAAATTTATCGTTTCTTGCTTTATTTAAGTAGCATGTGGTATTTTATATGTTGAACAGTTATATTTATTAAATATTATTTTTAACATTAAATATTACTTGCGTGTTTTATTTGAATTTCTTATTTTCTAATTTTAGCTCAATCAGTATTTTTTTGGGTGACACATCTTTGTTTATTTGCGGTGCATCTAGCATGACTTTGTAACATGAAGGAGCACCTGATCTGACTTCATACTTTTATCATTAAAAATGTGATATCATACAATGCACTTTCTTATAACAAGTGCGCTTTAACTCTTAATTATAATGAGATTAACGCTTGAAAATTATTAATCTATACTTTTTGAAGCTATCTAAATATTTAAAAAAAAAAAAAAAAATCGGGCGTTAAAGATACTGATACAAAACGTGACATAACATGGCAACTGTCGATACACACACGTGCCAACATATGCGAACTGAAAACGGCATGAGATGATCATGAGAGTGTGCAGTCCACTCGAATTCAATTCTTCAATTTCCTCTCCATTTTCTCAGTCGAGAAGACAAGAACCCTAGCCTGGATAACAAAAGACAAGAGAAATCGAAGATGGCGAATCCGAAAGGTGAACGCAGAGTGTTGTTGCTATGCGGGGACTACATGGAAGACTACGAAGCGATGGTCCCCTTTCAAGCTTTGCAGGCTTACGGAGTCTCCGTCGACGCCGTCTGCCCCGGCAAGAAAGCCGGCGATATCTGCCCCACCGCCATCCACCAATTTTCTCCTGGTCACCAGGTCACCCTTTCCTCTTTTTGCTCCAAAAAAACTCACCGTCCGTTATCAAAATCGAATCATTCGAAAGTTTACTTGAGCCATCAATTTATGCATATTTTGCAAGTGATTTGTGTTTGTTGGTATAATTTTGTAATTGCGATCTTGGTGAACTTAGAAGCTCATGATTTGTGTTTGTTGGATTCCATCGCCTCTAGACGGATTAACTAGACCATAACATCGAAATTTAAGCAACCGCATTCATTTGTTTTGCAGACTTATTCTGAATCCCGCGGTCACAATTTCGTGCTCAATGCGGCATTTGATGAGATCGAGTTCAGCAAATATGATGGACTTGTGATACCAGGAGGACGGGCTCCTGAGTATCTTGCTATGGATGCATCAGTTATAGAGCTGGTGCGTAAATTTTCCGACTCCCAAAAGCCGATTGCTTCTGTTTGCCATGGGCAGCTGGTCTTAGCAGCTGCAGGTTCGGTTAAAGGTCGGAAATGTACTGCTTTCCCAGCACTGGGACCTGTACTTGTTCATGCAGGTGCTGAGTGGGTACAACCTGAGAACAATGCACAGTGTGCTGTTGATAATAATCTGGTTACTGCAGCTACGTATGAAGGTCATCCCGAGTTCATTGGGCTATTTGTGAAGGCACTTGGGGGTATTGTATCTGGTGCAGATAAGCGGATCCTGTTTCTTTGTGGAGTAAGTTCTATATTCCTTTCTAGCACAATGAGTAATATATTATTAAGATAAAAGGTTGTGATTATTTATGTAAAGCATTGTTTATGACACAAATGTTCTGTAATTGCTAAAACTTTAATGTTATGATCCAACCCAGAATATTTGAACTTTTTTTTTTCATGAATAGGGTGAAATGGTCTATGTGCTTTCATAACCTTGCTTGTTTCTTTACAGTTCAATTCCTCCCTTTCTTCCCCCAACCAATCCCTAAGTCCACAAAGGTTACCATCTCCTAGGCCATTAGTTATCTCTTGGAAGTTCCAACGCCCAACCAAAATCAATGTCAGTTACTCTCATAGTTCCTCCTGTTTTCTTAAATCGAGCCCTTTAAGTTCCATATGAAACTACTCTGTTGGACCTTACCTAAACTTGTCGCACAAAAACCCAAAAGATGAGCAGACAAGTTCTAACCTTAAACCATGTGTGCGATTATATACTGGTTATCTAATCTATCATGCAGCAAAACATTCATTGACATCCAGGTTTCAACAGCCATATGATGGTCAGTAAACCAATATTAGCTGCTCATTTACATATGATTTTAGGCAGTAATCTAAATGTGTGATTTCTAACAGATACTAAGCATCAGTGCTTTTCTATCCCTCAATGTTTATAGGACTTCATGGAAGATTATGAGGTAGGTGTGCCTTTTCAATCCCTTCAAGCTCTAGGATGCCATGTTGATGCAATTTGCCCCAAGAAGAAAGCTGGTGACATCTGTGCAAGTGCTGTCCATGATTTTGAAGGTGCTCAGACCTATAGTGAGAAGCCGGGACATAGATTCCTAATAACAGCTGATATTGATGCAATAGATGTCTCAAGCTACGATGCTCTTGTAATTCCTGGAGGTCGAGCACCAGAATATCTGGCATTGGATAAGAAAGTGATTGAAATAGTAAAGGAAATTATGGAAGCTAAGAAACCAGTTGCATCAATCTGCCATGGCCAGCAGATATTAGCTGCTGCCGGTGTTCTACAGGTAATTTATTAACATAATGATTTATGAGCATTTCTCCATTTAATACTTTTGGCTAGACTACCACCTTTGTTTCCTGAAATTTAATCCAGAATCCTCGTATCTCAATCCAATCCGATTAATTTTCGCTGATTTCATTGCGGGTACTTGTCAATCACAATAAGGTTACAATAAGGTTACGAATTTTACTGATGGTTCAAATGGAAATCTAGTGAGGCTGTAATTTTTCCTTCGGATAGTTTTATGGCATGTGTGGATCATAGTTCTAAGACTGATAGTTAGACATAGATGCACAGTACCTACAAGCATGTACAAGGGTAGAAAGGTACATACTATCAAAGTTAAAGTAAATTTTGTAGTCATCTACATGTGCATGTTCAAAAAAGAAGCAAAAGGAAATGGAAACTAACACATTTTCCGAAAGATAAATTAGAATTCATATTGTATGTGAAGTCTAGGTCAGTGTTATAGAAGTCAATGAGGTGTGTGCTGAGGTGAGGTGACAGCAAAGCTCTCAACAGGCTTGGGACTGTGGCTTATGCCTCACACCCGAAAATGCTATTAAAAGTAATTGTCAGGGTATATTTAAAGTACATAACCAAAATGTCCACACTAACCTTTGAATATTGAATCTATATATGTTAAGTTAGTCGGTTAAACTACTTGTCCCTAAACAGAAATTGTAATTGTACTGTAAACTGGAAAACATAATTTTTTTTTGAAACTTTTGTGATATCAAGATTAAATGCATTTAGTATTGAATCTTGGATCCCGGTTTAGCACAGGGCCATGACTTGAGGGATTTAAAAAGTTGAAAAGGTAGTACATAATGGAAATTTAGGTTAACTCTTGTACATCGTAAGTGTGGTTTAGTCATCTTTCCCCTCCGTGATTGAATGCTTTATAAATGCTGCATATATTACTGGTGCTAGCATTGAAACTGAAGATTCAAAGGTTGCCAAATGACAGTTAACTTGATCATGCATGAGGAAGTTTAAGAAACAAGTAAAATTGCTTGAGTCAAGTTCGCTCTTTCTGCTAGGAAGATAAAGTTGCTTAAGCAGAATAAATAACCTGTGAATCCATTTATTTTCTTTCTCATAGACCTAAATTATAAAATTTTTTATCTATGTAGTTGAACATGAAGTTAAATGAATTTTGGCTTTGTTGTGTGTGTGGATAGGCATGCTTCAATGCTTGTATCTGTTGACGCATGAAAGTTGAGTGCACTAATGCAAAATGTAGTAGAATTTTGTACAGTGAAGCAAATGCTGCAACGAATATTTGAAGCACTAAAAGGCTATACTCGGTTGGAATGTAAAGAATGGGGCAATACTTGGCTAAGATAGATGATCATCTAGTGACGAAATAGGAAAGCTAGTCTAAGATAAGTAGTTCCAGTTTTTTTAGTGTGTGCTAGGTGCAGTTTGGAGTATCGACAGTTTGCAAGAGGGATAGTGCTTGCTTTCCCTTTTAGTTATATCAAGTGGTATATGAGTGAAGATTATCAAAACGAAAGCTTTATCATAACTTAACAACCACCTTGAGCTTCTAATCTGTTTCCGTGTGTCAATAATTCATTTTTTCTTCGATGAACACTGTTTCTGATTCTTCTGAATGGTGGTTAATTTACTTACTTTCCAACCTAATAACTTTTCAGTATGACCTAACTTTTTTCACTGGCTCTAATTTAGGGAAAGAAATGTACTGCCTATCCAGCAGTGAAGCTTAATGTGGTTTTGGCTGGAGGAACATGGCTGGAACCTGATCCTATAGATCGTTGCTTCACTGATGGAAATTTGATTACTGGAGCAGCGTGGCCTGGCCACCCAGAGTTTGTTTCTCAGCTGATGGCATTGCTTGGTATTCAAGTGTCATTTTAGTTGCTCTTTACCAGGTCAGAAGCTTGTATCTGATGTGTAATTAGGACATGTATGTTGACGTGCCTGTATCTGTTATCAACCAAGTGTACTCTCATCGTTTTGATCTATACATGCATGTTCCATATAAATTCCCTTCCCTGTGCTTGTGATGGAAATTTGATGCTTGAGATGGAAACTTTGATTTATAACTCTTCGAAAGCTCTGTTTGATTTATAACTCTTCGAAAGCTCTGTATCTCTATTACCGTACACCTCAAAGAAAATGTCCTTTCTGTTGGCTGCATACCCCATATTAATCCCCCGACTGAATATCATCACATTCATCCTTTAATTGCGTGAGGGTCCAAATGGTGTATCTTTGGTGAAAGCGTCAAGACTGCTAATGTTCCTGCCAAATCTCTCTCTGACAGCTGCACACCTCGACTGTTATGGAACTTTTGCTTTCTTTAAATTTATTATTATTATTATTTTTATTTCTGTTTGCATCTCCGATATTACTCTGCTATATTATCATGCTGTCTGGAGTAGGTAGTTTATATTTTGACAGTCATCTTTTTACTTTGAAATGAAGGTCCAGATGAAATTAGATTGTTTTCTTAGTGAACAAGCAAATTATTAGCAAAATGAAAGGGGGGAAATTCCAAGGGTAGCAAGGAGCTAAGTAGCTAAGTTGCTCTAGCCTTTAATCAATAGGGCTGGAAAGAGTAGTGCAATGAGTCCATCTAAAACACAGCAAAACCGTATTGATATAGGTCTGAGCAGAAAGGAAGAAAAGATCATATTGATAAAATTCCTTCAAACCTTCCAAGTCTTAAGTTTGACGATGCCATATGTTGTTTCTGTAACCATGTGTGTAAAATGTCTTCAACATCCCCATCTTTCTTTCCTTAAAACTACCCAATCATGAGCTTGCTTAAGCAGAGAGAGTCCCCACAAGCATGGAAACAGTAGTTTTGTCCCAAACTCATATATTCAACTCTGGGTAATACTGTCTTCTTCACCTCAGTTTTATGAACCATTCACAAAAATAGCAAAATATATGAACTAGATAATAAAACTTGTCTTTCATATTATGAACGACTGTCGTTATTGAACCTTGAAAACTTAATGTACATAAATTGCTTGGCTCCTAGGTGTGGGACAACTAGCAGAAACAGATGTGCTTTGCATGAAAACAAACACCACGAAAGCAATAAGGGAGACGATCTTCACCCTCCCATTTTAACCGCGCATCCCTCTTCTGTTCAGATATGGAAATCTAGTAAACAAGAGGTCAATGTAACATAAAGATAATCGGACTGCAAATAGAGAAAAGGAAGTTTGAAATCACTTTCGATGAAGCTAAGCCAAGCCCAAAACTTCAAGGACCCCAAAAAATGAACGGAAAACTTCCAACTTTTATGTACAAAAGTTGCAATACTACTCTTTTCCCCCACCTTAGCGACCCGAAAGTTGAGAGATGGATGCGGTGGCATTCGATGTGGAGGAACCACCAGTAGAGGTTGATGTGTCTCCCCGGACTTTCTTATCAGAATCGATAAATACAGGCCTAGTAAGTGGCCTGCTTTCGAGGGAGCTTGTGCTTTTGAGCAACACAACTACTTCAGACATGGTAGGCCTTAAAGCAGCCGATGATTGAGTGCACATCAAAGCAATCTCTATAATTCTTTTCACATCTTCTGGTTTATAGTCATTTCTGTCCAGATCAGTATCGACCAACTCCACGTGCTTGTCATTTTCGTATTGTTTCCATGCCTACACATTAAAGTGTAAAAGTTCGTTCTCTAAAGCTTACTAGAAATCTCAGGAAGAATTTATGTGGAGTTTGGTAGTTACCTTTTCAAGGAGAAATTCACCCATAGCATCAGACCTAAACTCACTGCTCTTTTGGCCGCTTATGATTTCAAGGACAACTACACCATAGCTGTAGGTATCCACCTTTTCGGACAATTGTCCATGAATTGCATATTCAGGTGCTGTGTATCCCCTGTCACGCAAGATCAAGTTAGTGCAGTCACTCTAGTGTACGGGTGCTGTTTATTAGACTCATAACACCTATATGATTGTGCTAGAACCGTCAGTAAGTCCGGGATCAAACTTTAGCATGTAAGAGAATCATGATTTAGAGTGATGCCGAAATTGCAAGAGCAGTATGGTGACCTGAAGTCAAGTAATTTAACTTACAATGTTCCAGCAAATCTGGTGCTAAGATGAGTCTGATCATCAGGTAGAAGCCTTGCCAGCCCAAAATCTGCAATTCTTGGTTGAAAGCCATCATCCAGAAGGATATTGCTGGGCTTTATGTCTCTATGTATAATACATACATGAAACTCCTCATGTAGATAGGCTAGGCCCCTAGCTGTGCCGACTATGATATCATTTCTTTGCTTCCAGTTCAGAGAGCCTTTTTTCGGTCCTATTTGATATTTTCCATGAAAAAAAAAAATCTTTAAAAAAAATTATAATGAAATCTCTAGTTGTACATGTTTGAGGCATGTATGTGTATTTGTTGTTTCTTATCATGAATTGAGAGCTGGCTGGAATAAAATTACCAAATAGGAATTTGTCTAGGCTGTTGTTTGCCATGTATTGATATATGAGAAGTAGTTCTGGTCCTTTCTTACAACATCCCAGAAGACGAATTAAATTCCGGTGATGAACATTGCTTATAAGCTTGACTTCGTTTACGAAATCCGACTTTGCCCTGTTGGAGTGGAGGATAGCCAGTTTTTTAACTGCGACTATTTCCCCATTGTTTAGAGTACCCTGTAAAGGATATAGTTGCAATGTAGACTAAGTAAAATATAAATAAATAAAACAAAAGAATATATTGTAAACATGCTCCGATGGAAAAATATCAAAGCATTTTTTGAAAACTTTAGGCTTGTAATGTTCGAAGAGAGTCTCCATATTGGCTTGTACTAGACTGGACTAGATTATACCGACTTCAATTTCGTTGTGCTATACTAAGTTTCTTACCTTAGATTTGTGTACTTGCAATGGGTTAAGAAGTTATAGTAGTAGTACTGATAAAGACCTTAGAATTAGTAATTGAAGCCTATATATGGAACATAATACTTCATGTTAGATGTGCATAATTTACCTTGTAGACGTCCCCAAATCCTCCTTCTCCAAGTTTGTTTTCTTCACTGAAATTTTTTGTTGCCGACTTCAAATCTTTGTAATTGTAATTCACTGGTCCTTGCAATTCGGTTGCTCCCAATATGTCACCTGGAAAACAGTCATGCAATTCAGATATGCAGCTTGGAAATCTTTGCATTGTACCACAAGTTGGTGAAGATAATACCTCTGCGAAGCGTCTTAGTCTTTCTCGAAAGTATGAAATAGAGAAAGAATCCCACAATTAGAGAAATTAGACCTAAACCTCCAACTACTACTCCAATTATAATGGCTTTCTTTCTTGACTTGCCTCCTGCAAGACAATGTACATTACTTATGTCTATATACCTCAAGAAATTTGATGACCCTAGCACATATGGGGCGCATATCTTACCACTTTTTAAGAAAGGCGTTATGTTTGTAGTCTGATTATCTGGGAAGAAGGAAGTCTCAGAGTACCTCAAGAAACATCCGGCATCGACTGCCCTGCCATCTGCATCAGGCAGGCAACTCTGTACATTGATGTAGGCCACCTTCAAGCAATCTTGGCAGCCGGTCTGGCTAATTGTGTCGGCACATTGCGCAATGCCATACAATGTACCACCTCCGACCACTTCATTCTTTGTTGCTGCAAAGAAACCGTTAATCTTGGGTGTTGCAAGTTGGAGATTCTCTAGCAATGCTTCAGCAGCTGCACTAAATGCAGTAGCTTGTGGTGCAGTTTTATTCCCACAAAGCCCCACATTTCCAGGAAGGGTGGTCTGGTCATAGAATCCAGCGCTCTCATACCTAATCCAAAGCATATGCACCTGTATCAATTAGCTATTGCTTTGGTGATATTTCATTTCCGCAATATATATGTTTGAATGATTTAAGGGAGAATTTTATACACCCATCAATTATATCTTCCCACCCAACTGTTTTTTTTTTTGTAACTCTTAAAATCCAATTTTACCCTTTTAATGAAATTCAGTTTGATCTCTACACCCATTGACACCTAAATAGCCACCCTACCCTATCCACCACCACATCTCTTACCACCTACAGCCACCAGCACCAAACCCATTTAATCACCCAAACGAATCGAAATTGAAGTTAATTTCAATTCAAACTAATATGATTTGGCCTTCACTTTCCAAGCTAATTTAATCACACATCTATTCTAATTCATGGTTCGTCAATTAAGTTCATCCAAATTGAAATTGAAGTTTGACTATAATAATTGGTGAAGGTACAATCTGCAAAATCAACATGAATCTATGATAGAAGGATATGCAATAGAAGAGGCAACCGTTGACATCCACAGAGTAGTCAGTGTAGTTAGATGGATCTGCGTTTTCTCTCATTTGCATTGATTTACTTTTTATTTTCCCAACTATCATTTAAAGGGGTAAAATGGAGAGTCTAGAGGTAAAAAAATTGAACATTGGATGTGAAAATAAGATTAATGGGTGTGGATTAAATTTCTCATGATTTAAGTTATGAATCCCAGCTCCCTCGAAAGGAATTGATTGGCAAAAAAGAAGAAGAAGAAATTGACACATAAGTTACCCTTAGAATTTGGACAACACGAGGCACTTGGACAACACGAGGCACGTGACCAACTTCTAAGGGTAAACTAGACCAAAATTGATCATAGCATTATCACACCAACTTCCGACTCGGGAGTTCCAAATAATTGCCTACATATGCCATAAAACCAATTCCGACCTCGGCCAACTGCTACTGTAATTGTTTTGACAACCGACATGGCATTATTGAACTAAGATATCAATTTGTCTGGTCATAATTCGCTTGCAACCCATGTACCAATTTTGGTCAACTACCTACGCTATAACGTTAATATCAATTTGGAACCATATATGAACCCTACCCCAGATACAAACTCTTCCATAAGTCTCTTAGGATAATTCGTGGCTGCTCAAGGGCTGCTTTGATCTCATTTTTCACGCTCTTGGTTGAGACGTTTTATGATCGAAACTGTTTATTTTATTCATTATACATATAAGATCATCCTTATAAAAAATCACTCAAATCCGAGATGATTTGGTTTTCTAACTTTGTAAACATGTAGACGGCTCGTTTAACGTCTAATTGTACCGTCTATATATTACATAAAGTTAGATAGTAAAAGATCTTAAATTTGAGATATTTTTTTTCATGAATAATCTTATTTGTATAGTCATTAAAATGCACGGTTTCGATCATAATATATTTCAAAAGAAAGTAAAAAAGGTATATCAAAGCAACTCTTTGAGCAGCCAAATATTATCCATTCTCTTAATAATAAACTATTTGGCCATATATATTCTGATCTTTTTTTGGTCAACATATATTCTCAAGTGGAAGGGGTGAGGGTGTGCGCATTAAAAAGTTGATTAGCTAACATTGTGACCGACTCAGGACAGCGACCCTATAGGAAGCAATATATGTTTAGTTCTCAATTATATATGCTTTTCCCAAATTGTATCTTATTGTCTTATATGGCTGTCCTCTCCCAATTCACCCAACAACAAAAGTCAAATTCAATTTTGTACGTTGCACACACCACTAGTTGAACATTCTAGAAGTAATAGTGGTCATTATTGGAGGTTGAAAATTACGCTACGAATTCTTTTCGGGTTGAGGGGTTTCGAATTTAACCGCGCAATTAGTAGATAGTTGGTGCTAAAGACTCAAAAAAAGGCTTTCAAATTAACATAAAACACATGAGAAGTTCTTCTGTACCTGTTTAAAGATTATTGTTTTACATACAAGTTATGTTATAAGTAATAAATTAAGTATCAATTCGTCTAATATTCGTACTTCCAGTTTGTCATTCTACGTTGTATTCTACTTTCAATCAAACGAGCATACACTAGCAAATTGAAAAAGCACGAATAAACATTTTCAACGGGTAACTTTTAGTTCACAACTAAACGACAAAACACGCGTCAATTAACAGGAAATGTAAAGTTGGAATGCTAACTTAGGGGTGGGCATAAAGTTCTGAATAATCCCATACCTCGAATTCCCGTCCCGAATAATCCCGTCTCATTCGAGATTTATTTATATTTTAGTGTATCACGTCCCATCCCGTCCCGTTTTAAATTTTCTCATGACGGGACGGGACGAGTAAATCGTATCCCGAAATCCCGTCTCATCCCGTTTAATTTATATTTGTATTAAATAATAGGTGTCACCATATAATTAGCTTTTGTAATATGATATGGAGATTGAAACTTCTTTTGTAATATAAATATGGAGCTTGAAACATATGTAGAGTGCTTTAGTACACTTGAAAACTAGTATTTCATTTGAAAATTTGTAGTTTATGAATTTGTGTTGTGAAAAATTGATTGTATTGATAGCTTTATAAAATTTAACAAAATTGAGTGGGATGGTCTCGTCTCATCCCATACCCATCCCGATTTGAATCGACAAGGGAAGGGACGGGACGGGATCAAGGACGGGTACAAGACGGGATCAATCCTGAAAAATCACTTATATTATCCCATCACGCTACAATTAAACGGGATTGGGACGGGAACACCTTCATCCCATCCCTTCTCATCACGTGCCAAGCCCTATTTAACTATACAAGTAGTGGGTGAGCATATACATACCTGAGGAAGCAGCCATCATAGATGACCCGAGCACCGTTGGATCCGGCGGAGCAGTTGCGAATTTGGGACACGGCGGCGGAGAAGCAAGCAACGCAATCTTCCCTAGTAAGGTAGTTCCGGCACTGTGCCATGGCATAGACGGGGTCAGAGCCCCTCGCTTGTTGTGCTGTCGCAAAGTGCTTGTTGTTGTCGTTTAGCTGCGTTTTGAGGTCGGAGAAAGTGGCGTTGAGGTTGGCGTGGAAGTCGGACAAGTTGGTGGCGTTGTATTGGCTGCATCCCTTGTTTAGTTGATTGATCTGCGGGCTCGCATCGACGGCTTTGATCATCAAGCAACTCCACCACCATATGGTTGAGATTGTGAGGATTGGCCGTAGCTGATCATGCATCTTCTTGGTCATGTTCAAATGTCTCTGTATGTAGTTAATTAAGACCTTAATCTATGAATAAGGACAAAGGCTATGAACGCCAACATAGGCCTATTATATGAAGACTTGGAGGTGTGCTGAATTACTGTTTATTATTTGTTGCGGAGAATGGAGGCAAAGACAAATTAAGAAGATAAATATCGCATTGTCATCCCTGACGATAGGGACTCTTTTTGGGTAGTCAGTGGGGGTGAAGGAATTGGAACATGGTATTCTGAAAAACTGACAAAGAGAAATACAATTAAACTAAAGATTAATCGTCTTATTCTGGTTCTAGTGTATTACAATTTACAATAACAGGGTTCAATAAAGAAATTTTTAAATATGATTTGCCCGATATTGTCTATTATTTGTTAAGTGGATGTAAGATGTACTCAATTATTGTTAGTATGAAACAATTTCTGATTTCGTTCATATTTTCCCATAGTTTTTAATTGATTAGAATTGTTCAGCCAAGAAAAAGTGATTAGAAGTTGGAATTTTTGGTATATAGTTAGTAGGGGAGAAAAAAACAAAGAAGAAAAAAAAATAATCAATAATTTGAAAAGATTTAATTTTAATATTTTATAATAAAAGAAAGAATTATTGACAAATCAAGTATTGTGTGGAGAGTAGTTGATCAAGCGAGCGTATGAGTGAACGGTGAGTAGAAGAAGGAAAATCAGAAATTTTATAGTTAAACAACACATCCTATTCTTATTTCTCCCTAGTCAGAAAAAACAAGAAAAGAAAAAAAAAATTAAAAAAAAAAAAGAAAAGAATGAAAGAAAGAGAAAGGAAAAGAAAAAAAAAAAAAAAAATAAAAAAAAAAAAGGATAAGAAAAAAAAAAAAGAAAGAAAGATAAAAAAAAAAAAAAAAGAAAAAAAAAAAAAAAATATTGAAAAAAAAAAAAAAAGTTATGAATAAAGCGGAAACATTGGATAAAAGAAGAGAAAGGGAAATAGTAAAAGAAGAAGAGAAAGAATAGGGATAATATAAATACAAGAAACGGAAAATGGCGCTAATTCATAAACTAGGAAAAAAAAAGAAAGAAAAAAAGAAAGGAAAAAGAGAAAGGAAGAAAAACGGAGAAAACTAGAAAAAAAACAAAAAAAAGAAGCAGAAAAAAAGAACGCAAAAGAAAAAGAAGAAAAAAATAAAAAAAAGAAAGAAAAGGTTCTGAAAAAAAAAAAAAAGAAAAAAGAAAAAAAAGAGAGGAGAAAAAAAAAAAAAGAGTTATGAAAAACACAAAAACAGTTATGAAAAGACAAAAACAATTGTGAAAAACACAGAAACAGTTATGAAAAACACAGAAACAGTTATGAAAACACAAAAATAATTATGAAAAACATAGAAACAGTTATGAAAAACATAGAAACAGTTGTGAAAAACACAGAAACAGTTCATCTATTCACAGAAACAGTTCAATATTTTACAGAAACAGTTCATGCAAATTGGTGAACATTTGAATTGTGTGTCCTATAATCATAAGGATCCTAATTTACATATCTCAACATTTAAATTCTGAATTATCAGTAACCAAAGGAACCTAAATCAACATTTACATATCCCAACATTCAAATGAAAAACCACATTCTCAAAATCAACATAAAAGCTAAACTCCACAGCCACAATTCAAATTCCACTCAATTCTAATCCAAAAAGAAACCAAAACTCATCACTGACATAAAATCTTCGGAATTCCCCTCCATCCTACAACTAAGAATCCACTTAGAAGTTGCTGCTAAGGACACAAAGTTGCTGCCACAATCATCTAACAGTGCATCTCATCAGCAGATTTAATGCAATACAGAATCTAACATATATCATATCTTTCTGGACACCGAAAAATAATTTTCCAAATGACATAAACCCTGATAAATTCAATTTTGGGCAAGTTTGAACCTGCACGATTGATTATGGAGCAACAAATTATACAAACAAATTCGATAATTAGTACTTGAGACACGAATTTATATACCGGTTTCCCTTAGTAGCAGCATCATGCACTGAAAATTGACAAACCCAAGCACATTGTTATCTCTCACTTTTCGCAATTCGAAATTAACAACAAATTTTCATCCTACAAAAAAAAATGAAAATCTTTCTCAGGTTTGAAAAAGCAAAACAGATATACCTCCTGAAGGCGGCCGGCAGCTTCGTTGAAGCAATTCATGTGATCAACCGAGTTGCTCGTGACCTTTGACAATCACATATCAATTCATGGCTAAATTTAATTTTCCTTCATTTTCTCAGCAATCAAACACAAATTCAAAGCGAAAAAGCTACACAAATTAAACCTCAGAGAGAGCGAGGCGAAGGGAGGCGAAGCTGTCGGCGATGGCGATGAGTCTCGCTCCACCACTTCCAGAGCTCGGAATACTTCGGTTCGGTTCGGCGGGTTCGGATCGGAGCAGCCGTCCCCGGTGGGATCGAGTGCGGTGTCGGGACACGTGGACGGTGGATCGAATTGCGGCTCTGAGATCGCCGTCTCCTGTGCTCGTTCTCCGCCATCTTCCTCCATTTTCCCGCCGTATCTGTTAGCTTGGATCTGTCCGTGAACTATTTTAATCGGGAATTGGGCCGAACGCAATACAAGGCCGTTTAATCTTCGCAATGTTCGCCGCGCAAGGCTTCGCCACCAACGTCGCGCAGTCGCGAGGAAGAGGGAGTTGCAGCGGCGTATGGCACTTGCTCGGTGTCGATGGGCTTCAATTTTTTTTTCTTCTGCGTTTGCTGTTGGTTTTTTTTTTTTTTTTTGTTTGGTTTTTTGGGCGGGGGGGGGGGGGGTGGGGTTGGTTGTGTGTTTGTTTTTTGGTTTTTTCTCCTTTAAGGTTTTTTTGTTTTTTGTGTCCTAGAGTAGAATTAGGTATGTTTCTATGTCCTTATGAGTAATTAATCCTAATTAGTATGGTCGATTATGTTCTTGCCACTCATTATAATTTTTTGTGTGTGTTTTTTTGGGGGGGGGGGTTTTGTTTGTTGGATTTTTAATTTTGGCTTTGTTCTTCATAGATATTTGATTTTGTGTCTAGAGTATTTTAGTATGTTTTTTTCTTTGTTATTTTCTTGTTGTCATTATGTTCTTCCCTCTTATTAACTTAGCTTGAGTGCACCCTTAATGAGAGAAAAGTCACTATATAAGCAAATTCTAGGAAGAAGGCATTCTGACTAACTATTCTTTTGGAATCACATTTTCGAAGTCTCTCTCCAACTACCAAAACCAAACCACTATCTAAGCGAAAACAAATGATCATTCGTAGAAAAAAGGAATTACTAATATTTGGTCTAAGTCTTTTAGTTTACAAGTTCAAAATCGAATCATTTACAAGAGGACTTAAGTCTAAGCCTAAGTCTAAATCTAAGTCTAAGTCCTTTAGTCTTTTGGATCCGTTTCCGATCTTGGTGATAGGATTTTGGAAGTCCTCCTGGTGGGGGGTGGCTTGAACAAAGAGGAAGGACAGGGTTTCTAAGCTCATTTACTGGGAGAATACTAATAGTCAACATTAAATTGATGAAGTCGGCCTAATGAGCGACACAAAACATCAAATAAGAGAAACATTGCAATGAAGACTACGACGTCACGTCGCTAAATGGGTAACCCATTCCAATATAAAGACGTATCTGTTTTCAATTTCTATTCGAACTACCATAAAGAACAAGCAAAGCAACCCATCCCTATATCCAACAGAACAGTTTTAAGCCCAATAAGTAACCCATTCCAATATGGGGCAAATAGCCCAAATAAAAGTCTTGGCAAAACCCCTAAACCCCAATTCGCGCCACCGCCACAACCACCGCTACGGCCACCTCCAAATAAACTCTCTCTCGCTCTCTCAACTTCGCCTTTTCTCTGTCTCAGTCCGGCGAAGACTATCGCCTCACCTCCCAACTTGTAACTCTCCTCAAATCTCTTCTTTTTGCTTTTTTTTTGGTTGACACCGAGGCAAAAGCTCAACCAACAAGAATCTCTTCTCTTTTTCATATTTGTATTTTGTTTGTTCATTTTCTCTCTGCTTATTAATAAAATTTTGTTCTTTATTCTGTAATTCCTGAAAGAAAAAAAAGAAAGAAATTTGTTCAAGGTTGGTGTATGGGCTAAAAGAATTTCTTGTTTTGCAAGAAACATTGTTCTTTCATGCCCTACTGGAAAAAAGGGAAGTCATATTACCATATGATTGAAGTTCCTTGATGACATAACTGTAGTCGATCCCTACTATATTCTGCACTTCCGTAATGCTGTCTTAATTTAATTTGTATGGAATTTGTTAGTGTTTTCTTTCATGTATAAAGGGAAATACCCAGATTCCAAGAAATTGGATTTTGGAGATTTTTGTGTTTATGATTTTGTTTTCGGGGTCATGTTTCTCGCTTGTGTTTTCACAGATTTATTAGCTATTTTTTTTTTCTCTACTGCGCTTAGTAATATACTTTGTTTTTGTAGGGATCAAGTTTACAGGTTTTTGGCTTTTCTTTTTTTGTGGGCTGTCCGAGCATATAATCCATGGCTACTAGTAAGTCTTCCTTTCCTTCTCCTTGTTCCGTTAGATTTAATCTGGTATGGATATTTTTCTGAATAATTGTGGTCATGTACATTATGTATGAAGGGCTACAATTTGAGAACTCTAGTGATATCGGAGTATTCTCAAAGCTGACGAATGCTTACTGTTTGGTTGCTATTGGAGGCTCTGAAAACTTTTACAGCACATTCGAATCGGAGTTGGCAGGTGTCATCCCTGTCGTTAAGGCCTCCATTGCTGGCACTCGCCTCATTGGCCGACTCTGTGTTGGTACGACCAGTTTAAATTCTATTTGTCTTACTTGGCTTTATTTTGTGTGGTTCAAGGAGTAAAATGTAAATTGCAGGAAACAAAAATGGGCTTCTTGTGCCTCACACAACCACCGACCAAGGTCTTTTTCCTGTCTCTGCTACTTCTCTGTCTTGTCTTCTTTGTTTCTACTCTAGTACTCTAGAGGATTGTGTTGTATTTCATATGATATTGTTTGCTTTTGTGAATTAATGGGATTCCATTCTTGTTTGAAATTGAAGAACTCCTGCACTTGAGGAACAGCTTGCCTGAGCAAGTAGAAGTTCGCCGCATTGATGAGAGACTATCTGCCCTTGGTAACTGTATTGTGTGCAATGATCATGTTTCTCTCACACATACTGATCTTGACAAGGTATATCTTTCTACTTATTAGAAGTTAGTACTTTGGTAGTAGCATGGGAAACTCAAAAGGGTTTATGTCCACCAAATCCAATTGTCGGTTTTTTACTGTAGAACCACTTCTTCTTTCGAACTGTTGGTAATCTATTGTAGCTTCTGCTAATCTTGTAACTTTGATAGTTTGTTTTGCTGAGATATTATGCATATTTGAGAAGAAGTACTCGTGCTTGTGCTTGCACATATGTGGGAAGCAGTGTTCCCTATGCTTTTTTGATATAAGAATTGTATACTCCAACTGCAACTTATCAAATTAGACGGATCTTCTTCACTCTCTCTCTCTCTCTCTCTCTCTCTCAATATTGCCATACCAAATCATTGCAAAAATGTTTATACAAGGGCAAAAAATAACAAATATATGAGATAGTTTCAAATTCGTCTCCAATTTCATTTCCGGGTGCAGTTCTTAGTGCCTAGAGAGTAATTCACAATCTTGATAAATAACAAAGCTCCACGTGTCATCTCAAGGCACTTATATACAACTCTTCTAATATGCAAATAACGGAAACCTTCGTACTTATTAATTCTAAGATTGCACCTGAATATGTTCGTTTCCTGATGTCTTATTTTTCCTCAGGAAACCGAGGAGATGATTGCAGATGTTCTTGGAGTGGAAGTTTTCAGGCAGACAATTGCTGGCAATGTCCTTGTGGGAAGCTACTGTGCTTTGACAAACAGAGGTGGCTTGGTAAGACTGTTTCTCCTTGGACTGATATTTCTCTCTCTTGTTATTTTTCTGGTGTCCCAATTCAAATCCTAATTTTGACAAATCTTGATGCAGGTTCATCCGGACACATCCATTGAAGATTTGGATGAACTATCGACACTTCTTCAGGTACCTCTGGTTGCTGGGACAGTCAACTCTGGTAGTGCAGTAATAGCTGCTGCCTTGAGCGTGAATGACTGGACAGGGTTCTGTGGGTCAGATACCCGTGCCCCAGAACTCTCAGTTATTGAAAGTGTTTTCAAACTGAGGCACGTGGGTGAAATGAGGAATTCATTGGTTGAAAGCTTCTACTGAGATAAATTTATGTTCTATCAATCTCGTGAATAGTTCCTTCTTTTTTTTGGTTATCTAAGGTTTGAACCTCCTAGTGACCAGTCTGATATTCTCATTCGCTATGAAATTCTTGATTATAAGATCTTTGGTTTTGCCAATTATGTTGCTGCACTTCGGTTTTGGTTTTTTAACTTTGTTGAAATTGAGTGCTTTTGGTTTGTTTTTTATTTGGGTTGCTTGATTATCTGATTGTTAAGACTATGATTTGGTCGCCTAGGTTTGGTGTGTTCAGGATTGCAAATTCTCTTTTCTACTTGTGTTTTTTCTGGTTGCTGTTCTTTTCCTGAGACCTTTTGGTCATCTTGGAGCTGGTTTTGGAATGGTTTGGTTCATCGCATTAATACATTTAAACTAGCAGTATTGCATAGAGTTTGACAATTCGTTTCAAATATGACAATGTTCTTGTAGCATTGTCGGATTATGATGCATCTTTATCCCTTGGCTGCAATTATCAAACTGAAAAATAATAATAATAATAATAATAATAATAATAATAATAAACTGATTTCTCAAGTCATTGAAATAATGTGACAATCCAAGAGGCAGCAATCAAGCTAACTGGTGATGATATCCAAACTTGATTCAAATCCCCTCGCATATTCTAATATTTAAAGCTAAAGTGGAAACTGCACAAACCAAAGAGTTCAGCTGCTTAGATATAATGCAAATTCTATTACTTGAGCATAAGCCTTTTGCATTATGAAGTAAATGTTGCAGCTTCCTAGTACCTTAAGCTTTTAGGAATAATGATATATAATATTTATAAACGAAATCAGCACTTTATATTCGAGACCCCTTGAGCTGCATGTAACAACCAGGCTAAGAGATTCAACACATTCTGGATTGGCTGGTATATAAACTGCCTTCTTCAATGTCCAAACTGTTTTCTTCACAGCCTGGATCAAAAGCTTATGATTTTAATGGGATTTTGGAGCAGCAGGACATTTCCGACAAAACTCATGGCTCAAATGGTTGCAAGGGGAGGTTAAGAAAAAGAACAGTTCTTTTACATCGTTACAATTACAAATACAAGGAATAAAATCAAACGCCTAATAAGATGACCAAGGAAAGTAATTACCAATCCTAATGGCCTCAAATGCCTTGCTATCATTATTTCCGGAAGCACTTCAGTATGGAGCAGTCTCCTACCCGGATCCCTTATGTTCTGTTCTAGTAAGTCTTGTAAAAAATGATGATTTTGTTACTCCTACCAGAGATGTTGTAACAAGTTAAAGAGTGTCTGTTTCATATTGGGAGTCTTTAGCAGAATTAGTGCGAAAATTGTGCTGGTGATTGTCATAAGCTGCTCCTCAATGCTTTGAGCAGTTAGACAGCACCTTCATCACCTGGTTCGTAAGATTAAGAATCCTCACACCCTGCTGAACTTTAGGACTATCATTCTCCGGTGTGCTGTTATACCTAAGTTGAGACCTATCCTATTCTACCTGAGTCATACGCCCCCTAGCCCGTTGAGTTCACTTGTTCTTGCTGATACTATCCCTGGAAATGGAGTTCTGCTTGCCTCGATGATCCTAAAGATTCTAATTCTGTTTCTCAGTGATCCTTAATTTGTCTGGAAGGAACAAGTTCAGTCCAATTGGTGTTGGGCAATTCAAATCATGGTCAAAGCTCAACCATCATATATGATGAATCAATCAAGGGTGTACATCAGATCGTAGATGCTGAACTAACCAAGGGGGCGGGATCACCGCCCTAAATCATTGTATCATCAAAAGTTAGAAGAACACCAAGCAACTAATTTATTCATTTGGAATAATCCTACGAATGTATTTTTAATTGAAGTAAATGAAACTTTGTGAAAAAGGATTGCAGCATATTATGAGGCTCTGGTCATAAGATGCGCTTTTGGCAAATTGATCATTTCTTCCTGTTAATAGACCAGCTTAGGTAGTTACATACTACGTAAAACTTCCTCTGCATCCATGTTTTGATGCACAACATTTGCATGAATTACCAAAAAAATCCATATATATGCATAATGACAAATTGGAATTACCAAAAAATAAATAAAAAAAAAAAAAAAAAAAAAATATAGATAAAAAAAAATAAAAAAAAAAAAAAAAAAATTTTTTTTTTAAAAAAATGTGTTATTAAATAATAGTTAAATAAATAAATATATATTATATAAATATATATATATATATATATATATATATATATATATAATAAAAAAAAAAAAAAAAAAAACAAAAAAAAAATAAAAAAAAAAACCAAAACAATAAGCCTAAAAGAAATAAAAAAAAAAGGGAAGGGAAGAAATAGTTAATACTCATATTCCAGATAAAATCTGATTCAAAACTACAACAATGTTCTCGTAGCATTTTCGGACATATGGTGCATCTTGATCCCTAGCTGCATAATCAAGCTGCAACATTGAGACAAACATGGTCAAGTCATTGAAATAAGTTTGGTTACAATGAGTAAAACCATTTAATATAAGGACATTATAATCCTTTAGAAAAAATTACCTTCTATTACTTATGGCACTACTCCTGATATTAGGTTTGTTAGAACCTCTTCAACTCAAAAGTATACTAATTTCATAATTAAATAAAGGATCCGACTTTACTGCTGAATACTAATTGGACACTAATTCGAAATACAGAAAGATAAAATACAGATCACAACTTCGAGCATGTTCTTAGTTCAAAGTTTACATCAAAATGTATGAGAAAAGAAACATGTTAAACCAAACGTTAATTCTTTATTGACAGACATTCTGCTAAGTTAAAACAAGTCAATAAAGACATACTGCAATGAGTCTTCACACCATCATAAGATATAGCATGTTATAACAATATCTAAGTCATTGAACTATGGATCAGTCATTTATATGTTGTACCCTACAAAAAAGATTGGAATGGCAAACTTACTCTGGTGACATTGTTGAAGAGGTCAGAATAAAGTTTCCTGAGTTGGGGCCTCTCACTTGGAGGCTTTCCTTGAATGATAGTGTAAATGTCCTGCTTCAAATACGATGAGCTTTTCCTAAGAGCTACTTGCATTTCCCGCCATGACTCCAAATCAATCAAATCTTTCACTTGTAACAAATCTTCTGCATGTTCTCTGATTCCGTTCTCTGCCTCTTCAATTGTCTGGTCAGGTGCCACCAGCTGCAGGTCAAACCCAGTTGCAACTTTCACAAAGATTGATTCTTTTGCAATTATCAACGAACCAATTCCTGCTGTTACTCCCATTCTTCTGTTGAATTTGAATTCAGAATCATTCAGTGGCTGAAGGGAGGGTTTTAAGCAGCAGGAAAATGAAGGGTTGAAGTGTAGCAAACTGGGTTGGAAACCTGCTGACTTCAATGCCATTCTTCTGGTGAGCTTCATTTCACAAAGTGTATGTGTATACAGATGTAATTTTCCTGCAAAAAGAATACACCTTTAGTGGGATTTATCTTGTTGAACTAGACATTATCTGCAGGAAAACTTCAACACTAAACCCAAATGAGGAAAGAAGAAGAAAAAATGGCAATTAAGAATTAGAAACCTGGGATTAGTAGAAGTGGAAGAAGATTTGAAGGAGAAAAAGATACGAATGGCATGAGAAGAAGAAATGTTAGAGTCCGTTTGGATGGAAGGAATTGGAATTGGAATTGGACTTGGATTCCAATTCCTTGTATTTAAATTCCTTGCATTTCAAATCTCCATGTTTGGCTAATGAGTTGATTTCAACCAAGGATTTGAAATCCAAATAAAATCCTATTGTTTGGCTAACAAGTAAAATTGAATTTGGATTTCAAAAAGACAATTCATTTTTTTCTCTTTTTTTGTGCAACAAATGACTAATTGCTAACTAAACATTTTTCATAAACCTAAAAAATTACCAAAAAAAAAAAATTATGTTGGGATGAGATATTACAAGCATACTTGAAGGGACTCTAAAGCCGTTGGGCCTATGCAAAGCATCACGTAAAACCCTTGAGTCTGCTGCTGATCCTTCCCAACCACGAAGGACATATGTGAATCTCATATTGGGATCACAAACACCTAGCACATTTGTGCTAATGTCACCCTTCCTATTCCTGTATCTCGATTTATCTTCACTAGGAACCGAAATCTTCCCATTCTCCCTAGTAAACACCAAGAACACCACAATGGGCATATAATACACAACCAACCCCAAACTCAACCACGGCAGCACCAAGAACAAGCCCAAATTCCTAAAAAGAACATCGGAACCCATCGAAATTATGCTAACAGTAAGCTCAATCCAATGCCAATTCACCACAAGTATCCACACAATCACACCAATTACCAGCCCATAATCAACAATTGCAGTTGCAATGCGATGTTTCAATTTCCCACATCAACACCAAATTCCCAAAACAGCGTTGCAGAAGGGAATGGTCCTAAACACAAAGCTCCAATATTTACACATTTGTTACGAATGTAGGACTTCTATGTCGTTTAAATGCTTTCCTGCTTTGCACTTGCTAAGGTGAACTGCAAGACATAAGAATGCTTTTGATTCCAGATTTCAAATGTACCCAAGTGTTGATTCCAGAAAGATATGTTTACATACTTGAACAGCTAATTGGAAGATTAATTAACAGAAATTAAGCATCAAATTACCAGAAATCAACCAAATCATCAAATGCCCAACATCCCAAATCACAAAATTGACCAAACAAATTCATACCCAACAATTAAATCATCAAAACCCAGCAGATTAAACAAAAATTCTCACGCAGAGTAAGTACGTACTTGCAATTAACAGAAACCAAAATGGTGAATGTTGGCGACGGAGGGCAGCGTAGAATGTTAGTGATGGAGGCCGGCGGCGAACGTTGGTGATGGAGGGCGGCGGCGGGACTGGCTTTTTGGAGAAATTTCTTCGGTTCAGATCGGCTTTAAAATCCGGTCACTGTTCACCCTTTAAAACCACAAAACAAACAATGGCACAGCAAGTCATCAGGTCATCCTTTTTGTGTACACGTACTACACACGTGACCTCTCCTTCATCTATCTTTTCGATTGCACACGACATAGTGTTTTATTTCAAACCGAGACAAATTGTTGACGATTTCAATGCTTGCTATTTGTTCTGCCACAAAATGTCAGGTCTTGGAATTCCCTTTCGCTTAACAATCGTCCTAGAATAGAATGGTTTAGGTTGACGGCTTTTTAGTTATGCTGTAAACTGTTTATTTATGTTTGATTAATATCAGATTGATTAGATTCCATATAAACTTGAATTTTATTTGTTTGTGTAAATTTTTGTTATCTTGCTTCCTGATGGTGCGGGTCTGCAAAAAGTCGTTTACGTTCCAATGTTAGTCTATCCATACCTACAACAAAACAGCATTACGTTCCAATGTAAGTCTATTTTCTACAAGTTTAAACATATATAGTGTAATTCTACTCAATTTCCTTTAATTCCTATGAACACTTAGCAACAAACTTCAGCAACTCTTTCCCTCTGTTTACGTTTAATTCCAAATACGCTACCTAATTGATTTCAAGAAACCTTCAAATACTCCAAATTTGTTTTGCTACCTACTGCATTGAGCTGCTAGTACTACCAAAACACCAATTACCATAAATTACAAATCAATCCCTCGCAGCAAAAGCATCAATCATCTAAAACCCCAGCTGGTTAAACCAAAAGTAGATTCAGTCTAATTTCTAGACCAGCATTACAAAATTGGTTCAACTACAAAAGGCAAAGCAATATTGTCAAGCGTCTCCATTGTATAATACGAACACTGAATCATCTACCTCGTGGGTCTTAACCTAATGCATATGCAATTCAATTAATTCGATCTCATATCACAAACACCAATTGACCTTGAAATGTTCTCATATTCAAATATACCCCAATGAAAAGTATTTCGTGATAATTTCAATTTGTAAGCACCAATCATATTCAACTGCAGTTTGATGCGTACAGTTGCACAGTCACCGTACAATTCAGAGCTTCAGTTTGATCAAGAATTCTCTCTCAAATTTCACACCCAAACCCTAACTCTTGTTGCGCATTAGGATTTCTCATCATTCAACACAATACACCAAACCAATATTTCCACAACCCATAGTCTAATTTAATTCCTAAATGCAGAATACCACAATCCATCATCAAAACTTAAAGCCATGAAATAATCTGATGTCTACAAAATTAAGTTCAGTTACTTTCCTTGAGATTCAATTCTGGTAGGAGTCGATGATATTTCCAAGAGGAAGACGATGTTGACGGCAGAAATGGCGACGACGGGGACAAAACCGCAAGCACTTTCTGGAGGCATGAATCCGCCAACATTGAAACCCATCGATAATTGTTACGGGTGCGCTGGAAGAATGCCATGAATCCGCTCGTCCATAGGTCGTCGTTATCGTCGCCGGCGAGGGTCTCTCTTCTTCCTCGTCGTACTCCACGATTCGCCGACAAATGCACTCACAACTCAAACCTAAACCTCATTATATAGGGCTCCCAAATTGCACACAAGTCGGCACTTTTCACTAAGAAGTCGACACTTTCTTCTACTTCTGTGAGAGAGATTTCCACAAAAAAAAAAAAGCCTACCCAGGCGTGAAGGAATTTGGTGGCTGAGAACAAGTGCCGACCTCTCCTCTTGAAAGTGGGCACTTTTGATTTATTTCCTTCTTCACAAGTGCCTATGCAGGCACTTGACCTGTTGTTGAAGGTGGAACAAGTTGGCCCTCCAAGGCAAAATTTCTCTCGGGTTTTACACTCGCACTTAACTGAAGAAAGACTGCGCGAAGTTCAGATGCGGAGCGGCGGAGGCACATAATTGAAATCCACTACTTTTAGAAGGTACTAGGAAAAGGCCCCGCGCACTGCCGCGGGGTTTGGAACATGGTTTCATTAAAGTGTGCAGTGATTTGTCAACCTAGCTTAATTTTATTATATATGTATTGTAGTTTGTAAAGAATTGTGGTTTCATGGATTACTTCAGAGACATGATGCTTTAGATATTGCGAGAAAGAAAAAGGATATTAGAAATTGAAGCTAATAGATTCATTGTAATTGCTTGGAATAAATCCAAATTGTAACAACCAATGAGTTTACTTTGGATGTCCATTTGAATCGCTCGCTAAGTTAGGAAGCAATTGGACGTGCTTGCAGACCTGCTGAAAAGGAGAAAGCAGTTGTTTATAGAGTGGTAGCTGTTTATCCTTTGTTGTATGTGCTGGATTTGCTTATTTTGGCCAAGTCTGAAGACGCGCCCAACTGCTGCCTAATTGACGGAATCAAATGGATATCCAAAGTAAATGCAGTGGCAGTTCCAAAGTAGATGTCCTTCAATTTTAGTAGCTCTGTCTAAACATTACAAACAGATAATAACAACGGATGTACAATTTTAGTTTCATAATAGGTACCCAGCAGTTTACTACAAAAAGTTTCCGAAGATGAAGACAGTGCTTGTTATTTTTTTTTTTATCAAGAAAATGATATATTAATGTGTTTGGCTCACCAAACAAAAGAGTACAATGAACCAGGCTCTTGACAAAGCAAGTATCCCATACTCCTAGAGGGTCAAACCCATGAAACTCTGCAACAAAGCAGGTGTAGACAATCTTATCAAGAGAACCATACTCACTAACAAGACTGAGTAAGCTCCTACAACTGATAAGGATCTTCAAACGGTTAATTGTAACTGACTACACCTCAACCAAGAGAAATCAAGCTTCGTGGAACCCATTACAACAGATCAACTACAAAATAAATAGGGTTATTATCATGAATGGTGCCTAAACTTTCATTAATATTCAACTACAAAATAAATAACAACGATCGGGTGTTTATGCCAAAAAGATCCCACCTTTTTTAAAAACTCTAACTATTTTTTTTTTTTTTTTCAACTATAAATATGTTTATGGTGTTGAAAAAATGAAAATGTATATAGCTATTTTAGATAAATAAACAAAGATTAATATATTACCCCTAAAAATATTAAGTTTTGGGTAATGAGTTGTATGGTTGTATATATTACCCCTTCATGTAATATATTTTATTAATCACTTTGTTATTTTCTAAAATACTATATGACATTTATTTTTTAAAACACCATAAAACATAAATAACTAGAAGGAGCAACATACAAATGAAGCCGATATCCCTCTTTTTTAAAGTCTGGGTACTTTTAAAGTTCAAGGCAAGCAGAAGTCCAAGGAAAGCAACCATCATTAACACAAATAAATAACAACGATCGGGTGTTTATGCCGATCCCACCTTTTCCGAACTCAACTATTCAACTATCCAACTTTAATCTACTAACCACCTCTAAAAACAAGATCCAACTCTAAAAACCCACAACTGAAAAATCAACTATGAAGGAGCCAACACACAAAGAAGCCGATATCCCCTGTAAACAAGCAGAATCCAAGGCAAACCAACTGGATTAGCACTTGAGATAGTGAGTCTACTGGGAAATCGGTTCCACCTTCACTTGGAACTGGGAAAACCTCATCAAACAGATCCTTCCAAATAGAGATTCCAAACATGGCAGCCAAGAAAAGTCATCAAACTTGCAAAAACCAAAGCATGTTCCTACCAATATGAAGAAATCAAATCAATC
The DNA here is from genome assembly GCA_033992175.1 of Spiraea crenata. Taxonomy (NCBI): domain Eukaryota; kingdom Viridiplantae; phylum Streptophyta; class Magnoliopsida; order Rosales; family Rosaceae; genus Spiraea; species Spiraea crenata. Next base: position 2,048,974 of record JAVBHV010000058.1, on the reverse strand, counting down.
TCTACCATATATGAGGAATTCAAAACAAACTCCATCAGATCTGAAGAAAATCCTAAAACCCAACCAATCGGAATCAAGATAAGAAGTAGAGGAAGATGAATACGATCCAAGAGAAAAAGATCCGCCCCAAAACAAGGCAAGAGAAGAGAAGGGGATCCATCAAGTACTACAACGACCTTCTCTCTCCAAAACCTCTCTCTCCTCTCCAAAAAACACCCTAGATTTAGATTACCTTCGCCGGCCCCTTGCTTAGGCTTGGGGTTGGCCGGCAGCCCACTCCTCCCCTAAATCCAAAAGACATTGCTTGTTATGTTAACACTCCAACAAGTTTCCCAAAAAGCAGAACATTATTTACAAAACATGTAGCAGTTTTGAGGGCCTAATAGTCTGTACAATGTCGAAGTAACTGTGAATGAAGGTGACATATATTGGCCAGGGCTGCTTGAAAGCTCATTTCAGTTACTAAGGCTCCTTCTTCAGTCCTAAATTTGCTGGAAAATTCATATAAGAAAATGAGGCACTGTTATTGTACAGAATATGTGGATATAATTTTCAATGTGAATAGAATACATATTTTGTTACCGATCCTCTGATTAGACCTAAAAGCTTACTTTTGGTTACGAAAACCGAAAACAACAACTACAGAATGGAGAAGTACTCTATTGTAGATAGCCAAGTGAACACCTACAAATCATAAAAACATGATTGTCAGTAGTAGAAATAAGAGGCACCATGTACAGTTAAGTTGGGAAAACACTATTTGGAAGCAGAAAAGAACGAATAAATGACATGAAAAAAGTAATAATTGGCAACTCTATTGACATGAAAATTGTGATTACTATCATCTGTAGTGTTGAGTTTTTATTTGGCGCAACAAACTTGACTTGTCATCATGATATAAGCCAAGCAAATTATAAATACATGCTTACAACTAAACCTTAGAATTGTATTTGAACTGGGAAAAAGATAACTACCTTTTTAAAACAAAATTGACAATATGGAGTGACAGGATCAAGGACTTTTAATGTGGAAAGTAACCGTCTTAATTTATTTGTGCTTCCAATTTTAAACAGATAGGCCATACTCCCCTAGCATACACCCTGATAAAACAATGAAACAAAATGGTTACAAAAGTATTACCATGTTAAGTTACATATTTGCAATAAGTACGAAAATTCACTAACCTCACAACCTGGAGCCCTATACCGACTATAACCACTCTGATGTCTTCAACCCTGTGGCAGCCCTGTAAATCGAAGATAGCACCTGCAAACCATGATCACAATGAATATATAGTCTCACAAAACTAACCAAACAACAGGAATAAACAATCCATGTAATCAAAGACGTCGGAACCTAACCTGACCCATCTTGTGCAACACCAACCAGTAGTACATACAACTTGTTTTCATTGCCAAGTATAACAACGACTTCTCTGCACGTAAAACAAAAGCACAATTTTTATTATGTACAGAAAACCTTCAAACAGATAATATAATGTATATGATTAGGTGGTAAAAAGACAATTTCAAAGTGTTCACCTTTATGTGTAAAGAGAATCGAGTTCAACTATACAACAACAACACATACACTGCTTACAACTCTCATGATTTCCTGAATCTGCAAAATTTTCATTAAAATAATTCTCAATGAAAATATCACTTGCTAAAGGTACGCGTTCACCACCAGAAGAGCTATAAGCATCAAGAAGTGCAATGTTGCTTCTATCTAACAACTTATGTTTCCCATCAATGACTCCAGGAAAATCACTTCTATAAATATGTTGATTCTCTTTCCTGTTCTCCAACAAAACTAAAATAACAATCACACAAACTATCCGAAAAGGAGATAATTACGCTTACCGTTGTAGCGAATTAGCGGCTTAGGGAAGCCGTTTGGCCTCAGCTGCTTCTCATTCAACCCTTCTGTGTACTTGTTGACCTGAACCTGCAGGCTGGAAAAAATCGAACATTAAGCTGTTGGTAAATTCCATATTCATAAAACTAATCATGAAAAAACATACCTATGAATTCACAAATAGCTGTTCAATGGCAACTAAAAAGCCCAAATTTTGTATCAACCTGGACGAAATAGATTATATAAAACATGACTATGCAAAATCTCCAAATACGTACAGTAGAGAAAAGAATTGGGAAACTAACCGTGTAGAGAACGGTCATGTACAAGATTCGGATGAGGACGCCGCCAACTTCTCTAGAAGGACTTCTTTGGCAAAAGTAACTTGAATAACACATGTCGTCTACTTTTACATATGTTCTGTGGAGAAAAATTCATTCATAGCGAAGACTCCATTTCTGTCAGAAATAAAAGTACCATTTCTTGGCCTACTGTTCAAAAAGCTAAAAAAATAAGGAAAAATTGTGAAATAAAAGAGTACCCATCAAAGTTGACACATAAATCATACCCAAGTTGGTGTCTTTGGCTAACCACCGATGAACATCTTTATGCAAATAAAGAAAAACACTCAGAAACAAAAACCCATTAGTTAATAATCAAAATCTGAAGGATTGACTAAAGAACACCATAATCTACAGATACGAAACAGTTCTTGATAACAGAAACTAGATAAGTTTACTAAAACATGCAAAGCATAATCAAAATAAACCAACTCTTAAACGAAGGGAAGCAGAAATTTAGAAGCTACTAATGGGAAAAAGCGAAAGAAAGTGCAAACTAACCCTTCCCACATGCCATCAAGTTCCTTTGCAGGAAGAATCCCTTCATTGAAGGAAGAAGGCTGCCCATCGCTACTTACATCCTCACATGCTCCCTCTTCACTAAGCTGACAAAGTAAATGAGCAACATATTAAAAGGCTAGCAAAATAAAACTGATATATCTACTGCCTAAGCTATGGAATGGACACTGAAATTCAGCTAAAAAACATGCACAACAGGTTGTACTTGCCAGAACGAAAGAATCTCATTGTTCTGCACCCACTCATCTATAAAGGGAAATGGCATTTCAGATGAAAAAGGTCAATAAATGTATAGTTCTATTGGAAATCGCAACGGTTAAGAAATGTAGGAAGAAATGAAATACTGACAATGGTAGGAAAACGTCGGTAATAAGGTTGAACTAAAACACCAAATACAAATGTTGATAGTGAAGAGACGGGCAGCCAGTTTAATTGAAAAGCTAAGGGAGAAGGGTTAATTGAGAATGGTAACAGAAGTAGAGAAATTTGGACGGATGCAAAAGATAGTGAAAGTTACATTTTCTACAGAAATAAGGTAGTATGTACCAATTCGTCCACCAAAATGCACTCAAGGCCGTTAAATTATAATTGAGGTCTATAAAGCCTTGCTCTCCACATTCGACAGATTCTGACTTTAATCCTCAGTTCACTTTGTGAAGGAAGCAATGTACGAAGTGGCATAGCAGCCATGCCTTCAAAATACTGACACAAATGAAATCAAAATCCTTGTTAGCATATATCAAAACAACTTCCACAGAATGAAAATGCAATTCAAATTATATAAGTAGTGGTAAAAACCTAGGGACAAATTTTTTAAAGCATCCTTGTAAACAATGTTTTTAACATAGTTATTTGGCATCTGTTCATTGTTTTCAACAATCATTTTCAGATCTCCTCTAGACGTAACTCTCGATAATGCTACATATAGCTGGCCATGGGTGAAAACGGGCCGGGGAAGGTATAATCCTACTTGCTTGAATGACTGGCCCTGACTTTTGTTTATTGTCATTGCTTAGCATGGCCTAATGGGAAACTGACGCCTTTTAAAAACAAAGGTCATTTGTTGTCTGTGGCTGTGAGTGTTATTCGATGTATGAAAACTTTATAGCCACTATTAGAACCAGTTAGTATCTTTGCTTCAAGAATCTTATCACCCATTTGGGTGATAACTAATCTAGTCCCATTGCACAGCCCTAAAGACTAGTTTATATTTCTTAACAACATAATAGGCAAGCCTATTTTCAATATTAAAGTCTGTGCATGCAAACCACTAAATTCCAGCTTGTTAAATAATTCGAGATGATACATTACATATAGATTTTCAAAATTTTTAGAGGAAGCACAGAGAGAGTCTGAACTCAAGTACAAATGTTTATCTCCAGGCAATATATTCACTATATGATCATTTATCTCGCCTACAATTTCATCCATGGGTGTTATAATGGCTCTTTCAGTCAAATAGGCAACATTGGCATAATTATTTACAAAATCATGATAAGTTGCAAGAAAAATCGATTATATGGGATCTCTGTATCCTTCTATAAATAAATCTTGAGTAATTTTAATCCAAGCTGCTTCTGCGTCATATTTGTCAGCTATATCAATAAGCTGGCCATCACCTATTTTCAGAATCCAAGTAGCAAAATCTTTGATTTGCTGTTTTTCTACATTGTCTAATTGTGGCTGAGAAAGTCTCATATTCCATTTCAAACAAAAGATTTTGAAAAAAGGCCAAAGGTATGAGCTATTAAGAGAGGAAGCTATGATATATTCTCTACTAGCTCCTGGAATAACTGGTAATAGTTGCCTAAAGTCACCGCCTACCAAAAGAGATATCCCTCCAAATGGTTTATTACGTTCATCACTATTTGCATCAGATAACAGATCACAAAGGGTTTTATCTAGTGCCTCAAAACAAAATTTATGGTTCATTGGAGCCTCATCCTAAACAATCAACTCAATTTTTTCAAGTAGTTTGCTAAGGTGACTTGTTTTTTTAATAGCACAAATGGAATAGTCAGAAAGATTTAAAGGAATTTTAAACCTTGAATGAGCTGTCCTACCATTAGGTGAAGCAACTGCTAAGACTGTTTTACCCTCAGAGCTAAGCTTGTCTATAATTGTATGTCATAAAAATGTTTTTCCTGTGCCTCCATGACCATAAACAAAAAATAAATCGGGCTCTTTCTGAGTGACATCATTAATAACAGCATCATATACAGCAGCTTTTTGTTCCTGGTTTAGTTGTGCTACTATTCTGATATGTTCTTGACCTAAGGCAACAATATCATAATTTAGCTCTTTCCTTAACAGTTTCATCCTGATCTCTAACATTCGTTGTTCATTAGGCATAGGCAAATAATGGTTTTCTAAAGAGCTGGAAGAAACATTAAAAAGCTGTTCTAACTCAAACAATAGACAATTTTACAACTCAGTTGGTGGTAGCAATAGATTTTGCATGTCAAATATTTTTCTCAACTTATACACAATATCTTCAACTGAATTCTCCCAGTGAGCATCAAAAAGAAGTTGGGGGTTGGTCACTTCTCATAATAGAATAATTGTAACAAATAGCTGTCTTAATTCAGAAGGTGTGGCCATACGCGTAGAAGTGCCTAAGGCCTCAATCCATTCTCTATCATCTCCTAATAAACCTAACGCTTTACCGGCAGCTTGATATGAAGAGTGAACTACACCATCTACAGTTTTGATATCATTAAAATTCAATGCACCTTTTTGCAAGTTTAAAAGCATTCTTAGATAATATAGTTCACTAGATGTAGGGTGCACATATGCTATTCTGCCTAAAGATTTCCCTCGTTGCCTACGTTTCCACGATTTACTTTGAGAATCCCATATAAATTTAGATGGAAATTCAGCATAAGTTAATGCTTGATCTTCAGGAAAGGTGATGTTTGCCTCAAACCACTTTGTTAACATTGTATCATGAACACCTTCTCCATTCAAAACTGCCTTAAGTGACTGATTAGTGTTAAAAACAACGCTTTGACTTAAAGGTAAATGTATAGGTTCAACGGAAGGATGTCTCCAATGAATTGGAAACTCAAACAATCTCCAAATGGCTTCATATGGACATATATACCTACATTTTAGATAAGCTAGTATCTCATCCTTTTTGCCCCCTGCAACTTATTTTGAGAGACCTTTTGCCCCATGCAACTCTATTTGTACTCCATCTGCTCCTTGTAACTCGTTTTTTGGGAATTTTTGCCCCTTTTCCGTTAAGTTAACTTTTTTCTTAACTTTGCTCACATGGACATACCACGTCAGCAAATATGAGTCCCATATTATATACACATAAGCAAAAAAATATTTTTAAAATAAATTATTAATATTTTTTAAAAAAGTTTATAACTTAAAAAAAAAATCGCATGTACAAAATTTTCTCCACTTGAACATCAAAAATGCACAAAACATTAAATAAACTTATGATACAAAAAACTAGCAAGACAAACTAACAAAAGGTCCACAAAATGAAAATCATACAATTTTAAATCCCTACTTCTTTTCTATTATCCCTAAATTATTTATTTTGTTATTTTTCTTAATGAATATTTGACTTCTTTGCCCCTAGGTTAGTATTAATGCACCAAAAAAAAAAGTTGTAAAAAAAAGTCTTTAAAAAATAAAAATAATTTTTTTAAAAAAATAAAAAGTATTTAAAAATTATTATTTTTAAAAATTTAAAAATAAATTTCTGATAATATGGGATCCATATTTGCTGACATGGCATGTCCACATCAACAAAGTTAAGAAAAACTGTTAACTTAACCTTAAAGAGGCATAAAAATCCCAAAAAATGAGTTGTAAGGGGCAGATGGGGTACAAATAGAGTTGCAGGGGAAAAAAGTCTCTCAAAGTAAGTTACATGGGGCAAAAGGATATTAAGTGCTTCAAAAACTACCCTAGCTCTGTCGGAGCCCTTGTTAATATATTTGAAAAGATACTTTATAAGCATAGATTGACAACATAATTCAACATTAACAAGTGTATTGTATTTTAGTAGTAAATCTGCATTGTAAGGCACTACAAAACGATTGTCAATGCGGATGCCATTCTTCACTACAAATGCAGTTGGATCATCAGAACGTTTATAAGTAGGGAACTCATTTGGTTCAAAAACAGATTGACTCTTGTATGGTTTAGGGAAAGATTTTGCACAGGCGCTGCCTCTCATTCATGGAGAATTAGGATTGAGCTCCCCGCAAGGAACATGAATCATGAATTGGCTAACAATACTATAAAGGGCAGGATGAGTAGCTTGGTTTGGCACTTCAGCTGAGATAATGGAACCTATATCCATTTGTGAGCAACACTTGTAAAGTGGTTTCAACCAGAACAACATATGATAGTGGGGCAAGCCTCTTTTTTGAAATTCAACTATACAAACATCTGTTCATAACAGAACAAAAAAGGATAAGAAAGGGAATATAAATTGGAATAACAAAATCGGTAGTTATGTTCAACCCACCTGTCTTCACTTCTCCAAAAGGTTGCCCTGACCTTATATAACTCAACATGTTATCTAGGTTTTGTAGCCAGGTTTTGTAGCAAGTTCTCTTACAATCTCAGGCCATTTGAAATTGCAAATGAAAGTTATAAACAAATCTGGATTGCCATATTGTCTACAAATTGCCATAGCATCTTGGTAATTGTTAAGCATATACCTAACGCTTCCTGTGTATAAGCTAGGCAAAATGACTTTCTGGCCTATGTGATTAGGATCAGTATCACCTTTAGAAACAACACTATAAATATCTTTAAAACCCTCGCTTCTAAGGCTGGTTTGGTTTCTTCTAATGTAATCCAACCTAGCCTCTTCAAGGGTTGCATAAGCATCAACTATAAATTGTTAAAACAACCTGCCACCCTTTAACACTGTATCTAACAAAGGCTAGCGCTCTTGGATTTGGTAGACTATAAAGGCTCGCATTGAAATCTTTTCCCTTTTAGGCTGAGGGCCTGTGTAAATCTTTAATCCATTTCAAGTCAACTCTATAACCGTCTTCACCATAGGGAATAGAATAATATATTGTAATGCCATGAATTTAGGAATTAGTTTTGTAACATGCTGGAGACCTCCCGTTTTAAATTTGATTACAATATCTCTGTTTGAGTCATTAACCCCTATGTCACCTGGAATCAAGCCTCTAATATCATCGGATATTGGAATATCATCAGATATTGGCTGTTCATATTGGCTGCTATCGTTTGGTGCTCTGCCTAACAACCTCATTTTTAATGGAATAGTAGGATTCAGCTGAAGCTTATCTCTAGCTGTTCTAAAAAGTTGTACTAACTCATTAATTTCATCAAACATTTCAATCAAGCCGGTGACAATGCTTGCATCAAGGTTCTCATTTCTCTCGTTTGTGTTAACTGCATTCAAGCGATTTAATGTTTCATTTTGAGTGTCATGTATGTATAATTGAGCAAATTTTGGGCACTATCCTTCAAGAGGCAATAAAGAACCCATCAAATGATGGATCTGACCACTTATCTTAAAAATATAAGGGGAAGAAATATTATTCATCGAATAATCAACTTTAGCTCCCATTGAAGTAAAAGCAAACATCGAGTTATACACTCTTATGTTTTCTCTAAACACTATGCTTTGATGGCCGTTAGTTGGATTAAGCAAAGTCTCTAAAAAACCAGGAGTTGGTTAAGAGGCAGGGAACTTGATTTTCCCATGTTGACAACAAAGAGGAAACAAAGGCTCATTGTTGTTAGACCTCTTTTGGATAGATTCTTCTAACCAAAACAATGCACCACAATAAATGCAACTGTAAATCTTGTCTCCTAAGTCCACGTAGATGGCAACATAGCCTGTAAAAATACCAAAGAGCGTACAAAATTCCATGACACAGAATTGACTAAAATGAACGGTAGAAAAGGAACATAAGACATGAGAGGGAATTTGTTAACAGAAGAATGCCTACTTTGTTTATGCCGTTGATAGAAAGCCTGCCCCTATTGGCAGTAGTTGAAGTGGGAGAAGAGAACGCATTTGTGGTAGCATTAACAGCGTTTTCAGGAGGAAGTCATGCATTTGCGGTGGATTTACATTTTCTCTTTAGCGTGGACAGCATGTGTAAAGCGGTGCAAGAGGCTGTGGATTGAGCAGTGTATATATCAACGTTTATAGATTGTGAGGTTGTAGTGGAAGAAGGCTGTGGATCAGCAGAACAACCAGGTTCACTGGTTGCCTAAAAACGTGGGGGATGACGCTTAAACCGAATGCCCTATGGCATCGCAACACTACTTACCAAAACCAAACAACTGACCTAACAACTAACACCCCAAAACCATATATACACAAAACAGGAACCAAGCACATTCAAAACCAATGTTCTATCACACAAATAGCACCACTGCAGCTAAAGAAAAAGAAATAGAGAACTAACTCGATGCAGTAAAAGCAGCAGCAACAGCGGAGCAACAAATGCAGAGAACAAGTGTGAGAACCCTATAACAAAAGGGGAAAACACGATTCGCATTATACAAAAAAAAAACATATCATATACACAGTACCTAACGATTGCCTAGAGCAAGCAACAACCATAACACATAAATGAGCACTAAAACAACAACAAAATTGACCACAACGTGGTCACAACAACAACCCAAAACTAATACAACCAAGGAAATAGTAAGTAAATCAAATTGAAAACCATAAAATAAAGCAGAACGGACATCCGCATTCTTGTTATTTCTCTCTAAATCTTTAATGAAATATAGCTGAGATTCCTGCATACCCATTATCACTTATGAATAGAGGCATTTGACAGATTCGACATAAAATTACAGAGAAATGATGAACCAGTGTATTTAGAGCAGAAAGCCATGACCATCATCTCTAAGAACTATGTCCCTTCTCATATATAAATTATTTCCAACGTGTTATTAAGTTGTAAAAAAACAATTAGTTGCAATTAGTTGTATTCTTTATGACCTATAAGAACTGGAAAAAGAAGATTCTGTCATGAAGAACATAAGTAGAAAGAGGATACAAAACACCTTTCTGTATTAAGTCCAACTAAATCGCTTCAAAGCCACATTAGGGTTGTTCAAAGAGAACTGGGGTTTCAAGCTTAAAGTCTACTCAGTATTGAACTAAAAAAATGAAGCTTTAAGACTCAGCTTGATCCTAATGTCAACCAAATTACCACCTGAAAAGCAAGATTATTGAAGAAGGTAGTGGCATCATCAAATTTTGATGGAGTGTACAAAGTAAAATGATTACTTTAACTGAAAATGAAGGTCAAATTAGGATCAAATTATACCAAGTGGTTGATTTTGCTGCTCCTGAACATCCTTCATTCTTAAAGAAAGTGAAAATGTTGGGTTTTGATGTGTTTCTATAAGAAGAGAAGTCAAGTCTTCTAACTCAGCCGACAATTTTTTCTCTGAACAATTTCATTTTTGTATGCATTTTCTATTAACCATTTCACTTTTGGTTTGAGATTAAGTACAGTTGGATTGAAGTTTGAGTGTTCAATGATTTGGGTTTTTACAGACAATTGACAAAGATGAAAACCGATTGATAGCAACAACCAACTAATCCCAAACAACATCAGCCATGCAATCAAATCACAGTGGATGACAAAGAAAAGTAACCACAAATTTCTTGAAACCGAAAGCACATACATACAGAAGTAAAGCGGCAAAATTTACCTGCTACAAACAGAGACAGAAAGTACAACAACTGAGACAGCGGAGATCGTAAAGAAATCAGCAAAGCAGGCACGGTAGCTCTTGTTAACAAAATAGACCAACAAAAACCACACGAGAACGAAAGGAGTAGCAGAACGAACCCAAAAAAGGCCCACAGAAAAACAGAAAACAAAGGAAATGAAAGCGGCAACACAAATTGGAGAACGTAGAGAAAGAAAGCCAAACTTATCTAGGACGACAAGTTCCAAGCCAGGCAGTAAAGACCACACAAAAGGGGACAACTCAAACAGAACCCATGAGGGCGAGCAATATCAAAAGAAGAGAAAAGAAGGGCAAAAGAAGGAAGCGGCGAGTGAAGGCGGCATAAGAAAACATGAGGAATATGCAATTTTGTGAAGGGCAAAAAAGGACAGAAGAAGAAAACGAGGGGCATGGCAAACAACAGCCAAATGGAGGGCAAAAAATGAAGGCAGCGAGATAACAGGGAAGAAGAAAATGACAGGAATATCGCGTATTGTGGAGGGCAGAAAAGTGAGAGGGCAAAAGCGGGCGTGCACTGTGGATTTCCAAAACCAACAGGTTTGAAGAAGGGCAAAAGAGTAATTGAACTTTGCACCCCACCGCTTCTTACAGCTTTCATATAGATATAATTTGAAATACCTGGATTTATGGCTTTAAAATTTAGACTGAATTTGGGCTGAATTCAAATTCACCTAGCCTAATGCTCGCCAAACAGGTGGAATTGAATTTCAACCTTCCAATTCCAATTCCACCCCTTCCCAAACGGACATTTGATAGAGAAATTGAAATTTCTTCTGAGACACTGAGGTTCAATAAGGCTGGAAGAGGTTGGAGATGGGCCGGGCTAGACCAAGGAAAATTTAAGAAATTGGCTAAGTTGAGCACTTTCCAACAATTTTTGCCCAAAATGTGTGTGCAGCTCCGGTCACTTCCACCATAAGCAATTTACAATTTAGATTTGACAATTATGCTCCTAATATAAATGAGTCAGTATTTGTAGATTTCCCAGCCTCCAATTCCTCCATCCTTCATCTTCTTCGTCCTCATTCATCTTCTCCAACCCTTGCTTTGGCCTCCGGAACGTAGCCCAAGAAAATAGGGCAGTAAGTCAGAGATATTGAGAAAGATGTACTTTGATTCGAACTTCAGGGCGTCAAGAGTGACTTCGTCGGGGCTCACTCACTCAAAATCACAATGGAATTGGTATTTTCCTCTAATACGTATCTCTTTTAATCTTGAGTTGTATTGTAGTTTGTTCAAATTGAAAAATCAGTGGTTAATTGAGTAGTTTATGAGCTTAATTTTTGTTGGCTTTTTTCAGCGAAGTTGGGTTTTGTGAATTGTTTGTTAACCACCATGAAAGTTTGTGAATTGTTTGGTAATGGGTTGGTTATTGAGTGAAAGAAGGGGGAAGAAGCAAGGGAGAATGGAAACGCCTTTCTTGGTAAGTTGTAGTTTCTAATCCAGAAAAAGGAAACTCCTTTCTTGGTAAGTTGGGTTTCTGTGAATTGTTGTAATGGGTTTCTGTGATTTTTATGAGTTATTATGGAAATTAGCATGTTTGGGTTTGTTAGAATGTTGGGGAAGAAAACATATCAACAACGCCACCGTTGCCTTCAATGCCTTTCTCCTCATTGCGAATTCAACATGGGTCAAAACTTGAAGTTCAATGGCGGAAATCACATCAGAATCGACTTCAACAACATCGAATCTAGATTCAGAATCAGCTCAGAAATTGAAAAAAGATGAAGATAAACAAGATTGAACTATGGTGATATTATATGAGTACTGTGAGTACTATAAATGCACTATAGACACTATAATGGTACTATAATTTCCTATACATTAAATTACATAGGGACTATATGGATACCATGTGAGAGAGTATCTTGCAAATATGCCCTTAGTACGTTATAGTACCATTATGGTATCGATAGTTCATAAGGATCTAATTAACAAATAAGCAAACTTGTGTTTATTAAAAAAAATAAAAGAATACCCCGGCACATTTTTGAGCATAAATGATTCAAAAATGCTCAATTTAGTACTCCTCTTTTTCTCTTGACCCAACACTAATAATTCAAAGTAGTTTATGATCTTTTTTATGAAGGTTGAGTTGAGTTACATCCAAGCTAGCGTTTAGAAGTCCCTTTAAGAAACCTTAATAAGAGATGCTCAACTCAACTCTCATGATGTTATTGAAATTAATACGATAGAATACGCCAAATAAATCTCTATTTCAGTCAAATCCTAAGCATTTTCACTAATTACAACTTTCCAAAGGGTCCTTGATTGAGACCATATCAGTGACTCCTCATCTTTGGAGCTCTTTTCACATGGATTGACAACAACAACCATTTTACTTTTTGATCTTCCCAAGTAATTAGCATACAATCAATAGATGATTAACTTTGCAAGAATAAAGGTGGTACATTTTCACACCATTTTATGTCACACTTAAATAAGGATATTTGCCAAGGTTCTCTTTCTAGTTGTCGACGTCTGTTGACAGTCCAGTAGAAATGTGTACTTCTAAGAAAGCGTGTGCATATGATTTGGTACATACGTAGGTGTAGTAAAAAATCAGTATGAATACAGTTGCAAAAAGAATTGATTTTTCGAAAAATATTACGTAACACTTTAAGACACAATCCGTACTCTGACAAGGACCACTGAGGTATGGTGGCACATGGCTGGGGTCACATCAGTCCTAGAGCGGACGGCCGAGATGGGGAGTACGGGTGGACGAACGGCAGAGATGGGTGGTTTCCCATAACGCGCCCAGACTGACTCAACTGGTATGAGGTCCAGCTCGGTCGGGGACCCTTATAAGAGGGGAAAAGAGTAAAGACCATCACTCTTTCTTTTTCTTGCTTTCTTCTCTCTCTCTCTGTTTTCAAGCACTGTGGGTTTCAACTTTCAAAGCAAAATCTTCACTTTCTCTTTTGTGGGTTTGTTTGAATCGAATGGGTGGACAGCGATAGGAGGAAAAAGTTTTGATTTTGAGCAGGAAAATCACTTTGGGAGAGCTTTGTTTTTGCTGATTTTGCTGCTGCTGGTGTCTGTGTTTTTCAATTTCCATGGTGGTGGATTAGAGGAGAAGATGGTGTTTCTATGGCGGGACTCCATTTTGGGGTTCGAATTGGGAGTTAGTTGAAGAAAGGGGAGGAATTGAAGCTTTGAAGCAGTAGCACAAGTAGTCAGTAGAGTTGGGTTTTTGTTGTTGTTGTTGTTGTTGGGTTTTTGGTGGATTGTGGCTGGTTCTGGAAATTAGGATTTGGAATGTGTTAGTTGGTGTATGAATTGGGAAGGGTTTAGGTGGATAGTGATATCTTTAGTGTGAAATGAAGCTTTCAACATCTGGGTTGGGTCAGCAGGATCATGATGGTAAACCCTACTTTGAATCTCTCTGCTTTATTTTGTGTATTGTATTTCTGATTTCTATTCAAATTTCAATTATTACTATTGTTGTTGTCATTGTTATTTGCTTTTTTTTTGGGGGGGGAAATGAAAAACACAAAGTGAAGTTGAGCTTGCAAATGACAGGTGGAGGAGCTGGTGGTGGTGGTGCAGGAGGAGGGGATAAGAAATGCTTGAATTCGGAGCTATGGCATGCATGCGCCGGGCCTCTGGTGTCGCTGCCAACGGCCGGAACTCGTGTAGTCTACTTCCCACAGGGACACAGCGACCAGGTTGCTGCCACTACTAATAAACAAGTTGATGCCCACATACCAAACTACCCTAGCTTGCCGCCCCAGTTGATCTGTCAACTTCACAATGTCACTATGCATGTGAGTTCCCTTTCGTCTCTTTGAATTTTGTATTCAGTTGCATCGCAGCATTCGATTGCTGATTTGTTATAGAAGAGGGAATGAAAGTTAAATTGAAACCCAAATGAAATTGATTAAGCATTGGATTTCAGGCAGATGTGGAGACAGATGAGGTATATGCCCAAATGACATTACAGCCTTTGACGCCGGTAAAGCTTTCTTTCTGTTTAATCCGTAGTTTTTTTAGATTGAATCTATTCGATTTTTTTTAAGCTTAACAGAACAAGCCCTTATGTTTTCTCTTTTGAAATCACGCACGTCATCCACAGCAAGAACAGAAAGAAACATTTCTTCCAATGGAGTTAGGAATTCCAAGCAAGCAACCCACAAATTACTTTTGCAAGACATTGACAGCGAGTGATACTAGTACGCATGGAGGCTTCTCTGTTCCTCGTCGTGCGGCTGAGAAAGTTTTTCCTCCTCTGGTATTTCCCCCTTTAAATTGGCATTGCCTTTTTATTCTGCTTTTATTCGACTGTAGTTGGTTGTTGATGCTTTCTACTTGACATCAGTTTGTTGTCTCTTGCAGGATTTCTCGCTACAGCCACCAGCTCAGGAACTTATTGCTAGGGATCTCCACGATGTTGAGTGGAAGTTCAGGCATATTTTCCGAGGTATGATTTGGAGCAGGTCTTTTTGGCGTTGCATCTTAGGGGATTATGTATTTCAGTTTTGCCTTTCCTTTGCAAAGCAGATAATTTCTTCCTGAAGATAATATGTTGTCAATTAGGATCCTACTAGAAAAGATTCTTCAAAATGCCTCCTCAACTGCTAATTCTTTTCAGTTTGTATTCTAGTAATTATTCACAACATGAAATATTGTTACCAGACTTATCGTTCGCATAAAGGAAGCATGAATTTGTAGGTTTTTGTCTTCTGATGCTCATGCTTTAAAATGAATTTTACTTTAAATTTATTCATATAGAGGCAGGATTAATTGGGTCGTCAGGTTCCAGTATTTTAGGGAACTTAATCTGCTAGTCATATAGATATATCTAGCAAGCTAAATATATTTGTATAGATTATTGTTGCGTAAAACCCTAGGTCTGCTAGTGTGGTTCTAAAGTTGTGGTCCTGCTGCCTTAATAATTGCATTTCCTGTTTTGTTTTTGCACGAACGGAAGGAATATAGGTCAGTGGTGTTTTGGATTGTTTCATGAGTAGATGCCCTTCTCTGTGGAATATATGGTGGTGTTGTACAAGTATGATAATTTAGTGGATTAATCCACCTGTTTGGCATGCATATAATCAGTTTGACTCGCTATTATAGAATAGTGCTGATGGTCTTTTTTCTATTAAAAACCTCAATGTAGAAAACAGTCATAGAGCCAGTATAGTAATGCTGTGAGAATAAACAGCAGTGAGAAAAAGAAGCAGTGAAAAAAAAACAGCAGTGAAAATAAGCAGTTAATTTTTGGTAAACTATATTTTTAAAACTGCTGCAGACATGAAAAACACTTTCGGATTGGGATAAATGGCATTTTTGTTATTTCCATTGATTTTATTAAAGGAAGATGCAGTCTCTAGCTTTCCGCCTCTGGAAATTCGAAAAGCACACTCTAGCTGCTTCTCAAAATCTCCACCATCGGCAGCTAGCAGTCAAAAAAAGCAGGCAGTAACATATTAACCGAACAGTTTTTGCTCCAAAATTTTAGGAAAAAGCACGTTTAGCCCTAAAAAAGCAATGCCAAACCAGGCTATAGTATATATGATCATCTGTTTGTACTTATATGAGATGGATATCTATATGGGGCACACATATCTCGTGCTGTGTAATTGTATTGACTATGGTACATTCATTCCCATGCCGTATCATGCTCGAGAATGGTTGTATTACCTAAGGCATAATTGTGAATGGGAAATTGTGATAAGCAGCAATGAAGTTAAATGCATAGTGGGACTCAGAATCTTGAACAGGGTCCATAGACTCAATGCTGTAATGAAAAGTTTTTCTGAATCATTGTGGAGTGGCATTATTGTTTATGAGATGTTATCAGGCTTTATCTACACTGGATGGTCCTTGACAGAGTTTAGTCACTGAAGTCCTATTAGAGGGGCATACTAGGAATACAATTTGTTATCTTTGGAAGAAAGATATAAGCATTAGAGAGTAAAAGGACGTACGTCAAACTGAATGTCATATTGCTCGTATCATGCTTAAAATGTTTGATCCAGTTATCTCCAAGCATCTTAAGTTTCTGGACAGTTTGGCGAGAGAACTCTCTCCATTTGATAAACTTATAGTATAATTATGTGCCGTTAGAAGCTCTCAATTATACCAGCAAGCTTTATATAGCTGTTACTGGAAAAGAGACCAGGGGATTATATATGACCAGTACTTTCTGGATAAAGAGAGCCCTTTCAATGTGTGAAATTTTGGATTATATTGTGTTGAATTCATGATGTGGATGAAGCTAATTACTGATATTTGATACAAAAAAAAATAAAAAATTATGGGGCTGTGTTTGTAGAGGTTTCATCTGCAGTCCTAGGTGATAACTTGATACTTGTTGTTGGTCCATTCATAAAACTTAAGCTTTTGGGCTATAGTGGATGTCTGACTCTAACTTTCTCTTTCTCGTTTCAAG
The DNA here is from genome assembly GCA_033992175.1 of Spiraea crenata. Lineage (NCBI taxonomy): Eukaryota > Viridiplantae > Streptophyta > Magnoliopsida > Rosales > Rosaceae > Spiraea > Spiraea crenata. The sequence goes on along the minus strand of JAVBHV010000058.1, from coordinate 2,032,120 downwards.
TTGTTTGTTGATTAAACACTTAACTGTAGTTTTCCCCTATCTATATTCCTTTCTTTTAATAATTGAAAATCAGGCCATTTTATCTCTGGAACTTATTTAAATAGATTGTTCTTCACCGCTGCCTGGATTATGCTATTATGTGCACTGAGGTGGTTCAGTGGTACTTATAAGAGATTCTCGGCAATGCTAACCTGTTCTATGTCTTGCTCGTCTTGCAGGACAGCCTAAACGACATCTTCTTACCACAGGCTGGAGTGTGTTTGTTAGTGCCAAGAGACTCGTTGCAGGAGATTCTGTTCTTTTTATTTGGTATATCTTTGGTCTTCTTTTTGGTCCTGTTATTTCTTCATGCACATGAAACCATGCACTAAAATCGAGATTGAATCCTATAATAGGAATGAAAGGAATCAGCTTCTTTTGGGGATTCGTCGTGCCACTCGACCACAAACTGTGATGCCATCATCAGTTCTGTCAAGTGATAGCATGCATATTGGACTGCTTGCTGCCGCTGCTCATGCGGCTTCAACTAATAGCTGTTTTACAGTTTTTTATAATCCAAGGTGAGGAAGAGTCTCCATATTTCTTTTCCCTTCCAATGCTTGTACTTCCTTTCTGCTTATATGTTTATGATGTCCAGGGCTAGTCCATCTGAGTTTGTCATACCCCTATCAAAATACATTAAAGCAGTATTTCACACACGTGTTTCAGTTGGGATGCGGTTCCGGATGCTCTTTGAGACTGAAGAGTCAAGTGTCAGAAGGTAACATAGTTATTGACTGTCAACTATGATATCCGTGTTATTAACCTAATGATTACTTATGTGATGTATATTGGTCTCTTGCATCTACAGAATCGTCTATTGCATATTGTAATATATATAGCATGAACTGTCTATTGATTTGGGGCCAAGTTCTCCAATAAAACCAGTGTTCTTGAATCTACCAATATAATTTGAGATAAAGGTTAGTTGTTGATATGTTTAAATAGGTTGGTAAATTTAGTCATGATGGGGGGCATTATATCCAGACAGCTGTGCTGAGGGTTAGGTAGCAAATGTGTCTGTAGATATTTATAGCGGCATTCAAATAATGTACAGTGTGCACCAGAATATTGTTTTCTTTGTTCATGATGCATTGCTATACTCAGATGCAGTCGACTGATACATTTACTGCTTTTCTTGTCAAGGTACATGGGTACCATAACTGGCATAAGTGATCTGGATCCTGTTCGGTGGCCAAATTCTCATTGGCGATCTGTCAAGGTAATAAAGTATAAAAGTGTATGCTTCTGATTTATTTGTCCGTCACCTCATTTTTTATGTTTAGGTAGGACAGTGCATATTTGGAGTTTATACGCGAAGGGTTAGCACAACCCTTGAAAGAGAGAACAAATATCCATCTACTTTGTAATGGACACTCCACTCTGATAGTTAATTACAGTGTTACTTGATCAGTAACTATGGTATTTCAAGACCATTGTTATTGGAGGTTTAACATTTTCTTTAAAAGCCCAAGCAAGGTGTTAGTAGTAGTGCTCCATCTTTAGTGAAATATAAAAGAAGAAAGTAAACAAATAGGAGATTCAAGCCCACCTATATCTTTTATCCACATATATCCTCCCTGGCTTCCATCGCTATTGCCAAGTCTCTTGACTTATTTTTGCGTTGGTTCAATCATCTTTCATCTGTAGTTCTCAGTTTTCTCTCCAAAGTTCTATGTCTTAAGGTTGTGGTGGCCTGGACATAAGAAGCAACTTCTGTGGACTTGTGGTAGAGTGGGACGGTGGTGTGCAATGGTGAGCTGGTAGTGGCATGCTGCAAACATGTTCAATAAGTTGGATTTTCATAAAGTAGGGTGGGGTGGCTACTCTCTTTATTATGGGTTTTAATGTAAATGATTGTAGAAATTCATTATTTGAGACACTCGCTGTGGTTGCATTGGCTTTTATTAACCTCTGATTGGCCCATAGGTTGGGATAATGATTTTTATTCATTTTTGTTTGTGTTTGTCATGTTGCCACCTTTTGTTTTATCTTACTGAAACTATGTGATGCAGAATAGACCCGAGTCTAATACAGGGCCATTTGCAGATTGCTTTCCTATTTTCATTAAATTCCCATTTTGTGTAAATTGTTGGTTTCATTACTTTCCTCTTTGTAGTAGAGTTAGGTTAATTTACTGTTTATCCTAAGATTTATAAATACACGGTCCAGTAAGGTAAACTTGAATTATCTTGAATTATTGAATAAATATATTTTCTCTTTGAGCATCTTTCTCTCGCTGTCTTCCTTTTATGCCTACTCTCCTCTGGTTCAGTTTTAATTCCCCTGTATACATCCTAGTCAGTGTATCATGCTTTCCTCTCTTGAACTGTAATTCTCCTTCTATTCTAAATCCCTTTCCACTGAGTAAATAAGAAAAGGGGGGAAGGCAAAAAGAGAGGAGAAAAGGTTGTTACCATACTCCTTTATTGTGAATGGTTTGTAACAGGATTCATAAGTTCTGAGCATGTTGATTCTGCCCTACAAATAGTTTTTGTTACTAACACTTTTTTCCTTCCCTTCCGTAGGTTGGTTGGGATGAGTCAACTGCAGGTGAGAGGCAGCCGAGGGTATCGTTGTGGGAGATTGAGCCTTTGACTACTTTCCCTATGTACCCATCACTTTTTCCCCTTCGACTTAAACGTCCTTGGCATCCTGGGGCCTCATCTATGCCTGGTAAAAACAAAATTTCTTGTCATATTATGTGCTGTCTTTTAATTTTAAAAACCTATTTTCTTTCGTTGTGTGTTGAGCGGATGTTGAGGTCAAATAAATTTCATGAAGAAAAATTGTAAGCTTTAAATCTCAAAATTGGTCCTATAAAACTCATTATGCATCAAATAAACTATGTTTTATTTACCTTGACCAATAAAATCACCAAATAACATTGTGGTTCCCATGTTACGAAGCATTTAATTGTTTCAAGTTATTTATGTTATTCCAATGCAACATTTAAATGTCTTTTGTTTATGCAATAAAACCAGCGTGACATATTTAAAATCTCAGTTTCCTTGGTTTGAAATTTTCACGCAAGATAGTATCATCCGGTATTGTTTTTGTTGGAACCTTGGTGTTCATGGAAGAACACCATTACCCGGTACCCGGTATCATCATCATCCATATTTTCTTCCATGAACAGAAGAACATATAAAGATCTCACTCTTCAGAGAGGCATTAGAAGTCCTGAAGCTTAACTTTTGTTCTTGCTTATTGTTGTCGCAGATAATAGAGATGATAGCTTAATGTGGCTAAGGGGTGGAACTGGAGAGCAAGGTCTTCACTCGATGAACTTGCAAGCTGTTGGTATGTTCCCCTGGATGCAACAGAGACTGGATTCAACACTGATTGGCAATGATCACAATCCGCAATACCAGGCCATGTTGGCTGCTGGGTTACAGAATCTAGGAAGTGGAGATCAGCTAAGACAACAAATGATGCAGTTTCAGCAGCCTTTCCAGTATGTTCAGCAGTCGGGTAGCCACAATCCAATGTTGCAGATGCAACAGCAAGTAAATCAGCAATCAATCCCCCATAGTATCCTGCCGGCACAATCGCAAGTTTCAATGGATAATCTGCCTCAGCACCTTATACAACAACAATTCAACCATCACGCAGATGAGCATGTTCAGCAACAGCAAAACAACTATCATGATGCTCTCAAGATTCAGAGTGAACAGCTCCATCAGAGCCAGCAAATGAATGCTCCATCTCCATCGTTTCCTAAAACAGACTTCAGTGATTCAAGTACAAAGTTCTCAGCATCTACTACTCCTAGACAGAGCATGCTTGGTACACTGTCTTCTGAAGGGAGTGGAAATGTTTTAAGCATATCTAGAGCTGGGCATTCTATGCCAACTGAGCATTTACCTCAACAATCCTGGGCTCCAAAGTATTCACATGGCCAGGCCAATGCTTTTGCCAACTCAATGTCATTTCCACCATTTAATGAGAAAGACAATGCAGTTGAGCAACAGAATTGTAATTCAGATTCCCAGAATCCTACTCTTTTTGGTGTTAATATTGAATCATCTGGACTTCTATTCCCCACGACAGCGTCCACTTTTGCCACTTCTTCAAATGATGCTGACATGTCAATGCCTTTAGGGGACTCAGGATTTCAGAGTTCTTTATATGGTTGCATGCAAGATTCTGCTGAGTTGTTGCAACATGCAGGGCAAGTCGACCCACCGACCCCAAATTGTACATTTGTCAAGGTGTGAGCTTAAAGTAATTAGGCGCTTTGGTTTTGTCAATATTCTTGCTCATTTTTGAAATTGTTGGACGGATGATACTTTGTTGCTATTGCAGGTGTATAAGTCGGGATCAGTAGGCCGCTCACTGGACATCTCCCGGTTCAGCAGCTATCCTGAGCTGCGAGAAGAACTGGCTCAGATGTTCGGGATTGAGGGGAAGTTAGAAGATCGTCTTAGATCAGGCTGGCAGCTTGTATTCGTTGACAGGGAGCATGATGTGCTTCTCCTTGGAGACGACCCATGGGAGTAAGTTCCTGGTTCAGTTACATGTATCCTTCTTGGTGTTGTGTTGGAATATTTGTATGCATGGAGTTCTTCTTAGATGTTAATTCAATCCTTGATCAATGAACTGATGGATATCCTATAGAAACTAAAAAGTATGCAGTTAGAGAACATGCTATAGTTGTCTGTAAGGCCCCAAGAATAACTCGGTGGCATAATGCACCTAGACATCCAATTCATTTGTTTATCTTACTTCAAATAAAGCTTAAGGGCTAGGAAGGGGATGGGTGGAGGAGGAGGGTGAAGCATGAAGTTACTATGGCAGAGGTCCGATGGCATGGAAGTGCAATGCCATTGAAGCAGTGAGCTGCACAAAATTTAAATGGGATGTCAAATTAATGGTTTCCTAGAAGTTAAAAAAAAAAAAAAAGATTAATTAGGGTGATTTATGTGTTAACTCCTAAAAAATTTAAAGGAGTACTAGCAATAATTGTTAACTCCTACTAACTTTATCTTAAGGCAGTTTTCTAAAGTTCATGTTTTACATTATGAGGGTATAGCTACTTAATATGGCATTTTGGGTCTCACTAGTATATGAAATCATATGCAGGTCATTCGTGAACAATGTTTGGTATATCAAGATACTTTCTCCCGAAGATGTTCACAAAATGGGAGACCAACCAGTTGAATCCTTTAGCCCAAATATGGGTCAGAGATTGAACAGCAGCGGCAGTGAAGCTCAGGATGTTGTTTCTGGACTACCATCCCTCGGCTCACTTGAATATTGATATTAGTTGGTTGTATGAAGCGCTTCTATGTGTTGCTTCTAGTCCGTGTACTCAGGGAGAAACATCCAGTTGCATTACCATATGGTCCGCTCAATCTGGTGTTATCTCTCTCCCTTTTGGTGTGCATTTCCATCAAAATTATGACTTATCTTTCAGAGACTATGTAGCTCTGATGAATACAACTTTATGTAAGTATATTCGAGTTTGAAACTTAGAAGTAAACTATCATTAAGCAGTAAAGATTTTTATATTGCCTCCTTTTCCTCCTCAATTATGAAGTTATTTGTAGCATTATTCTTGCTCTTTCATCATTATCTATGACTATCTGCGAAAATAGAAAGGTAGTTCAGTTTTCTTGAGGGCACACTCGCTTACCCAGACCGCAGAATTGGGAAACCAATTACTGTTTCTAGGATGTGCTAAACAGTAGAATTAGGGTGGCAAACTTTGCTTCCATTGGTCCTTTGGAAGCAAAAGAAAACGCAGATATTTTTTTTAACGTAAATTTGTTCTGTATGCACAAAAAACAGAGGAGAAAAAGGAGCAGTCAGTCTGACCTGGAGAATGAAAAAGAATCGTGTGCCCCTCGGAGTAATTAGTTTGTAACCAAACACCTCATTTCCTTTGCAAACCAGCATGCAACCATGTCCGGACCCTCTCCCGACCCATCCGCGGCCATGTTTATTAATTCGGAAGGGTCATTAACCCCCCTCTCTCTATCTCTCTCTCTCTCTCTCAAAGTTTATTTTGAGTTGAGTTTTCTAATTTGTCTCTTGAACATGAATTGCGCTGAAGGATATAGTTGTTCCGCAAACTCTACTCTCTTTTGATAAGGAGAGGATGCACACAATTTTTTATATAGTTATTAAGGGTAATTTAGCAATATTTCAAGCAAGTTAATCTATCTTGTTTAACATTAAAATTGAATTGGAGTGAATTCATGATTTTTTTTAGTGGTGTAAATGAAAATTTTCAATAAGTTACATTTTTGTATCCAAGGACTCATTAACTATTTAATGATGAAATACTTGCTTTATCTTACGTATTTGAGAAAAAGATATCAGGTAAGGCAAGATAATGAAGATCATCCTTTTTTTTGTTTGAAAAAAAGATGATCCATTAAGAAAAGAACAAAACCTATACCACTTGGTATAGGATTCGGAAAACTTATGTCCCAATTGGATTCGGAAACTTATGTCCCATGCAAACTAGGTATAGGCAAACCCCCGCCTATAAATATCACAATTCGTTCCTTAATTTTTCCAATTTGAAATCTCATCATACGCCATATACACATGATGAGGATTACTGTTAATATTGTTTGTGCTGCCGCCACGGTCTACTTGATGTTATTGCTCATGACGGCAAACGCATCTCATCAAGAGGACACTTTAGTGATGAAGGCAAATGTTTCGCAGATATCAGATGAAAAGAACATTTCACAAATATTTGAGGATTGGATGCACAAGTACAATCGGGTATATTCGAGCCAAGCAGAAAAAGATAGACGCTTTGCTGCCTTCCAAGAATCATATGAATTCGTGGAAAATTTCAAGAAACTCAACATAACATCAGTGACGTTTGAGATCAACGAATTTGCTGATACTATCTACACCAACATTTACAAAGATGAAAATAGGATCAAAGGTACTTTGACTCCTACTGATAGAAGAGTATTAGAGATCATCTTGAAGAAAGGATTTCACTACTAGAGCGAGTGGAGTATTAATGATCATCTCTTGAAGAAAGGAGAGAATATTATTTAGTTCGTTTCCCCGTTCTTTGTTTGTTGATTGATAACTTAGACATTCATCTTTATATATTGAAAATGAATACAATCTCTATCACTTTAATCATGAATCAATCTAAATCTTTCGTACGTTTGATGACGCCATCTTTTGCTTCTACCAACTACCCAGTCTTTTGATGGAGAATGTGTTCTCACTTAAGCTACCCAAAGACATGGAATTGGTAGTTTTGTCCCAAACTCATACACTTAACTCTTACGATACTATCTTCTTCACTTCAGTTTTATGAATACTTTATATACTACTGATGAAGTATCTTGATGTGATAGTGAAGCAAATTTTTCCAAGATGGCAACATTAGTAATAACCAGCTAACTACTACTATAAGAAATCAGGTTCCCAAATCAAACATACAGAACATGTTAACTCTGTTAATTCTCTCTGCTAATGCATAATGGATGCAAATCTGTTCAAGTAAATACCTCAAAGCTAGCTTTTAGATTACGATACACACTCCGGCTCATTTCCTAACACTTTAACCTTTTGGGGAGTAGCTGGCTCAAACTAGTGAAGCAAACATTATATTAATCCGTGGTTACAAAACCAAAGACTGACAAATGTGTACGTATCTTTATTCTTTCATATGTATGTGATCTGATCTTCAATCAATTGGTTACTTAACTGTATTGATCTTGGCCTAATTGATACAAGCTAGAAATAGGATGTAATCTTTCTTCATTTCTTTCCTGTTGATCGGAGGTCCACGGATCACTAAAACAACTCTAACTCCACCTCAATGTCAAAAAGTCCAGTAGACATTGCAAAATAGGCTTTTACCACCATAGCGAACGTTGCTCACAACTTTGTCTGCAGCAAGACACTTTCTGATTGAGCTAAAATGATTCTTGCAACATCAAACATTGTGATCTCGTGTCAATGTGTAATGCTTTGTATGAGAAGATTATCAATGAGAGGGTAAAAGAGAGGGAAATCAAAATCAACAAGAGTATTGAGAAGGAGAACCCGGACATATAAGAGGTGTTGTTGGACTACAGAAGTGATAGGGATGATGAATTGAGAGAAGCATTTCTTAAATATCATGAAAGGCTTATTTTTGGTAAGTGTATACATTTTCTTAAGCTTCACAGGCTACTGCTTGTCTAGCATGTTGAACTAATTATTTGTAATCGGGCTATTCTGATAATATTTCTCATTTTGTTTTTAGCAGGGTAGGACATGTTTCTTGCAGGCACCGAAACAAGTTCATGCACAGTTGAGTGGGGTATGGCAGAGATACTAAGAACATCTGATATATTATATATACCAGAAAATAGTAATGGAATCAGAACAAGTGGTTGGAAAGGACAGGGCTAGTTGAAGAGGGTGACATTGTGAACTTACCTTACTTTCAAGCAGTTGAAAAAGAAATTTTCCAGCTCCACCTTGCAAGTCCATTCGTTCATCATCATGCAAGTGAGGCATGTGAGGTTTGTGATTCACATTCCTAAGGACTGCCTCACAATTGTGAACTTGAGGGGGATTGCCAGGGATCCGAGTATCTGAGAAAGACGGTGCAAATCTATACCAGAGAGATTTGTTGGTTCGAGCATTAATGTGAAAGGTCAAGACTTCAGCTTGTTGTGCTTTGGGACTGGGAGAAGGTTGTGTGTAGCTGGCCCCTTGCTCACCAGATGGTGCACTTTCTATTGGTAGCTCTGCTACAGCCTACATGCTTTCTCATGGGAACACCCTCCTGATCATCTTGGACATTATGGAGGAGAGAGTTGGGGTTACACTTCAAACAGGGAAAGAGTGTCATTGCCATTCCGAAACCTAGACTGACAACTTCTGTTTACCTGTAATCCTGTGATAGTATAGCATAGCGGTAGACTGTCAAATGCAATAAGTTCCGTTGACATGATAATAAAAATTACCACTATTATGCAAAAAAGAATTCTGCACTAATTTGCTCTTATAATCATAAAACCCAACCAGCCAAAATCAATTAAAAATTTGGAATTCGAAATTTTGGTGGTTCCGTGTAGTCTTACAGAGTGGATATGATGTATGAACAGAGTAAGGCTGTAAAGAAGCAATGCATTACAATTGTATAGCTACAAAGTCATGTAACTCTTCGCAAAGAGCTATACAGACCAAACAGAATCACCAAAATTTCTGTTTACCTGCTCCTTTTGTCTCGTTATGATCAATTTCTTGGCTTTTCATTTGGACGATACGATTGCATAGGTACGAAGTCATGAAACGCTTCAATGTAGGTTTCTCATTCTTACTTTTTGGTTTCTACAAAAAGCAACCTGAAAAAAAAAAAAAAAAGAAGATATCCGTAGTTAACGGATTCATTAATTTCTTGGTGGACAGTTGTAATCCTGTCCATGGAGTTGCCATCTTGTTTTTGCATATTCAATAAATAGCATTAGTTATGACACACCGAGTTACAAATGATTCCTCTTGCTTGTGCAGATCACCAGCAGCATTACAGGAGCAGTCACCCTTCGTGAAGATATGTAACCTGTTCCCATCCCGGATAATTGTCTCCCGATCAATAAATCTAGTTACAAGCATTATAAAGTTATGGCACTCCCTGCATATACACATGTTCTTGGATATGCGTATGGTCGCTTTACGCGGGGTTTTAAGAAGACCAAATGCAAGAGCTAATTTCTCATTGTGATAAGATGAATCTTGAAAGTCTTGATATGCGTATCCTTGGGTCTTTAACTCTGTCATGAGTGATTCTACCTTTTCATGGATTTCAATAATGTGTGGATGTGATCTATCTCCTGCACTGAAGACATGAACCTTGTCCTTTACCTCCATCCAGCACTGCCCAGGATTCTTGTTTAATCCCCTCTCGCTCATCACCCTTCGTGTACTCTTTGCTAAATCTGAGTGGCCAGAACCATCATACAGATTTGCCAACATTACATATAAAGCTGGATCATATGGGTCAAGTTCCGTACCTCGTTTTGCAACATATTCCCCTAGGGAAACGTTTCTATGTGATTTGCAAGCAGCCAACAGTGTCTTGTAAATTAGGGCATCTGGCTTACAAGGCATGGTCATGATCACTTCCATGGCATCCTCTAGTCGACCAGCTCTGCCAAGGAGATCGACTAAACAGGAATAGTGCTGTATATGTGGAGCTAGAGCATATTTCTCTGACATTGACTGGAAATGATCAAGACCTAACTCAACCAAACCCCCATGGCTGCACGTAAAAAGCACTACCAGGAACGTGATGGAATCAGGTTTAAATCCTGCTAGCTTCATTTCATCGAAGGTGGAGAGAGCAGCAGAGATGTATCCCATTGATGCCAATCCTGATATCAATCCGTTCCATGATACTATATCGGGCTCAAAAATTTCCCTGAAAGCTCTATGTGCATCATCTCTGCATCCACATTTCCCATAGAAATCAACTAAGGCATTTGAAATTGATATCCCACTACCTAAACCGGCTTTGATAGAGTAGCAATGAAGTTGCTTTCCGGTTTCCATTGCTGCTAAGCCAGCTGATGCAGATAGGAAGCAAGGTACACTGTATCCATCCATCTTAACATCATCAATGTGCATACGAGTGATGACATCCAGTGCCATTGCATAATTACCTAACTGATTCATTCGCACGGCTAAACCTGTGTATGTGATAGCATCTCTATTTCTCATAGAGTTAATCACATGCCATGCATCATCAACCATCCCTGACGCAGCATAAGCATCCACAAGAGCATTCCCAACTGATACATCACTTCCAGCTTTAGTTTTAATTATATGTCCGTGGACTTTTCGTGTCTGATTATGAGACTTAATTGTGCTGCAGGCACGAAGAATGCTAGAGAGAGTAAAGGAATTAGGCTGGATCCCAACTGCTTGCATCTCCAGAAAATAGAGGAAAGAATCTTGTTCAAAACCATGTTCAGCAAAACCAGCAATCAAAGAAGTCCAGGTGATCAGACTAGGCGAGTTTATCTCTCTAAACACTCTCAAAGCATCTTCTACAAGGTCAGAACATTTCATGTACATATCGACTAGCGCACCTCCAGCGCTTGCATCATCTTCCAAGCCAGTTTTGATCATCCTCGAATGGACCTGTTTTCCCAATTCCAGTGACAAAATTTCTGAGCAAGCCTTCAGTATACTAGAGTATGTGAAATTATTCGGTGCAATCCCACAGAGCTCCATCTCATGCAATTCATTGATAGCCTCTGCAAATCTCATATTTTGGATGAAGCCAGCTATTAGAGATGTCCACAACAACACATCATATTCCGGTGTTTGATTTGATACCCTGATCGCAAACTCCATCTTCCGGAATTTCGAGTACATATTGAGCAGCGCTGTCTTTAACGTCAGATTCAACCTCATTCCCAATCTTATCAAATGAGCATGAAGTAACTTCCCATAACTCAAACCGACAAAACTGGATGCCGCTAAAAGCTTCACAAAAGTGAATTCGTTCGGAGGAACCCCAGCAGCATACATCATATCAAGGTAAAGTCCGAAAGCCCGACTCCATTCCCGAGCTTCTACCAATGACGAGATGATTGTCGTCCAAGAAATCGTGTCGCCATTTCCCATATCTCTAAATATCCTACAAGCCTCTTCAATGTACCCGAATTTCGCATACAACTCAATCATCGTGCTGCCAAGATGTTGGTTTGACTCCAGCCCAAGCTTGATCACATGGCTATGAATTCGAGTCCCGTGATCAAACTCTCCCAAAGAGGAACAGCATCTAAGTACATTCGAGAGTGTAAACTCATTGGGGCACTGCCCAGAAACGACCATAGAATCGAAGAAATCAAGCGCTTCTTCATGGTGTCCGTTTTTGACGTAAGCAGAGAGCATCCCAGTCCAGGACACAACATCCCTTTCAGGCATTTCGTCGAACAAGAGGCGTGCATGTCCCACACCAAAGCATTTTGCATACAGAGACAGCAAATTGTTGGTTAGATAGAGGTCTTCTTGAAGACCCAGTTTGGTAATCGGGCTGTGGACACAGACGCCATTTTTCAGGGAGTTTTTGTTGCATCCTGAAAGGATCCGAAGGCATGTCGCTTTGAAAGAGTTGACTTCACTTGGGTTGCCGACCAACTTGTTGACTTTTGCCAGAGACATAAAAAAAAGCTGATAGTAAATTGGAAATTTCTTTAATAATAAAAAGGCATTCCTCCACCGTTAGATGGGACTGGATCCAACGGCGAATACCGAAGACACAGAGGATCGTTAGTCTCTATTACTTGACTTGGGCCCAGTACGCATCCAAACCAAAAGCCCAATACATCGCAGACGTTACGTAGCCAAAAAGTCTCCCCTACACAACTCGCGAGTCGTATTATTCCTAGCTCAATTCTAATTTCCAGTTGAACGTGAAGAAGCCGAAGCTGAGATCAAATTTTGGAAAGCCGAAGTTTCTCCTGTTGATTTCCAGTCCATCAAAGTAAGTTGTATTGAAATTTGGGTGGCGGTATCGTCTGTTTGTGGAGAAGTTTAGTCTAATTTTCCGGACAATTTTCCTCGAGGACTCCTAACAAAGCCCTTTTGGTTATTGCAGAAGCAGCAGCAGATGGGGACTAGTAGAACATGGGCCAATGTGGTGGCGGGGCGGCGGCCGGCCGATACAACGTGTGCAAATCTGAGGGCGGAAAATCGAGATGATGAACCTAGGTCACTGTACATCTGCATGTTCGAGTGCAGGGGGGTTAATTCTCACTACAATATTTACGCAGTTAGATTGAGTGATTTGTCATCCAACTCACTTGTTGATCTCCGAACAGTGGCTCGCAGCGGCCAGATGAATCTTCCAGAGGACATGACTTTCGGTGTCTTGGGCTCTGAGTTCGTTGTTGCGGGTGGCCACTACCGTCGCAATGAGGAATATGAGGAATGTTCGGATGTTTATGTTTTCAAGGAAGGCGAACTAGTAAAGCATAGTGAATTTTTGAAACCTAAACCTGAACTCGTGCTGTTTGAGCTTCAAGGGAAGCTCTATGCTCTAGCTGGGAGCCCATCCATATACAATAAAACCCCCGCTTTTGAGATGTTCGACCCGAACACCAAGTTGTGGAAACCTCTCCCTGATCCTCCGTACAAAGAACGATATTCTTTTCCGTACTCTCACCTGATTTTCGGCACCAAAATCATGATCTCCACCTGCAGATCTCCGGTGTACTGCTTTGACATCGCAGAAGCACCCGAGAATGCGCAATGGACACAAGTCTCTTCTCAGCCTTTTCCTTTCGGTGGCCGAGCTTTGGTGCTTGATTTGGACGATGAAGCTGGTTTTAAGTTGATGTCTGCCTATGCCCCTTGTGGAGGAATTCAATGGGATGTGGTAGCCTACGCCATGTCTAACACCGACTATTCTATTGAGCCCATCCAACCTCTAGGTCTAATGGATGGAGTTTGGTCTACTCATGAAGTTTGGTCTGCTCGAGAGTTTGGTAGACCGGCACAGTCATGCAAGTTTGTCCATCTAGGAGGACAAAAAGTCGCCTTCGCTATCGCGTGTTTCACCGGACGCACATATCCTGATCCTTGGGGTGGATCTGATAACGATGATGATGAAGATCGTGATGGATCAACTGCTGGTGCTCCTTCTGCACGGACTTATAGTGCTGATGGTTCCACACATTTTCGTGATAAATGGGCTCCTGCTTCTACTGATGATGATGATGTTGTTCCGGAATATACTGACCCTGTAATGCGCATCCTTGTTGGAACATTCGAATTTGCCTTTCGTGGGAAAACCTCAAGGAGTTCATTCACAATCAAATCCTCAAAATCTCGCGTCATTGAGATCATGTGGCCTTTTGAAACTGATGTGACCATTTTCGCAGAGCTTCTTGGTTGCTTTGTAGGCTAGTCTAGTATGCAATATGTACTCCCTTTTCTTCCGTCATCCATATGGGTTCTTTCTCATAGACCCTCTATTGGGTTCTTTCTCATAGAAAAGATCCAGATTTTCCATTGTTTTATGAGGACCGTGTGGTGAGATACCTAACATTGACTTGGGGTTTCTTAGGAAGACGGAAGTTTGTAACGTATCTTATCCATAATTATTCTGATTTTTGGTTTAGCAATTATTCCTGCAATGCATTCCAAACTGCCTTAGCAAAAGATGCATCTTTCGAGTTGATAAGACATATAATGAAGCAGAGCCTTCGAGATGCATTCCAAACTGTAGGTTCAACATTAGCATATGAAGGTGCAACTTTCTGAATAGCATCTCTCTCCTGGATTACTAATACTGATTTTATCTTTCACCGAATTAGTGGAAATTTATTAGTGTTATACTACCTTGGAGGATACAAGAGAATTGGAACTGATTGCAAACATTTATGCATTTCTTTGGTGCTGTATTTCATATATTTTGATGGAACTGATTGCATACCTAAATGTTTGCAATCAGTTCCAATTCTTTATAGTATATAATTAAGATAAAACCATTTGTGCTGTGCTAATTAGCATTGCCGTTACCTGATAGCATATGGCATTTGTGTTTCATTACCTAGTGTTTCTCTATTTTCCATTTTTATAAAATTATGCATTCAAATCTCACATATAAATATTGACATAAGAGTGAAATCGTATCACAACGAATGGCCTTTGTTACAAAATATGAGGGCATCTTGTAGACACTGTAGGTTCAACATAAGCATATAAAGGTGCGACTTTGTCAATAGCATCTCTCTCTCCTGGATCAGTAATGTTGATTTATCTTTCTCAGAGTTAGTAGAAATTTATTAGTGTTATACTACCTTGGAGGATACAAGAGAATTGGAACTGATGGCAAAAATTTATGCATTTCTTGTTGCTGTATTTCATATATTTTGATAGAAATTGGAACTTACATGAGCATCTGCTTTTGTTTTCTCTTTCTTTTAATTTGCTTCTTGGAAAATCCAAGGTAAGGCTGCGTACAATTGATCCTCCCCCGCACCCCGCTTCGCGGGAGCCTTCCAGCACTGGGGTCCGTCCTTTAGTCGTGCATGTCTGCCAAAATACACTGAATACACTGAGAATATAACAAAGCATATATTAGAGGCTACGTATTGAATATAACAAAAGTTTCATATAGTGTAACTCCAAACTGGCTTTATGTCTTCACCGAAAAGGAAACACTACAGAAATAGTTATGGGAAGTATCATTTGAAAATGGAAGAGTTGTACTCAAAGACACCATGATTTCTTGCCAAAGCAAAGGTTAATCCATCGTACCAGTAAACCTAACAAATACCTAACGCAATTGTCAATTATCACATCCACGCCAAAACTTTCAATATCCATTTAGCTGATGTAGGATGAATCAAACATTAAACATTAACTCAATAACTAACAGTGATCTCAAAAAAACAGCTGAAGAAATTCAATAAAATTCAACACTCTAGCAGGTCAAGTCATAGATTACATTGCAAGTATATCAAACTCTAAAAAACCAGTCATTCTGAAATTAAGGAAAAGTTCAGAACTCATACAAATATATTTTTTTTTTGGTAGGTAACTCATACAAATATTTCTTTGCACAGATTCCACAACTAATAAAGAGGGTGTCCTACCAATCAAGGAACCTTTTTGTGTTGTGGGTGTTGTGAAAATGTCCAGAATCTCAGCTAATCAGTAGCCTTTGAAGTTAACAAGACATATAATGAAGCATAGCCTTCGAGATGCATTCCAACCTGTAGGTTCAACATAATTAAGCATATAAAGGTGCGACTTTCTCAATAGCATCTCTCTCCTGGATCAGTAATACTGATTTATCATTCACAGAATTAGTAGAAACTAGGAAAGGTGCCCGCGACATTGATGCCGGAGGTTTGAAAACACAAAACATAGCTAAATAGTAAAGTAAACAACAATTAAAGAAAGTTGTGTATATCTAAAGAGTGGTAGCAAATAATGTTTACACAGTTTAGAGTACAAAAAATTGCCATTAGGGTTCTGATGAGGATCTAATTCTGCCTAATCGTTTTAATAAGGTATGAAGAGGAAACAATTGATTGGAGGCTCAGCTGAAATAGGCATCTCAAACAGAGTAGCCATGCCAGAGGAAGTTGTTGACATTGGCTTTTATGATTTTGTAAAGTCAAGAGATTCTTTCAGAGTTCTTAATTCCAAGACCTGCATCTTTGTGAAAAAGAAATTACCACATGATCACAGCTTTTCTAGCCAATTTTCTTATGTCAGTTTGCACATGAACACAAAATTATCAACACATTATCAATAGCTTATGCCAAAAAATCATCTAGGGGGGATGATAGAAGCATGAAGGATAGATGCGAGAAACTTGGGAGTTTGGAGTACCTTATTGATGGGTGAGTGATAGAGCTGCATTTCGGAGCTTGGAAGCTGTCATTCACCAATACACGTCAGCAAGAAAGAAACTAATGTGCTAATGAACATATCAATTAGTGGGTAGAGTTTGATGTTACCAAGGTACATGAAGTTGATCTATGAAATTGTGTTTTGGGCACGACAGTTGATCATTGGGAAGCAGTGTTAGCTGTTTATACCAACTTGTGTCAAATCGGGTGATGGCTGTCCTGCACAATATAAAGGCATTGTATAAGAGATTTGAAGAAACTGGTTAACATGATGAAAACAATCATCACATAAAAAGCGGCAGCTTAAAAATGAAATAAGGCATGATTCTAATAATTTATAAAGCTTGTGTATTCAATTGGAAGCATTGAAAATGCAAAGGGAAGAATGGAAATATCTACCTTGTAGTTGTGTGCATTCATAATATTTAAATCAGCGACACAAAAGATTTTGATAGTGTCTAATGGTTCATGCCAAGTTATGGCTTTCTATTAGAACGTGGCAGCATCTTGATAGGGTTGGTGACGTCGCTGAAGCTGTATTAATTTTGTATATGATGGATTGAAATTGTCAGTTTACATTCAGAACAAAACACATGTACATATCATGAGCAAAAAATATCATACGATATCTTGTATGATGCCAATCTAGTATATCATGTCAATTGTATAATAGAGTATTTTTGCTCACTTGGGCATCGACCAATATGTATTTCAAACCAACAGATTGGTTTTTGTAATTGAAATGCAAATGCAGACTTTAATCCAGAGACCAGGCTGGAAAGGTTCCAAATTACGAAGTAGGTCTGTGTTCATCGTGGCTGATAACTGGGAACAAAATATGGTTGTTATAAGTATGTAAATGCATTTGTATAATAAGTTGTCAGAAAATAGATATGTGTAATTACACATGAATAGAAGCAGCAACCTGATGCAAAATTTCTAAGAACATCTTTGTACACAATGTTCTTAGCATATTTATTCGGCACTTCTTCATTATTGTCAATTATGATTTTAAGGCCTTCTCTGGATGTAACTCTGGATACAGCAACATAAAGTTGACCATGACTGAAAACAGGTTGGGGAAGATATAACCCAACTTGTTTTAAAGATTGACCTTGACTTTTATTTATTGTCATTGCATAGCATGGCCTAATTGGAAATTGACGTCTTTTAAAAATAAAAGGCCATTTGCTTTCTGTTGCTGTGAGAATGATTCTAGGTATAAATACTTTGTGGCCAATGTTGGAACCAGCGAGTATTTTTGCCTCAATAACTTTATCAGCCATTTGTGTAATAACTAATCTTGTGCCGTTACATAAACCTAAGGATTGGTTTAAGTTTCTCAACAACATAATAGGCATTCCTATTTTCAAAGTTAAACTATGTGCAGGCAAACCATTGAATTCGAGTTGATTCAAAAATTCTGTAGGATACATTATACTAAGATTTTCAAAATTGCTAGATGATGAACATAAAGAATCTGAACTCAAATAAATGTGTTCTTCTCCTGGCAATAAAGTAATGGCATGATTATTTATCTCTGCTAAAATGTGGTTTGTAGGTGTAACAATGGCTCGTTCTCTTAAGTAGGCAAAATTGTCAAAATTGTTAGGAAAATTAGGGTATGTGGCTGAAAAAATTGACTCAATAGGATTTGTGTATGACTCAAGTAGTAAATCCTGAGGAATTTTAATCCAAGATGCATCTACATCAGTTGGATCATCCATGTCATTGATCTGGCCATCACCAATTTGTAAAATCCAAGAAGCAAAATCACTGATTTTCTGCTTTTCAATATCGTTTAGGCCGCCTTGTGAAAGTCTCATATTCTCTGTTAGGCAAAAGATTTTGAAAGAGGACCATAAATAAGAGCTATTAAGAGAGGCATCTATTATTTCTGCTTTGGTTCCTCCTGGAATGATTGGCAATATTTGCCTAAAATCACCACCTAGCAAAAAAGGTTTTCCACCAAATGGGCTACTATTGGCAAAATTATTTGAATGAGATAAAACATCACGAAGTGTTTTATCCAAAGCTTCAAAACAGTGTTTATGATTCATTGGAGCTTCATCCCAAACAATTAGGTCAGCTTTTTCAATTAATTTGGCAAGATGGCTTGTTTTTTTTTTTTGACATGTTGAGTAATCAGTAATAGCTAAAGGAATTTTGAATCTTGAGTGAGCTGGTCTACCGCCAGGTAATAATAATGAGGCTATGCCCGATGAAGCAACAGCTAAAACAATTTTTCCTTCAGATCTGATTTTACTTATAATCGCACGCCACAAAAATGTTTTTCCAGTTCCTCCATGGCCATGAACAAAAAATAGTCCCGGCTTGTTTTCATACACAGTATTAATCACACAATCATATACATCTTTTTGGCACTTGTTAAGTTGTGATATTAAACTTGAATGCTCTTGCTTTAAACCCTGAATATCATAATTCAACTCTTCTCTTAACAATTTCATTTTGATTTCTGCCATTCGACGCTCATCAGGCATAGGAAGATAATGATCTTTTAAAGAACTGGATGATGCGTTGAAAAGTTGTTCTAACTCAAACAAAAGGCAATTTTTTATTTCAGATTCAGGCAGAATTAGATTTGGCATTTCAAAAGCTTTTCGCAGCTTGTATACAATGTCATCACACATATTTTGCCAGTGAGTGTCAAAAAGCAACTGAGGGTTTGCTACATCGCAAAACAAAATAATTGTGACAAACAATTGTCTGATTTCAGAACATGAGGCTGTGTGAACAACATTTTCCAAAGCTTCAATCCATTCTTTTCATCTCCCAATAGACCTAAAGCCTTGCATGCTGCTTGATATGATGAATGTGTTACACCATCAATCGTTTTGATTTCATCAAAATCCATGGCACCTTTTCGTGAGTTTAGAAGCATCCTCAGATAATATAGTTCACCAGAAGCAGGGTGCACATAGGCTATTCTACCTATGGACCTTCCTTGTTTCCGAGGTTTCCAAATTTTATTGCGAGAATCCCACACAAATTTTGAAGGAAATTCTGCATAAATCAATGTTCTTGCTTGAGGGAAAGTCTTATTTGCTTCAAACCATCTTGTAAGCATTGTATCTTGAATGCCTTCTTGCTTGACAATTGATTGAAGCGATCGATCACCGTAAAAAACAACAGTTTGTGTTTGTGGCAAATGTATTTGCAATCGTTCAACAGCGGGCTCTCTAGAATGAATAGGGTATTGGAACAATCTCCAAACAGCTTCATATGGAGATAGATATCTACAATTAAGATAAGCCAATATTTCATCATTTGGTTTGTCTTCAAAAACTGCTCTGGCTCTATCTGACCCTTTGTTTATATATTTGAAGAGATACTTTATAAGCATGGATTGACAACATGACTCAACATTAATATGAGCGTTATATCTCAACAATAATTCTGAATTGTAAGGCACTACAAAGCGGTTGTCAATCTTGATTCCATTCTTTATGACAAATTTTGTTGGATCCTCACGGCGTCTATATGTAGGAAAGCCAGTTGTTTCAAAAACTGACTCACTCTTGTATGGCTTTGGGAAAGACTTGGAACATTTATCTCCGTGCATGCAAGGAGAATTACGATTGAGGTGTCCGCAAGGTCCGTGCATCATGAATTGGTTTACAATATCATAAAGAACTAGGTTGGCAGTTTTGTCAGGTATTTCAGCTGAAATTATAGAATCAATATCCATTGCTGAAGAGCATTTGTAAGCTGATTTCAACCAGATCAACATATGGGAATGTGGCAATCCTCTTTTTTGGAATTCAATTGTACAAACAGCTGGTTGCAAGGGAGTTGGAATAGAGAAGAAGTTAATAAGTTTGATAATCAGTAAAAAGAAAGAAATTGAGAAGAGGAAAAGTTAAGAGTTGTTAAAAAGCACCTGCCTCAACTTCTCCAAAAACTTGTCCTGATTTGATAAAAGCCAACATATCATCAAGTTTCATTTTGAAAACTCGAGAAACTATATCAGGCCTATCCTCAGGCTTATATCCAGGCTTCTTAGCAAGCTCTCTTAAAATTTCAGGCCACATTACATTGCAAGTAAATGTTATAAACAGATCAGGATTGCCGTAATGTCTACAAATTGCCATAGCATCTTGGTAATTGTTGAGCATGTATCTAACACTTCCTGTGTATGAGCTAGGCAATATCACTTTTTGGCCTATATCATTGGCATTATTGTCACCTTTTGAAAATGCATCATAAACATCTTTAAAAACCTCACTTCGCAAATTTCTTTGGTTTTTCCTGATGTAATCCAAACGATCTTCTTCAACAGTTGCATAAGAATCTACTAAAAACTGTTGAAACAACCTTCCTCCCTTTAACAACGTATCTAATGAAGATGCTCGCTCTTGAATTTGATACGCTATAAAGGCTCTCATAGGCACTCTTCCTCTTTTGGGCTCAGGACCTGTGTAATCGTTGCTCCATTTCAAATCGGGTCTAAAGCTATCTTCACCATAAGGAAATAGAATAGGATATTGCAATGCCATGAATTTTGGATTTAATTTTGTCACACTCTGCAACCCTCCTTCTTTGAACTCTATAACAATATCTTTATTTGAATCATAAAGACCAATGTCTCCGACAATTAAACCACCAATTTCATCACAAGTTGGAGGCTCATATTGGCTACTATCGTTTGGCTGCCTACCCAACAATCTGATTTGTAAAGAAGTCATAGAATCTTGTTCAAATTTATCTCTTGCTGTTCGAAAAAGTTTCACAAGCTCATTAGTTTCATCAAACATCTCAATCAAACTCTGAACAATGTGTTCATCAAGATCTTCATTCCTTTGCTTAGAGTTCACTGCATTAAGGCGGTTTATTGTTTCATTATGGGTATCATGTATATAAAGCTGAGCAAATTTAAGGCATTCACCTTCAGGAGGTAATAAAGAACCCATTAAATGATGCACTTGACCACTGATTTTAAAAATATAAGGCCCTAAGCTGTTGTTAATTGAATTTTCAACTTTTGCTCCCATTGAAGTAAATGCAAACATAGAATTATAGACTCTGATATTTACTCTAAATAATAAGCTTTGCTGGCCATTACTTGGATCAAGTAAAATTTCCAAAAAAGGAGCTGTTGCCTTTGAAGCTGGAAGTTTTATTTTTCCTTGTTGACAGCAAAGAGAAAATAGAGGCTCATTGTTTGCAGATTTTTTTGTTACAGATTCAGCTAGCCAAAAAAGTGCACCACAATAAATGCACTCATAATCCTTGTCTCCTAAATCTGCATATTCAACATTTCCTGCAAACACAGGTTTAGAAGAGCACATGAAACAGAGAAGAAACTTATTAGTAGCTGAACAATACGATTGAAATGTTGCAACGTAATTTAACCAAAGAAAAACTTACGTTGCCTCTTTCTTTGATATGAAGCTTGGCCTCTATTTGTTTGAGCAGACATGCCTACTGCCAGCTCAGATGTGACTGTGTGAGAGGAGGACATATTTTGTATGCATTTTCCTTTTTTATTCAGGCTCTGCAAGCTATGTTTTTGGCTGGTTGGAGATTTTTCATTGGCTGGATGTATATTGTCATTGTTAGCACGATAGCCAGACTGAGCAGGAATTTGTAAACCAGATGCAGCAACAGAATTGTGGCCTTCCCGAATTATCAAGCTACGTCTGTTATCTCTAGTGCGCTTGCGCATCATACTGCTAAGTTTTCAATTCCAAGGAACAACTTAATAGCTGAGAAAGGAAAAAAATCATGCATAGAGTAAATATTTTTTTTCCTTTTTAAGTAAAGGTATAACCTAATGAAAGAAAAGTATCAACTATAGCACAGCTATAGCAATAAAATGTGTTCAAACAACACAATAGCCAAAGACAAATTAACCACAACCATTATAAGGTGAGGGAAAATTCATATATACCAAAACATTTCAATGACTATTCATACTGTTAAAAAAGAGAACATAAATCTGACCTGTTGCCTAGGAAGGAATGCAACCAGCTAGCAAACAGATGAATAAAATTTATATACAGCACCTGCAAAAAAACAGCAAGACTCAAATCAACTAATGATTAAAAAAGAGGTTTCAAGGATACACATTCTGGCAGGCAAAGCAGTCTATTAACATATATAATTCAGTATATGTACGAAGTAGATGGTCATTGATAATGAATAAAATTTCCAGAATATAACCTGTAAAACTTGGTCCTTTGTCTTTGTAATTAACTTAAGTAACATCTCAAATTTACAAAAGGAGAACAAGGCTATTTATAAAACATCACTATCTGATACACAATTCACAATCTAATGCACAGATAACTCTCAATTCAAATGAAATGATAAAGAAATCCGAATGATTTGACTGTCAAATAAACTATCGGCTGAAGAAAACTGATTGCTTGAAGTTAAAATTGATCAAATTGGAACCATAATTTATATCTAACTCTGTTATTTGTAGTGTGTTTGTGCATGAGACTGGTAAGTTTTGAATTCCAAGCAACGACTCAATAGCTGAGAAAGGAAAAAAATCATGTATAGAATAAAATCTGATTTACTTTAAGCAGAGCTATAACCTAATCAAAGAAAAGGGACACACATCAATAATACCATAGTTACAGTAATAAAGTGTTGTTCAAACAACAGAGTAGTTCAAAACAAATTAACTGCAATCATTATAGGGAAGTGAGGAGAAATTCATATACACGAAAACATTTCAATGACTATTCATAGACCATTCAAAAAGGGAATAGAAATTTGACCTGTTGGTTAGAAGCGATGCAATCAGCTAGCAATTATTTGAATAAAACATATATACAACACCTATTTAAAAAAGACAAACATTCAAATCGACTAATGATTTAAAAAAAGGATTCAAAGGTATACATTTTGTTAGGCATAGGAATCTATTAACGTATAAAAATCAGTATAAGCACGAAGTAGATGGCCATTGATAACCAACTAATAACACGAATAAAATCCTAAAAACATAACATGTAAAATCTGGTCTGTGTCCTTGCAAATAACTCAAGCAACATCTCAAATTTACAAAAGGCAATCAAAGCCGGCTATGAAATATCACTATCCAATACCCAATTCACAAATAATTCGCATTTCAAATAAAATCAACCAAATCAAATGATTCACTGATTGAGTAACATATCAATCAAATTATTAGCTGAAAGAAACCAAGTAGTTGAAATAAAAACTTATGAAAGTGAAACCCTCTAAGCATCTAGTTGCTAATTTAAACGAACTTAGTAACTAAGTTGGAAGGATTTACTGATTGATTAAAATATTAAAGAGATTATCAGCAAAAAAAAATTTAGTTGAAAGTAAAACTCATTAGATGGAAGAATGATCCAAAAGTTTAACCAAAAAACTGCAACCACGTCGGGAACTGGAATGTGAGATGCTGCATAGGCAGATAAATTTTAAATAACACAGAAGGGTCTTTTTAATCAGTAACAACAATGTTCACTATATCTAAATCGTAGGACAACTAAGGTAGTGAACAGGTTTTAGTTGCTGTTATATTGTGGGAATTAGTTGACTCTATTTACAGCTGTATTGAGAAGGCATAAAGAATTTAAAATTACAATTGGAACTAATATGAAGATTTAGTAAATGTAATGTGTAAGCAAAAAAGTATACAAATGGATGAAATGAGCACCATTCCTTGACAACTCCGTGTTGCAAAACTAACATGTAATTAATAAAAGTTACAATAAAGGTAGCCTAACTTACATCTACAATTAATCTAAGGTAGCCTAACTTAGAGCAGTTTTCATATGTAATTTATTACAAACACTGACAAATAACAAATCACCATCAATTGCAATTGATTACATAGTGATCATTTGCAGTTGGTAAACTTTTGTTTAAATGAACTGCAATAAAAGAACTTACCACTTTTATAAGAAAACTGATAGTAACTAAAGATGACTTTTCTAAGGCAGCAAAACGGGACCTGCAAAACAATTAAAAAAAATACCATTAAAAAACAGGAGGAAAATAAAGAAGCATAAACTGTGAAGAAAAGAAATTGCAAAAGAGCCAACAATACAGTTTAGATCGAATAATAACAAAGAAATATCATCAATTACACTAATAATACAAAAACTGTGGTATACACCAAAGTTAGCGATGCAGGATCAAATGAAAAAGGGATGAGACATCAGAAGGGTCTATATTCCAAGTAACAAAAATGAATTGGCATTATAAACAGTAAATTTCCATATCAGTATTTATTATTACAATTGGAAGACATTATAGCATATAGGAAAGAGTAACAAACAAATGATAGTAATAAATGAATGGTAAGTTATCCATGGAGACAAAGAACCAATGAAGCACTAAAAACAAAGCTGAACTAATCCGAAAAGTAAAAAAGCACACCAATGTACAAAAAGGAATATTGTTAAAATGCATACACTGCAATGCTTGCACAATATAATCTACCTTAATTTAACTGCAAGCTATTGTAATATGCAAAGAAACGTAAGAAAGAGGAAACAATGGAGTGAAATGGTGAAAAAAAAAAAATTAAAACCTGACAATCAACAATAAAAAGAACAATAAACAATTGCAACCTAGGGCTGAAACACAAAGGAAATTTCTATGTGTGTAAAAGGCAACAATTTCCATCTGAGGTTTATAATCAATTTCAAAGCATGCATAAGAGTGAAAAGGCTAATTATCAACCAATTGTCTATAGAGTCAACATGAACAAATCAGTTATCAATTTGTAGTTCAACAAAAACAATAATTGATACCTAATTGTCAATTCCAATTTAAATGAATCCAACTTTTATAAATACCAAATTTTGAAGCCGCATAATGTCAAACCTTCACTACATCTGAATCATACGACATAGAGGACAATAAAACTACAGCCAAACCAATGGAAACAAATCAGAAAGAAATTCAAATGAAATCACAACCAAATTCAAAGCATTCACTCATTGACTAAAATATTGAACAAATTATTGGTGCAAAAAGCAATTAGTTGGAATTAAAACTCAATAAAAATGATAGAATGATCCGAAAGAACTGACCTTTGGTAGAACCGCAAGTGAGGAGCGATTTATCTGAAGAGACGAAGACATATGGAACGAACGGACCGGCGCAACAGTTGGACAATGAAGCTGGACGACCCTCAAAACGCCAGATCACGCGACGAACACCAAACCTGTCGACAAACCCCAAAGAAAAGTTAGCAAATTGGGATTTAGGGTTTGTTAAATTGGGAGGGAAATCGAGAGAATTGTTGCTGACAGGAGAAAAATTCGCGATGGTGGTGTTGGAGTCCGGAGTGGCGATGGTAGTGTTGCTGGGATTTGAAGGCGACGGCGATGGCGGATGGCTTTGGGCAGATTGCAAGCGGTGAGAAAGCAAGAGTTTGTAGAGAAGAAACAAAAGACGCGAAGAAGATCGAGAGCTAAGGAGAGGGAGTCAACAAATTTAGGGGCGAATTCGGAACTGTGCTGCACATTAGGGTGGGGGGAGAGGCGGTGTAAATGAGGGCAAAAAGGTCTGCCCACTGCTACTAAGCTACAGTAGCAGAACCGAGCTTTAGGATAGATATATATAATAGGGTTATTATCATGAATGGTGCCTGAACTTTCATTAACAGGACTTCATGGTGCCTGAACTTTAAAAGTGATCAATTTAGTACCAGACTTTAAAAACTTTAAAAGTGATCTTTAAAAGTGATCGATTTGGTACCCAGACTTTAAAAAAGAGGACTATGTGGTACCCAAACTTTCAAAAAGAGGACTATGTGGTATTTTAGTCAATTTTTTTAATCAAATTCCGTTAAAAAGAAGGATAAAATGGTCTTTTAACATTAATTTTTATGTAAAATATTTTTTTTACCCCTCAACTTCTATAAATATGTTTTATGGTGTTTTGAAAAAAATGAAAATGTCATATAGCTATTTTAGGACAATAAATAAATTGATTAATGAAAATATAGTTGAACGGTAGATTATTTCTATCACTTAATTTCTATTAGAAATAATTTTTAATGTTCAGGTATATTTTTATTCATCAATTTATCCATTATTTTGCAATAGTTATATGCATAAATATTTTTTTGAAACATCATAAATCATATTTGTGTAGAGGTTGAGAGGTATAGTATTTTTGAAACATCATAAATCATATTTAAAAACCCTTTTTTATATTAATTTTCATGTAAAATACTATACCTCTCAACCTCTATATAAATATGATTTATGATGTTTCAAAAAAAAATTATGCATATAGCTACTGCAAAATAATAGATAAATTGATAAATAAAAATATATCCGAACATTAAAAATGATTTCTAATAGAAATTGAGTACTAGAAAATGTCTACCGTTCAAGTATATTTTCGTTAATTAATTAATTTATTGTTCTAAAATAGCTATATGCACATTTTTCATTTTTTCAAAACACCATAAAATAGTTTTTTTTTACTTCTCAACCACTATATAAATATGTTTTACGATGTTTCAAAAAACATTTATGCATATGACTATTGAAAAGTAATAGATAAATTGATAAATAAAAATATACTCGAACATTAAAAATTATTTCTAATAGAAATTAAGAGATAGAAAAAATCTACCGTTCAATTATATTTTCATTAATCAATTTGTTTATTTATCTAAAATAGTTATATGACATTTTCATTTTTTTCAAAACACCATAAAACATATTTATAGAAGTTGAGAGGTAAAAAAAATATTTTACATAAAAATTAATGTTAAAAGACCATTTTATCCTTTATTTTAACGGAATTTGATTACAAAAAATTGACTAAAATACCACATAGTCCTCTTTTTGAAAGTTTGGATACCACATAGTCCTCTTTTTTAAAGTTTGGGTACCAAATTGATCACTTTTAAAGTTCAGGCACTATGAAGTCCGGTTTTTAAAAGTTTGGGTACCAAATTGATCACTTTTAAAGTTCAGGCACCATGAAGTCCTGTTAATGAAAATTCAAGCACCATTCATGATAATAACCCTATATAATATAATTTATTACTTTTATACTACCTTGGAGAATACCAGAGAATTGGAACTGATGGCAAACATTTATGCGTTTCTTGATGCTGTATTTCATATATTTCGATGGAACTTGGAACTTACATCAGCATCTGCTTTTGTTTTCTCTCGCTGTCTTCTACTTTTCTTGTGCAGGCGGGTATGAAATTCCCAACTTAAACTCCACAAAAACACAGTTGTTGAATCAGCGTCTCTGAAAGTTGAGCTCACTAATTTCGACAAAATTGTTGCAGGAGAGGTTTGGGGGCTGTGCGTGATCTCAGACAAGGATAGCTACTTCTCAAAGTGCCGAAATCGGCTTTGATGACAATTGAAAGTCTTCTGTGAAAGATGAAAACCTCTCTCTTGTTGTCACTGCTCATGGCTGTCTCTCCCCACCCAGGTTTCAATTTGCTCATTCTGTTATTTCGATAACTAGTCAATTCTTTTATGGTTTTCATGATATGCAGATATTGGCTGTGTGTTTGCTCTTTGAAATGGATAGAGGGAAGGCCTCATGATGGCACCCTTACCTTGTGAATTTGCCCCAGAGTTATGATATTCTTGCAAATTTTGGTGAATTTGAGAAGCAAGCTCTGCAGGTTCACTTACATTCTGCTTGCTTAATTTGTTTGATAATCTTGTTTGTTAGGAAGGAGTTACAAATTCGTGTTGATGATGCTATCTGGTGTGGATGATGCTATCTGGACTACTGAAAAGGCCGCATCCAAAGCTGAAATTGAGTGGAAAGAAGCAAAGGCGCTGATGAAGCAACTTATGCTCAAGCCGCAACTTATGGCCCTTAAGGCATGGCTTTGAGGTTCTGCAACTGCGATTACTCTCAATGTACATAATGATGGATGCAAAAAAGCAAACCTGTGATTGGGGTTTAAGGTAGGTTTATTTCCTGTGTCGTTTTTTCTTGAATTAAATGATCTTTTCCAGATGTTGTTTAACCATACTGTCATATCAGTGTGTATACTAAGGAGTAATGCACTAGGACTTCAATTTTTATCTCAATTGGGAACGCAGACATAAGATTCGCCCAGAATTCTCCCTAATATAGTCTGTTCCTTTGCTTCCTTCTTATGCCTTTGTTGTTTTCTCTTCTGTATTCTATTTTGGTTCTACATAGGAAAAGAGTATATATTTCATGATCTTTGTGATATTCAGTGTAAAGATGCCCGGAAGTTATGATTGATTAGTTTCACATATATTTCGATGACTAAATTGTCTACATTTGTTAACCACCTCTATTATGTGTTTCACGGAGTACAGTTTTGTAGATTTATCAACTTTTGAATGCTCTTTTTATGTATTGGCAGGACGTCCTATTGTTTTAGTTAATTTCCAATGTTCGAATTGATTAAATTGTTCTGCATGTACCCTGGGATGCAGCTATGTCCTGTTGGAGACTTGTTTTGTTACTCTGCACCTGGAGAAGAGTCAGTTGGTTGTGAAAGTATGGAGCACAGAACGCATGACTTAGCAAATGAGAACAATTCGGGTATGCTAGACCTGGAGCACCTTGTTTCTAATTCAAAAATTAATGGAGGGTTTGAGAAGGGCATTCGTGCATTTTTCTTCTATGCCAAGAAAAGCTATAGGAAAGGAGAGCAGGTAATATGGACTTCTTTGTATCCATTCAAGATAATTATTGTTGAACGGTAGCTTTCTGGTCCTCACTCAATTGTGTTCATTCTTCTACTTTATGGGTGATACCCAACTACACTCAAAACGATTTACATCTACTAGTTTCAGCTATAACTAGAACTGACATACTTTACATTTCTTGCATTCTGGTTCTCAATGTGCAACTTTTCCTTTAGTTTTTGGATGTTCTAGCTGACATAGTTCGACTGGAATGCTAACGTTAAGGTCATGTATTAAGTCCGTCTATCTCTGTCGATGATTCCCCAAACCTACAACTTTAGCATATTTTAGATTTTAGATTTCCTGGTTTACGAATGACGACTACTGATATAACTGATTGTTATAAGGCCAGTTGTATATGGGGAAAATTTGAACCGCCCTGGGTCACGGTTGATAATTGATGTAGGTAAACAATATACTAGCAACCAGAAGGCCTTTCTGAGAACAGCGGAATAAGCTTTTGGAGTTTTCTAAAATATAGAGAAATTAGATAGAGAAATGAAATAGACATCACCGAACTAATCCTTCCAAAAGTTAATTTCCATTGAAAAGAATCTGATTGCTTGCAAAATGCTGTTTATATATTTCAAACAGGACCAGAATAATACTATCGATATGATGAAGTTATTGAATTGTAGAAAACTGTTAGAAAGCCTGAAGTACGTTGAGTATTTTCTCAAATGACGACTGTTTAAATGCCTAACACTTTGATTGCCACAGGCATTTTTCTTGAAAGAAAGAATCATATTGTCAATCTTTGGCGAAATTGGTTTCTTCTTCTCCAAAGAGGATATTTCTTTGCTAACCAAGCTATTACTGTGTTTGAGAATATGTAACTAAATATGGTTTGGCATAGCAGTGCTGTCGGGAATGTACTAGGTATCTAAGCAATAGTGCCACGAAGTAAACTCTGTTGCTAGCATTAGAATTTAATTTTCTGATATAATGTAGTTCCCCAGAGCCAACACTTGATGGCAAGGTTCATTCTCATATCGTTTGTCGGCTACGGAGTCTGTTTTGATTCCACAATGAACTACAAAGTAAATAACTAGGAATGATATCATAGTGTCATAGATTCATAAAGAATTCCGTGATGATAATATTCAGTAACTAGAGACTATATAGTTCGATTGAAGCTGAGATTTCAAATGACGATGCGATCTACTGTGAATGGTCAAATGGCTTCAGTTGATAGTCAGTTCTGTTTTGCTTTTTCTCTATTGAAACCATAAATGGTTTATGTTTCGACAACAATGCAGAAAAGAAAGGTATGTGGTGATTGGGTTTATTTAGAGATCCAAAGTGCTAATGGAGAAAAGAAAGGTAAACGTGAAAACTGGAGTTCTGGGAGTTTTCTGATGGCCGAGGCTTTCTAAGTCAAACTTGTTCTGGGAGTCATCCGAGTCTGATTCACAATGATCAGATTCCATCTGCTTTTTGTTGTCGTGACAATGTGGCTTTTATCGTGTACATCGACTTTTGAAAAGTTTTGAACTTTCTCGAATCCTCCATTGGTGACATGAATTGCCTCTTGATTAATCGTGTGGTTCCTTGAGTTGAGTATTCTTAGATGCTTCTATCTCCCTAGATTAAATTTAAATTCTCATCTGGTCCCCATTTGTTCTTGAGTAGAGGAAAACCATAGATTCAATGGCCATGAAAGGTCTTGGAAGCGGGTGTTTTCCAAACCCAATTAAGCTTGGTTTCCAGCGAAAGGGTTATGCAATCAAAGTGGGACTTTGGCTGAAATTTATGCCTAATTAAAAATTCAATATGTATTCAAGAACTACCTTTGTTTTATGGACATCCTTGTTTAATTAATTTTGGAACAATCTCTTAGATTTAATCAAAAGCATACATGGCCACGTGGTGGAA
Source organism: Spiraea crenata (assembly GCA_033992175.1). NCBI lineage: Eukaryota > Viridiplantae > Streptophyta > Magnoliopsida > Rosales > Rosaceae > Spiraea > Spiraea crenata. The sequence continues at coordinate 2,001,177 of JAVBHV010000058.1, read as the reverse complement.
CCGTGGAATGGTTTCTTTCTCCAGATTTTGAAGGTTGCGGCAGTGGGGATGAAGATGATTTTAACCACACGTGTTCAAATGTAATTCAACACAAGGATAAAAAAGTAATAACATCTTATGAAAAATACAAATGTGTCCAGAGAAAGATTCTGAGTGTACATAGGAGCTCTTTTGATATTTATATATTACAAGGCTCACTATGGGAGTGTCATCGATGGGTCGCTCATTAAAGGCCCACCTTGTGAGTAGTCGTATGGCTCATTTTGTTATAAGGGCACACCTCATAAGATGTCATCGACCGATGGCTAATACGTGTTTAAGCTCGTTTAGAGTGAATGTTTTTCTTTGGTAAGTTTAAGTATATGCATACCCAAAAAATCCTTCAGACAATAGAGAAAATCGATCGTCTGAAGAGGCAAAAATGATGTCATTGCAAGAGGTGTTGTCTGTTGACATAAATTAGACAATGGATTAATCACTCAAACGACAAAGTTTGACTAAAACTGTCATCTAATGAAGGCTTCAGACGACAGTTTTAGCTACAATCTATCGTCTGAAGCCTTTAAAATTGTCGTCTAATGGCTCAAAAACTGTCGTAAATGCAAGACTAGAAAGGTGGACTTTTATCAGTTGTGCATCAACAAAATTCAATAGATCAAAATCTTTTAATTGATGATTTTGCAATTTACAAAGTATCCAAAGAATGTACATCAAATTGTACCTATGACATTATACTACAACCAGAAGCTACATATGACTAAAAATAGAGTAATATAGCAGCTTGTTGTGAGCCTCTCAATCTCTAACTTCCTCCCAAGTCCTCTACATCTTGGTAATATAGCTTCCTTCCAAGTCCTCAGCTTTGCACCTAATGTATACTGCAAAAGGCAAAGCATCTATGGATGAGGTAGCTTGTACAACAGACTGAAAGAGTCCCAAAAGAAAAACTGACCAAACTGACAGAATTCTTTGTTAAATTTTCGCATAACGAATTGACAAAAGTATTTGAATTGAGGAAACTTATCTCAATTCAACTCCACTCATGCGGAACATGTATATACTTCATATCAGCCAAACATTAATCAACAGCTTGTGAGTTTGGAAATCAAAAGAACATTTTACTTCACATCAGCACAAGCAAAAAATAAGGAACAAAATTAACAGCAAAGAAAAAGGTGGACCAACATCAAACAGAGACAGGTGGACCAACCAAAACATCAATTCACCGAACAAAATCGAAACCCAGAACCCCCCAGAACTAAGAAGTTAAAAACCAGAGCCACTAATTAACTAATAGTAGCTTTCTAATTAACTTATATATCAGAGAAAGAGAAGTCTCTAGACTCAGAAGACACAGAAGCCCTAGACCAAAACCAGACTTTGTCCCAAAGATCCTCCTAACAGCAAGCAATTTCTTTCCTACCACATATAAATGTTCTCCTAACCCATAAAGAGTATTCAAAACGAAAATTAAAATCTCATTATATTCCCAAATGATGTATTTGGTTTGAGAGCAGTAGTATATAATATTTGATTGCAGAGCATATTAACAACTGTAAGATTTGGGCACTGCTCTATCCATTGAGAATATCTCCAGCCATCCTTCTTTTTCCTTTTAAGCTTCTCTGGAAATAACAGTTTCATATGAGTTCAACGTCTTTAGTTTTCTATAGTTTCTGAAAATGGGCTAGGACCCCTACAAAATTTAATATTAGTTTTTGGTGGAAAGATATGATAAGTCCGAGATGATGACACTCCAAACTAGAATCATTTCAAATCATGGCAAGTTGAAAGAGTAGTACTCAATAAGCTTTATCCAATCACAGATATAATGAGCTCCTGAACAATAAAACTGCAAAACAAGAACATATTAAACAATGTATGATATGTACCTTCACTCGAATGGCCTTTCCAGACTCAAAAATGCTAGCAAACCAGTCAGATTCCCATTTACTTGAAAACCTAGGTAACAATTGTAACAAACACCTTAAAAACAGTTGTACCAAAAAAAAAAAAAAAAAAAGCTTCCACAAGCAAAAGGAACAAAATTAACAACAAAGCAAAAGATAGATGCTATATAGATTCAAGTTTTTTTTACCTCTGCTTAAATTTTGTAGAGGGCGGTGGATGAACTCCCCAACTGGCTGAGGCTGAAAAATCATACAAAATAAACGCTCAGTAAAAAGACACATACATTTCCAAAAGTTTAACCACAAAATACAAAATCAAACAATAATAGATTATATTCATGAAATCAAAAGCATATACATTTGTAATCCCTGTAAGTCCCTACTAGATGCTTGCCTGCTTGACCCCTCTGCATAACGAAACAATAACAAAGTCAAATAACAATGACTGGAAAACTCAAGACGATAGAAAATGTCCAACAAACGATGAAAAACTTGACTAAATATAATAAACACTGGGCCGTCCTATTAAAATTGAACAGCTCCTCACCACACATAGAAATTACAAGGACAAATGGGGAAATGCATCGTAGAGAACTGATTTTCTCTTCGGTTTCTTAAGTGTAAGTGACCGAATCAATATCACTTGCCACTCAATATCCAAATGAGTGAAACACAATGAGAAATGCATCGTAGAGAACTGATTACTTGAAACAAGAAACAAACCTAGATACACAAAACTATGGTAACTTCCTATAACTTTAAAACTTTTGGACTTTCAAGGATTTGATTGATTAAGTATTGAATTAAAGTAACTTGGTACGTTGTCACTAAGAATAGAAGCCTGAGTTCTTTAGCATTAAGCATCCTACGCAGCTAACAAAACAAGCTCATAATCTCCCCATTCTACCAGAAAGCACCATATTTGAATGCACATACACAGAGAGAGAAAATGAGCACACTTTTGGGTATATCAATGAATACATGCTCATTGTGCATCTATGCAATTTAAAACCAGCACTTGTAGCATACAAAAGACAAATGATCTTTCACATATGTCCAAATCAAGCATCAGTGTACAAAACAAGCCCCAAAACTGAACTTCATCCCGCCCCGAAGCATATAAAGGCTTCAACTTGTTAATCCAACCAAAATTGAATTGTGTAAACCCCAAAACGAGAGGATACCACAAGAACCACCTTACACGACAAACCCAATGACCGTCCCAGAAATTGGTTATAAACAAATACCCAGCCAATAAATCTTCTCTAAGTGAGAATTACCCAGCCAATAAAGTACGAATTGTAAGAATTGGGTATAAAAACAATCAGACCCCAATTCAGTTCAAAACCCAAAGATATTGAAACAGATCTGCACTTCGCACTAATCGGAAACCTAAATCGACCGGTTGAAAAAATTGACGAGAAATCGAACAAAATATCAAAGCAGAGACTGAAAATCAAACCTGAAATCTGCAATCCGAACCCATGGTTTGCTGAACCATGGCTGCCTAGGGTTCGTAGAGAAGGGCTAAGTCGTCACTTGCGAAAGGAGAGGAACAAAGAGACTGACGAAGTGTTCGTGAGCTCTGACGGTTCCGAGATAGAGCACCACTTGGAGGATGCGAAGACAGCTCCATCGCCTGCGTGACCTTGCAGAGTTTCGACTACGGAGAAAGTCGGTGTGGTTGAAGGTCGTCGCCTAGAGAGGAGGCGACCAAGGTCGCGCGGGCTGGAGAGGTGGCGGAGAGAATGTCGCGAAGGAGAGAACGAGAAAGAGAGAGAGAGACAACAGGAGAAATAGGGTTTTTTTTTTTTTTTGACAGAAAGGGAGAAATAGGGTTTCGATAGAAAGAATCGCGTTCAAATACTAAAAGGGACACGGAGAGAATTTTAACATTTCAATTCACACGACAGCTTTTCCATAATACTGTCAGTCTGTTGAAATATGCATACCCATTGCACGACAGACTCTTCATAAAACTGTCGTCTGATTTTGAGTTTTGATTCAGACGACAGATATCACTAATTATGTCGTCTTAAATCTGTCGTCTGTTATAGTTTTTTTTTTGTCAACAGAAATATATTATAAAAAAATGTTTGGCAAAACCAAACAAAGGTATACAAATCAGATGTCGAGCGAATAAGGAATGCATATACTCCTAACATGACGCATAACTTCACTGTAACTAGGCAGCAGAAACAAGCCAACTCGTTAGAGAAGCCATCAGTACAATCGAAAAAGATCAACTTGACCGATTAACTACATCTTTAACAAGGACAACTTAACTACTAAACGAACTTAACAACTAAAGCATGGTGAACCTGAATCCCGAAACCCTTCAAGGAATCTGAATCTGACAACTGCACAAGCCGCCACTAGCTCGGATTAAGCAGACAAACCGGCCAACCCGAAACTACACAAACCGCCACTAGATCTCACCCACTGCACAAGCGGCCACTGGATCGGGTGAGATCTGAACCTGCTGAATCCGAAACATGAAAAAACACTGGCCAAGCAAGGCAGAATCGAGACCCATAACCCATCAAGCAATCGAAAATAGAAGTTTACACTAGCCACCACTAGTTCAAAGCCATCAGAACAGACTAACAAAATTAAAACGAACTAACAGTTTCCTTTTATGCAAGACTTAAAACTGTAAACTAAGCCGACAAGCACCGAGAAGGGGAGACCGCATCCAAAACCGCTGGTACCGAAGCCAAATCACAGAAGCTGCAGTGGATCTGTAAAATAAACAAAATCATATAAATCGGTCGGGACCCGTGATCCCCATCGGGCCCGCGACCTCCGTCCCGGAGCAGCAACGGCCCCTTGGCTTCACAGCCCAAGCAAGTCGATCGACAGCATCAACATCCCCTTGGCTCATCCCGTTGACAGCAAATGATACCAAACAGACGCAGGGGCAGCGGTGAGGCGCGGGACTTCCAGTCGACAGCGGCGGCGTAGTGACTCATGGGCAGCGACGAGACAAAACCTCTAGCGGCAGCGGCGGCAATAGTGGCGCACCCAAGGAAGCAGGGGGAGAAGGCAATCGAATCTAGAAAGGGGTGGGAGGTGGCCGGCCGACCCCAAGGCAAGCCAAGGGGCCGGCGGCGGCGGGGGATTTCTTGTTTTGGGTTGTTTTTGGAGAGAGGGCCAATTGTCTGTTATAGTTTTTGGCGTAGTGATAGTATATTTGTATTATGCTTGTTTGATTATTTGGGCTTGTTTTGAAGTGTATCCTAGTTGATTACTGTGTTAAATCTCATTATTAGTTTGTATTATGATTTTAGGTACTAGTGACGAAGAGTAAATGCTTAGAAGACTTGGCAGTGTTGGCGTGATGTCAAGGTCCCTTAAGCATAAAAGAACTTTAAAGTCTGTTCAGCTAGAAGAATAAGTGGCATCTCACACAAGCGTGTTGTTCTCTCTTATTTTGTTAGTCTAATGTTTGAGTTTCAAGTTACTTTTTTGTTACTCAGTTTTGTTCTATTAGAGGTTTTCAAAGAAGATTAAAATTACATGGGTTTTCTCTAAGTTCATTCATTGTTTCGTTTCCGTAATTTAGGTTTGAAAGGACGTACATTTTTGTGCTTGCACAATTGGGAGCGTTACAGTTAGTTTCCTTTAAAATTTTCTGGATTCCATCATAATCTATCATAATAGTTGGATTGATTGCATATTAGTGTTGAGAATTTATGAAGATAACGAGATAGATCAAGCTGAACTATGTGGGAACTAAATGTCAAACATGCATGCAAACCAGGCCAGGTGTCATCCTCTTTCTCGTTAGATCGATATGATAATCTGCATATTAAAGACCTAAAAATTACGGGTTCTGACATAAATTATGCTATGTTTGTCTTATTTACTAATTTACATAATTATGACAATCGCATAACCCATAAATACTTGATTTTTGACCATCTGTTGACCCATGTATGACTAATTCACCCATTAGTTTATATCTTGAATGTCTTATTGTTTATGACCGTCATATGACCAAAATTTATCTAATTTATGACCGCTATATGATTTAGACCAAATTTTAGCAAACGGACAAAATTTCTTTTGTTTTTAAGAGCAACGTCATGTGTTTAACCTATTCATTTACATCCAATGTACATTTTAAGCATTTACAAAAGCTTTTGAAATCTTCCAAATACAATCCACATCAGTTTACAGATCTAAACAGGTTTACACATCATACCGCTGCCCATTTACATACCCAAAAAGATCAATGAAGTATCTATATTAATAAAGCAGATGAGGTGAAAACGGTTGAAATGGTTAAATTTATTGGAAATCCGAAATTGTCCTTGAATGCAACAGACAATGTAAAAGGCAGTTTTGGGGAATTGGGGGTAATATTGTCAATGATCCGCACGTCCCCCTCTTTTTCCTACATTTCAGCCGCTTCCTTCCCACACAAACGCCAATCGCCCCCAATTTTTCTCCTCCATTCCTGCCGCCTTCCACCCACATACGCAAAATCGCCCGCAATTGCTCCGTCCAGTCGGTCTCTCTCTCTTCAGTCGTCCCACAATCTGAAGTATTGCATGATTGAATTTCAATTTCTATATTAATAAAGCAGATGAGGTGAAAACGGTTGAAATGGTTAAATTTATTGGAAATCCGAAATTGTCCTTGAATGCAACAGACAATGTAAAAGGCAGTTTTGGGGAATTGGGGGTAATATTGTCAATGATCCGCACGTCCCCCTCTTTTTCCTACATTTCAGCCGCTTCCTTCCCACACAAACGCCAATCGCCCCCAATTTTTCTCCTCCATTCCTGCCGCCTTCCACCCACATACGCAAAATCGCCCGCAATTGCTCCGTCCAGTCGGTCTCTCTCTCTTCAGTCGTCCCACAATCTGAAGTATTGCATGATTGAATTTCAATTTATGGTTTCTATTTTTCTTTGATTTAATTTTGGGTGTTTCATGATTGTCGGTGCAGGCATGTTTTTCTTCCCCAGGAAGTGGCGAAACTCCTGCCAAAGAGAAGATCATGTCTGAAGAACCAATTGGAGTCCGCCAACATTCTCGACAACTACGGCGGGGTTCCGATCCGGTCCAACTCGAAGAGCAATTCTATGCCGGTTAGATTATCTATTACACAAATAAAAATTCATGCTTTACTCTTTTTTTTCTCCCAAATTAGATTGTATCCTGGTAGAATTGCATGTGCCATTTGCTGTAAATTCTGTTTGGTTGCCCAGAAAATGAAAGACAAGCTTGGAAATTTTGAATTTTGTATCAAGTGTGAGTGTCATGTAGTTTGTGATAAGTACAGATGAAAGATGCTAACTTTATATCGAATTGCTGAAAGGTCCTGCGTGAAAAATTGGTACATGAAGGATGATTATATACATTTGTTTGTAAGAAGGCCGGTGAGAAGATCTCCGATTATTAACCGGGGTATGATTCAGTTGCTCTATGTTGGTAAAAGTCGAAAACTTGATGATAATGTTGACTACTGTTTCCCGCTAATGAATTTAATTTGGTTTGCTTTGTTGTATTTGATTAATGAAGGTTATTTTGCCCGTTGGGCGGCTCTTCAGAAGCTTTTGTACCAGTTTCTTGATACCGACAGAAATGTGGGTGAAAAGGGCAATGTGAAGAAGCAGATATTATCGCTTGGAGCTGGCTTTGATACCACATATTTCCAGTTGCAGGTGAACTTTTCTTTTTTGTGTTGTCGATTTTGTCAAATTAGTACCTAAACAGAGGAGTTTTAGATACTTTACTGTTGGTCCTGTTAGCTTTTAAATTCCAAAAGAGGATGAAACCTTAAATTCGTGAGTGAATGAAGGTGTACATATTTATGGGGGTGCTCACATTTTTTCTTTGATCTTTTTGTTGACAGTATGAGGGCAAAGCGCCATTTTTATACGTGGAGCTGGATTTTAAGGAGGTTGGAATCATGAAACATCATGAGTTCAGTTGGCGAAGCATTAGTATGTGCGTGTGGAGCGGACCATTTAACTACTTATAGGAGTGAATGATTTGTGGATTTAGGCCATCCAACTTTGAAACTTATAGGAATGAATAATTGGTGCATGAACTAATGCCGACCCTATTATGTCAGGCTAAATGTATGGTTTGACTTGATTAGCAGCTATGTTATGTAATATAACTATTTTCTTCCATCTGTGTTTCGTTGCATCTATTTCACTGAATGATGTAAAGTTCTGTGGTCTTTGTTTGCTATGTAACTACTACAAAGGCCACACTTAAAGAAACATCCAGTCTTGCGCGGGACAAAATTAGTGCAACATCAACATCCCGAGAGGTTTTTTTCAATAGTGTGCCCATGTTTGGCTGCACTGATCCATCTCGGGTGCTCAATGAAATCCAGGAGTGCAAAGCAGCATACCCAACTGCTTATATACGTTGTCTGGCATTTCACGAACATCAACCAAGTTTAGTGCATGGCCTTTATCATTCAGAAACCACCTGCTGCCGCTGCTGCGGCCACCACCACCACCACTTAGAAGGCCAGATACAGTTTCCCGGTTTATCTATAATGCTTTTCACGAACTCAGTTTTTCATTTTCAGAGTTCGCTGTCTCTATAGTTGCTCTGGAATGTTTGAAAAGAATCTGATAGTTTAGACTGCCCCTGTTTTGGGAAGATATTTGGAATATTTTCAGTGTGACCTTATCTGTTTTTTGGAAATATGCGCATGACATAGTGAAAGGTTTTCTTCAACTTTCACATTTCTGTGTGACTGTGCATTGTTATTATGTTATTGCATTATAAGTGCTTAGGAAAGGGCAGTTTCGATTTTTTAAACTAGCTCACGCAACGCTTACCGTGTGCGAGAGGCTTTTATTGCATCACGGGCGCTCGCGCACATTTAACGCTTTGGGTATTCATCTCGGTTGCTCGGCGTATCTTTTCAATTTTCAATTTGTCTCTAACACTCTTGAAAAGATATGCCGAGCAAAAGCGAGATGAATACTCAAAGCGTTAAAATGTGGCGCGAAGCGCCCGTGATGAATAAAAGCCTCTCGCACACGCGTAAGCGTGTGCGGTGAGGCTAGTTTACATAATATAAATAATAATAATAGCAGCAAGCAAAACATTATCTTTAGCAAAAAGACACCACAAAAATACATCTGCTTCTCAAGAGAGTTCAGGTACAGCACTAGCCTCACTTGTACTCTCCTTTCCTAAAAACATGAGAAAGAAAAAGGGTGAGCTTTATAGTCCAGTAGGCACAACAAACATTTTAATTAAGACTTTAGCAAAGCAACACATATATTTCAGAAAAGAGACCGAACAGAATTCCATCACAAGGCTGCAAACTACAAGCAAAGCATGAACGGAAAAACTAGCCAAAGCAACTTTCTTTTCATCAATATTCAAGAAGACTCTTTTGAAAATAGAGTATACGAATAGATTGGGACATATAAGAAGGCAACGGTGCCTGTACAAGTACTCATTCAAAGATTCAACAGGAGATTCTGTAGAAAAGCTAGACAAATGAAAGATGATGAAAATTATATACAAGAACAAAGATAAGCGGCATATATTGCGGGAAGATAGGAACTGGAGATATATAAGCTCTATCAAAACTAATCTATGTCAACAAAGGTGAATTGACATGAATTGTGCATTGAATTGGATTTGGAATTTGGATATAAATTCCTTGGATTTGAATTCTTTGCATTCCAAATCTTTATGTTTGGCTAATGAGTTGATTCTAACCAAGGATTTGAAATCCTATTGTTGTAAATTGGATTTGTTTTGACAATTAATTTTTGTATGTGCAATAAATAACTAATTACTGACTAAAAAATAATCTGGACCGTCCAATTTAGATCTGATCTAATGATTAGTTGCTAAACTTATTCAATTGGGATTTGGAAGGATTTTAAATGAGATTAAAAATTTGGGTGTATTCAATTAGGAGTTTAGAAGAGTTTATAAATATCCAAGTGTATTCAATTGGGATTTCAATGGACTTTTTTTAAATCCATCTAAATCATGGTGTATTCAATCATGTGTTTTTAAAAATCCATCAAAGTTTAGGTGTATTCAAAATTTTGGTGATTTTAAAGGATTTCATAAATTGATGGATTTGGAAGGGTTTGGATGGATTCATATAGTGTAATTTGCTTTTGAACAAATCCCACCTCAACCCTTGAGATTTTGGTAGGATTTTTATTTTGCTCTCATTCCCTCTTCTTCTCCACCATCACCACCCTGCTGCCACCCCCACCACCATTACTGCCACAATTTCCTCTACCACCACCTCAACACTACCACCATTGTTAGGCTCCCACCACCACACCATCATTGACAACATTATTGCTGCTATTGTATCACCACCACCACTACCGCCGCCACCAATACCCCTATCGACCACCACCAGCCACCAAAGACATCTCCATCGCAACATCTACTACCCCTGTCACCACCACATTTATCGCCATCTCCATATCACCAGATCACCATTGCCACCATATCCACCATTAGTCACCTCCACACAATCCTCTTTCCAACAACCCCACAACCACTACCACCACCCTTCGTCCATGATCACCACCACCACCCCCCATCCATGATCACCATCATCAACCACCACTAGCTGCCACCACCATCACCTTGCTGCCCTATGATGACACTATCATGTTGACCTTAAATTTGGTGTATTCAAATCAAGGTTCACAATTCTTTGAAACCCCAACTTGTTTATGATTCCTTGTTTACATAAGATGTTAGTTTGAAGTTGGTCAGATGTTATAGCAGGTTCCATTAGTAATGATTGTGGCGGATTATGTAATTGATGTTTATCATAACGAATTGAACATTGGCCAATATTATTATAAATTTCTTTCCAACATATGAATTTACAAGTTTTGGAGTTGGACTTGTTCATATGCTTGAATATAAGCAAATAAAAATCAAATGTTTTGACAGTTATTTTTTAAAAAAAAAAAACTCATGAAAATCATAGAGGTGTATTCAATCTTGAGGGTTTTAAAAGATTTCAAAGGATTTTAAAGGAGTTGAAACTCTTCAAAATCTGTTCAAATCTATAATAAAATCCATTAAAATCCTTTGAAATTCATAGTCAAACTTCTTTAAAATCAGTTAAATTCCTTTGAAATCCATAGAATTTGAAAGAGTTTTAACTTATTTAAAATCCTTCTAAATCCTAATTGAATACACCCCCTAAGAAGCAATTTGGGTCTGATCCAATCTAATTGCTAGAAGCAATCTAGGCCGTCCAATTTGGATCTGGCCTCTCTTCTTTGTTGTTAACGAATTCATCCCAGTCAAAATTACCATCGCAAATTACCTCCCAAATCGATTTCGCCCAACTCATTGAAATCGGCGAAATCAATTGAATCGATCAGGATCGGATCATGGCAAGCTATCACGAGATCCAGATCACCCAAATAAGAGGGATAATCGGACAAAGATCGTCAAGCTATCGGACCTCTGCAACTCGATCGGCGAACAGAAATGAAGATGCTGAACGGTGGTGGAAGGCGGCGGCGAACGTCGGGGACGGAGGGCGGCGGAAAACTTCGGTGATGGACGGCGGCGGCGGGGGCTGGTTTCTGGTCTCGGACGTCAGTGGTTTTGGGTCGAGCAGGAATTCAATTCCACAAGTTTTTGGAGGTATTTGAAATACCTATGTCTAAACCTTTTAAATTCCAGATTGAATTCCGGTTGAATTCAACTCCATTTACCTTCATGCTTGCCAAACAAGTGGAATTAGATTTTGGGATTCCAATTCCAATTCCACGCTCCTCCAAACGGACCCTAAGAGATATCATATGGAGACAATAAATCACATGTACACGATGGTCATTCTGAAACTAGAGAGAGAAAGACAAACCGTAGAGATATGAGGAAAAAGTTTGGTCTTATATGAGATTTATGCACGAGTAGGCTATTAGGATGCACTATGTACAGTATCTGCAGGCAAACCAGCCAAAGAAACACTTTTTTCATCCAAACTAAAACAATCTTAGACACTAGTCTAAGCTTAAAGCTTCAATAAATTCTTCTATTTAAGACAATAATAGGTGATCCGATTATATAAAAGCTAGATGCCTTTCATTTGCACTAGTACAAAATACCCCTTTAATAACGGATAATATCCGTTATCTATTCTATCGGAATACCGTTGTCTAAGTGACTGTTATCTATCCCTACCCCTTTTAACAACACCTAAAACCGTTGTCTATTTATATATTAGACTACGGTTGTCACTAGAAAACTATTGTCTAATGTAGGAATAGACAACAGTTGTTGTTAAAGAACCGTTATCTACAAAACACGTAGACAATGGTTTAAATGCATTGAATTCCGTTGTCTGATCTTATTTTGAGACAATTTTCTGAGTTTATTGGTACCAACAAACCACCTGAATCATACCGTTCATGTTCATAAATAATCATTCCATTCACTCATGTTCATAAATAATCATTACATTCATTTATGTTCATAAATAAAGCATTCTAACTACACAAATGATCAATTGTGCAACTACCATATAAAAAAACAAGGCATGGGCAGTCAACTAATCCAGTACCATATACAAAAAACCACCCACACTCTTGGCTGTCAATTAAGCGAATACCATATACAAAAAACCAAGAACCTGGGCAGTCAACTAAGGCAGTCAAAATATGCATAGAACTACCATAGCCTAGACTTACTAACATACCACAACTTCCAAAGTTAGTCACAGATCAAGTATTCTACAAATACAAACTTCAGCTGCAGATTCTTGAATTTCCTCTTAGTTTCTTCTTTGCTGCACTGCAGAGTGAGGTGGCATCACATTTTTCTTGCCAATGCGAACTGAAAACAAAAACACCATCAGTTTAATCATAAAATGTGTCTACACTACGCCAAAAAAGTCATTAGATGACAGAAATAAGACGACGGTTTTAATAAAATCCGTCGTCTAAATGAAAGTTTGAAATCAGAGGACAGTTTTAATGAAATCTGTCGTGTGATAAGCTATTACTACGACAGTTTTTTTAAAAACCGTCGTGCAATGAGCTTAAGAAAGAAAATCAAAATTCCCTCCGTGTCCTGTTTTATTTTTTGAACGCGACATTTCTCGTATATTTCCTCTCTTCCGCATCTCTTTCCCCATCTCCTTCCCTTCATATTTTTTCTCGCGACCTGCACCACATCCTCTTCGACGACTCCTCCTCAACCGCTGCCTTCAACCTTCATCACCTTCAATCTTCATCGTCTATGTCGTGAGCTCGATTCTCTGTTCTCCGACGGCTTCGCGCGTCTCCGTCATGATCTCGTCGATGAAAGGGGTGAGTGGATCTTGTCAGATCCACTCGGAGACGTTGATGGCTCGCCTTCTGGTCACAAAATAGTGGCGCACGGTCTTTTCCTGTGGCGGCTTCATGCCTCCGATGGCGCCGCCCCTCTGGTCGCCACGATTCAGTAAGCCTCTGAAAACCCTAGAAATTCCTCCATGAAAATTTGTGTACGAGATGGTGAAATTGTGACTGGGTTTTCATGGCTTTTCATTTCGGTGTTTGGGTTTTCAATTAAAAGTCTCATGGGTATATGCAGATCATCGATTTCGCTTCGATTCCGGGGTCGTTCGATAAGACTGATCCGACGGTGTGGACGGGGCTTGTCGAAGAGGTTAGTTCCAATTCAGGTTATTGTGGTAAAATTGTTTGAATTTATGGTTGGGTTTTTGTAATCCTGTGAAGCTCTTTATAGATCTGTGGTGCAATATAAATTGTTTGAATTCAATTTATGGTTGGGTTTTATGGTGGTGTATCTATACATAGTAGAGCTTCACAGTTTAGAGGTTTTCATCACTTTTTAGTATCTGATGTTGTTAATGTGTGCTGGTCTTTGTATCTGGTGTTTTTTCATGGATATCCTCATGAAACTTAGCAGAAGTTAACTTTGTACTTTATGCTATATATGTCTATGTAGGTGGTGCTTCAATTGGGTAAAGCTTGGAGCATATTGGCGGTGAAAGAAACTAATTGGATTGAAATGCATGGTGGTGAGTTTGAAGAGTTGCTATAGGTTCTTGTAGGGAATTGTCTGTGAAATGATTGCAACAGAATTAGTTAATTTGCAAGTTTCTTAGCTAATTGTCCATGCGATGGGGTCTATTTCTATTAACTTTTTAAACAATTGCAGTACGTACTCTGTTGCATTCCTTTCTTTCCCAAGCGGCTTTGTTCAGATATGAGGCGATTTCCAGCTGGTCTTGAATCTTGGGTGAGTTGGGTGTTGAATTCGACATGGGATTTGTGTTTTGGATCAGGAAATGAATTGGGTTTGTCTCGGTTTGTTGTTGTGGTTTAGTTTGAGATCTATTCTTTTCGTTTGTTTGATTGGGAGATGATGTGGGTTTTGTGAGTTCTTGAGGAAACTTTTGTGTGATTCTTTGTTGATTGATTCTCAAACTTTATTAGGCCTGGTGTTAATGGTGTTTGGAATTCAGGTAGAGAGGCAGCGGGCTTTTATATTTGCCATGTTAAATATGCTAGTGCTATTTAGCATATTTGTGAATGAAGCTCCACCTCACATGCATGTATACTGGCAACCAATTCATAATTATTTTCTGATAGAGATTTATATCAAGTTTGGCATCTAACTTTATGGTTGAACAGATTCTTAATAACACCCTTAATATTTGCTGGTAACTGGAATTTGGAACTATAATTTGTGTGCTTAAAGGCATTTGTGCTATATGCTTAACCCTGAGATTAGGACATGCAACTTGGATAATCAGTACATATGCTGAACTGATTGTCTATCTTTTTGCCAGTTTTTTTGCCTGATCAGTGGCCAATTTTGTGTTTATTCATGCAGGATACTAAATAAGCTCACCCCTGAGAAGTTTGATCTTCTCAAAGGGCAACTATAGACTCGGTATTCGTTAGCTGAGGGTAACGTATTTTGTCGTGTGTTGATTTGCCTTGTTAATGTTTTTTGGTACTGTTTTGTTTCTGCTGTCAACTGTACGAACAAGTTTCTGCATTCAGGGTGTTATTTCACTTATCTTTGATAAGGCTATTCTGGAACTAGTTTGCCCCATGTATGCTTAGTAGACTTAATCATTTGTGGATGCTATTGAGTTATAAAATCACTTTTGGGTTTACAGGAGAAGCGCTGAAGCAGTAGGGTTTTACTAAGACTTGAGGAAGTTTAAGTTCTTTAAGCACTTGTAAACATGCCTCCTAAGCATGTAGGATGATTGATAACAGTATTGTCATATCAAATGTAACTTGTATTTTCAAATTGCTTCCAAGTAGTTTGTCTTTATGTTGGTAGTTCTCTATATTAGCTTTGTATTGATGTTGTTGGGAGTTACATTTATATTGAACTAAATGTTTCTTTTGTGAATGTCGGAGAATTGCTATTCATGAGGAGTCCTAAACTAGGAACAAGCTGATGTTAATCCAGGAGCTATCAGTTTTGGTAATGATTGCTAATATGTTCTCTCTTTTTAGTTGTTTTTTTAGCTTGTTTGTCTGGCAATTTCTCAAAGGTATGAGGAATGGGAAGGAAGGAAAGACATGGAAGGAAGTTAAATTGAGAGGCCACAGCATGCTACTATATCACAATCTTTTTGTCTTATATAGCTTCTAGTTGTAGTTTGAATCATATGTACTACAATGAATGTGCAATTTGATGTACATCATTTGAATACTGTAAATTGAAATCACAATTGAATGTAATTTTTGATCCACTTTAGATTTTGTTGACAGTTTTAGACCCTTTTGAAACACTAAAACTGTCGTTGAAAATCAATAACGACGACATAAAAAACTAGTTCTGTCGTACTTGTAGAATCTTCAACGACAGAAATGAACTAAAACCGTCGTTGAAAATTTACAAAGACGACGGAAACAAACTAATTATGTCGTTATATGTCTACTTTTAACGACAGTTTTAATAAATTTCCGTCGTCTAATACATTATTCAACGACGGAGAAACTCCGTCGTGGTATAAGTTTATATAACGTCACCCTACCTCGCGACAGTTTTTTCACCCCATAAAGCGACGGATTTTCTCCGTCGTCTAAAGCCATTTTTGGCGTAGTGCTAATTCTCAATGCTTCCATGACAGAAAACCCTTTCGAGATCTCAATGCTTCCAAAACCAAATGAGAGATAAGATTGGCATCCATTTCAAAGCTTTATAGTGATTCAACAAGAGTAAAATATCAATACCTCTTTGATGCCCTTTAAGACTGCTTGAACTGTAGCAGGTTTGGTCAGTGATTTCTGCTTGTGCTCTTCATTACTTGCAGTCTTTGTTGTCAACAGAGGCAGTAAGTTTCTCGAACTCGATATTCCCTACAACAACAATGAAATACACGGCAAATATGACTATAAAGAGCTGAATACAACAAATAGAAAGAACACAGAAAATGTCAATTCTTAAATTACCAATTCATAGAAGTATAGAATACCTGATCGTGAAATCCTTGAAAGTTCCAGGGGTAACCTTCCTCCCTGTACTTAAATTTGATGGACGGGTGATTGCCTTTTGTATGTTCTGCATACCCTATGTGGCCACCTAATGAGTAAACAGAAGATCAGCAGATTGATAATCATAATCACAACCAATTAGACCCATCTGCTAAACATCACATTTCTTGCATTCTAATTTGTGAAACGAAGAAATTATAATTGCTATTCAGAAATGCTTTTATCTGAAGCAAACATGAAATGTCAAACATGAAATGCCAGCACATAGACCAATCAAGTCAAGTTACTAAACTTTTGTATTAGTACAAGGGCTTGATGATCACCAGTGCGTGAGATCACAAAAGCCAATACACACCCAATATACAATCTATGGTCAGAGTCATGCAGCTTACATCGTCTTCCCAAAAGCTGAGATAAAAGTGACTTCATCTCTTTATCGCGTGCACCCACATTGACCACTCCTCTGAGCAAAGACAAAATCACAACCTGCCATAAACAACCAATTCCACTTAGCATTTCTAAGGGAATTCTATGTATAAGAAGATTGTGTTGAAAAAATACTATTATAATAGCAGATCAAATAAACAAACCTTGGTGTAGTCAGGAAGTTTTAGGGCAGAATTCAAAATGAAAGCAAGAACCTTCTCTTTTGTAAATTGGTCAACCCTAAAACATTCACGGACAATGTTAGCAATCAAATTCTGTATCATCATGCAAAATAATGAACTCTAGACCATATCAACCACACCACGAACGTAACAAGTAAAACTTTGCATAATAAATCAAATATGAAAGGAAATATTTAAGCCAGACCCTGAGGTCGATCACTGCTTTCATACCCAAAAAAGTTATGGAGTTGATGGGACATATAGGAACTAGAACAGCATAAAAGAAAGACTTATCATGAAAGAATACAAGATGAAAAAAAGGTTGATAAGGGCAAGGGTTAAATAACAAACTAGATCACCTTAGCTCAATATTCTTTGGTGCTATACAGCTCTGACCAGATGGGTTGAGGAATGAGGCCAGAAGGGAAGCAAGAAAGTTTCTATCAGATAAGATGAACCTGTTTTGCTCAACCACCAAGTCCAATAGCTTATCAAGAAAACGAATCCAAGTTCCTTGATTTACTGGCATTCAATCGAGCTCCGATTTTGCAATTGAAAAAAAACCACAAATAACCTGAAAATATATATTCCAAGTAATACCATTTTTCTTGCTTGAAGAGTCTACATGAGCCCAAAGTGTGTGTAACTCTTCAATATAGTTCATTGCAGAATGTCTTATTTCTTGAATAATCCAAGATCAGGAAACAATTAATTGCCTGTGGTTTTATTGAATAACTAGAACATAAGACAATAAAGAGAGAGAGAGAGAGAGAGAGAGAGAGAGAGAGAGAGAGAGAGAGAGAGAGAGAGAGAGAGAGAGAGAGAGAGAGAGAGAGAGAGAGAGAGACGGGTACCTGGTAATAGCTAGGCAGTGGAACAAGAAAAGATGGAAGTTCTGCAATAAGTTGAATTTGCACTCTAACATCTGATTGACGACAGAGATACGCAAAACAGTTAAAACTCTCAACTTGAACTGCAGCAGAGGGTACCTGGTAATAGCTAGGCAGTGGAACAAGAAAAGATGGAAGTTCTGCAATAAGTTGAATTTGCACTCTAACATCTGATTGACGACAGAGATACGCAAAACAGTTAAAACTCTCAACTTGAACTGCAGCATGAACATTTGCAATATTTAACAGACAGTGGAACAAGAAAAGATGGAAGTTCTCCAATAAGTTGAATTTGCACTCTTACATCTAATTGACGACAGAGATACGCAAAACAGTTAAAACTCTCAACTTGAACTGCAGCAGGAACATCTGCAATATTTAACAGACAAAGAAATGGAATGTAAACATGCCAATTTCCACCATAGCAGTAGGTGACCAAGTTCAAAATTCGACGGATTAACATTAAAACCTATACAATGTTTTCAACTTTCAGAAAAACCCACCAAGAACAAACCATCTTACAAAATCATCAAAAACAACAAAAATGAAGCAAACCCACAATTCAAAAACATTTAAAATGTGCAGAATTTACATACAAAATGGTCTTTTCTGTAAAAGGTGAAATTGGAGAGGAGATTGCTGTGAACTGCTTGAAAGATGCTTGCTTTCACATGGCATCTTGGTGGCCGTTCAACTTGAGCACGAAATGCTGTAGGGATTCAAAGAATGAAAGCCTAGAGCTGCCACTGCCAAAGTGCTTCACTATACGAGATTGAACCGATGATTGCCCCTGCAAACACTTAAAATCAACCAAAACAAAGCAATTAATCAAAACCCACAAGTCAAAACCAGAAAAAATAAACCCAGCATTCAAGCACGTAGGGTGAAATAATGAGATACGACAAATAAGCAACAAGCACGTACGGTGACTCTTCAATTCAAAGTTCTAATCAAATTCGAAACCAATTCAAATCTAGCAATTATAATGACAACTCACAATCAAAATTGGACCACATTACAAAGTACAAGGATACATCAGATAGAAGCCATGCGCAAATGCTCCGACCAACACAGCAGTGAACAACACCAGATAGAAGCCATGCGCAAAACCCAGATGAGATATCTTGATAAAACCAAGGAAACCGTAAAATTAGACCAACGGACAACCCAGAGTTGTACATGAACTCCAAATGCTCTTGCCTTGTGCAATTGACAATCAATTTCACATGGTCAGTGGATCAATTGAGCAAATTTCACAAAAACAAAACCCTAACCCTGAACCCTGAAATTCGGGATCGGGAATTGACTTACGGAACGAGACGGGCTTGCTCCTAGAGGAGAGGGAACTCGGAGCGCTCTCGTTCACCTGCTCGATGAGCTCATCTCGTCCTTGTCCTTGTTGTCCTCCGAAGCCTTCCGCTTCTACGACTTCGCCTTCTTCACCGCGGTGGCAGTGGACGCAGATTCGGCTCCAGCGGCGGAGTCTAGGGTTTCGGACTTGGACTTCTTCATCTTCTTTTCCTTCTGGTCCTTCGGCGTCGTCGGCGTCGTCTTCATTTCCTTCTGGTCCTTTAGAGGCGCGCGAGAGAGAGAAAAAAAAATAGGGTTTTGAGATTGAAAGGAGAGGTTCAAAAATTAAAGGGGACACGGAGGGAATTATGTGTTTTGGTTCCTCTTGAGTGCACAGTAGCTTCCGTGTTTTCATTATAATGGAAAATTCCAAACCGTTATCTCTAGTATTTACTGTCATTAGAGCAGCTCCAAAAGAGTTTGCAAATTTCACTCTACAAATCTCAATTTATAGACCCATGTTGCAATTTGTGAAGTATAATTGGTAGAGGTGGGAAAACCCGGCCCAAAACCCGAAGCCCGGCCCGAGCCTGGGCCGGTCTCATTTTATAAGCCCGGCCCGAATGATAAAAAGCCCGGCCCGGCCCGTAGAAATCGAGCTCAATTTTTCAAAGCCCGGCCCAGCCCGAAAAAGCCCGAATATATATATTTTTATTAAATAATAATTTTTTTTACACATGTTGTATGTTTATTGGACAAAAAATTTGGGTACATCACCCAAAAATAAAACACCTACACCATATCCATCCCCAAAAAACCCTACAACACTTTCTTTTTCTTAACTTTTCATCTTCGGCGGCAGATAGGAATGAAACTTTGGTGATTAGTGTGTTGATACCTTGATTTGATTTCAGTTCCAAGGGTTTTACCATGGTGATTAGCTTGGTATTGATTTGAATTCGGTGTTATGTATTGATTTGAATGGTGTTTTGTATTAATTTGGGGAATTCGATATTAATTTTGTGTGGAAATATGTTTTTTTTTAATTGGAAAATTGATCGGGCTTAGCCTGGCCCTGCCCGAGCCCGGCCCGAACCCGAGGGTATAAAAACCCGGCCTGGCCCGATTACATCAGGCCCTCGAACGGTCCCAAAAATCTAGAGTCCGATCGCTAACGGGCTTTTGTCGATCCTAGCAAAAACCCGGCCCGGCCCTGCCCAATCCCACCCCTAATAATTTGTTAAGTCCAAAACATCTTCTCCAACAAACTCTACAAATCTCTATTTTATTTATTTATTTAAACTTTAAAAATTTTAATTTTATTCTATCTTCTCTCTCCTAATTAAATTAGCACGGCATCAAACTTCATCCTCTTCTTTTCTGTGCAAATATGACACTCAACCCCATTAATTTGTTTCAACTTCCAATTTCATTTTTCCTCCACTCCTGGTTTCTCTCATCACCATGGATGATATTTCAATGCATATGTTTCTTGACTCATCTTCAGCTTCATCTGATGATGAAACAGAGATGTTGATGCTTGCGGCTATTGAAGAAGAGCAGCTTGACAAAAAGCAGCGATCAAGACAACATGGTGGTTCCATTCCAGGCCATCAAACTATTTGGTGAGACCGAATTGATGGTCACATTAGGCTTTACCGCGACTATTTCAGAGAGAATCCATCCTTTCCTCCATATAAATTTCGATGAAGGTTCCGTATGAGCCGTCGTCTTTATGTTCGTATTCTAAATCCGGTGGAAGCGCACGATGCATATTTCGTCCAAAAAAGAAATTGTGCCGGAATCTTGGGTTTGTCGGCCCTTCAAAAAGTTACTGTTGCAATGCGGTTGATTTCTTATGGAGTAGCAGCTGATTATGTGGATGAATATGTAAGGATTGGAGAAAGCACTGCAATAGAATGTTTGAAATACTTTGTCAAAGTAGTGGTTGAAATTTATTCTGATGAATACTTGAGAGCTCCAAACGAAAGTGATCTTGCTCGACTACTAGAACAAGGAGAGAAACGTGGATTTCCTGGAATGTTGGGAAGCATTGATTATATGCTATGGCCATGGAAAAATTATCGAGTTGCTTGGAAAGGGATGTATGTTGGCCAAGCGTAAACCAACGGTAATTCTTGAAGCTGTCGCTTCTTATGATCTTTGGATTTGGCATGCATTTTTTGGATTACCCGGATCTTCTAATGACATTAACGTGTTGGAGAAATCTACGATATTTCAAGAATTGTCTGAAGGACGTGCTCCTCCTATCAATTACTCAATCAATGGAAATGATTATGAGATGGGCTATTATCTTGCCGATGGAATATATCCACCATGGGTAACATTCGTAAAATCAATTCCGCATCCACGAGAAAATAAGCAAAAGAATTTTTCCCAAGCTCAAGAGTCCGCAAGGAAGGATGTAGAGCGAGCATTTGGAGCTCTTCAAGCTCGTTTTGCAATAATTCGAGAACCAGCCCGTTTGTGGCATACACAAGACCTCAAAATGATCATGACGGCATGCATTATACTACACAATAGGATTATTGAATATGAAGGTCATGTGAGGGTACTAGATCTTACTTACGAGCCACTAGATGTAGCCCCTCAAATGGTACCATCACATGAGCATACTGTAGAACTCATGGAGTTTATTAAAAAGCAGCACTGTTTTCGGAATAGGGAAACTCATTCCCAGCTCCAACAGGACCTTATTGAGCATTTGTGGAGGAAGCAAGGTACTTGTATGAACATGTAGTATTAGATTTAGATTATGCGTTAATTTTTCTATGTATCCCTTCTAGCTAGCTGCTATGTAGAGATAGAAGACAAAGAAACAAGCAGAAGACAAAGCATGAGAGAGAATGCTTTCTGGTCTAATTCTCATTGATTGATGGAAGTGGGGTTTAAGCTTTTATACAAGTTGTGATGAATATGTTTTTTTTTTTTTGTCAAATAGAAACTTCAATAAAAAAAAAACCAAAAACCAAACAAAAAGCAACAAACGAAAAAGGAAAAGGCCTTTGAAGATGGTCACAAGTAGACCCCTATAAAGACCCCTCCCAGATTTAAGCCACAAGGGCATACGTAGACAAAGTAGCAGCAAAGTGCGCTGCTATTGGCACTACGGGCACACCAAGACCATGATAGAATTGAAACCAGAGGCTAATCTCCAAATCTCCTTCAAAATTGGAAAATTTTTCCAAACTTGATCAAGACGTCGATTACGAATTGCAGCAATCACCAATTGGCAATCGGATTCAATTATAATGTCTTCAAACCCAAGTGAATTCGCCAACTTCAAGCCATCGACAATAGCCTCAGCCTCCGTCTCTTCAACTGAAGATCTGTGTAAGCACCTAGAACTACCAGCAAGTAATACACCTTCATTGTTCCTACAGATCACTCCTGTATGAGCAGTAAGGGAAGCACAATGCCAAGCCCCATCCGTATTGATCTTAATGAAGGGCCAAGAAGGAGCAGACCAAACGGGATGCAATTGAGGAGAGGGGAAGGGAACCAAATTAGAGTGCAAGTCCTCAACCTCTGCTGCGAAAGCAGCGGCACGAAAAATCACACTTTTAGGGCAGGGGGCAACATGGTTGAAGACCTCATGACATCGCTCCTTCCAGATTTCCCAGCAAAGAAAGGCAATATGACCCAAAAAATACATCCTTGTCGTAGCTACCGTAGTAATACGATTCACCATCTCCAACCACCACCGATCAAACGTAGATATTGCTCCAAGATTAGGACGATATCCAAGAGATGATCCAAACCAAACCCTTTGAGTCCATGGACAAAGAAGCAGTACATGCTCTATTGTCTCCTCATAAATCCCACAGATTGGGCACAAAGGATTTGCCTTGATCTTGCGGCGATAAAGATTCAGAGAGGTGGATAGGATATTATGCAGAACTCTCCATAGAAAGTTCCTAATTTTTGGAACCACTGGGACCTTCCATACCCACTTCCAGACCTCACTTGAAAGTTGATGAGATACATGAACAGGGACGCTCGACTCGACAATACGATTCTTTGAGAACCACCAAAAATAACCACTTTTGACCGAGTAATTACCACTGGAAGAAAGGGGCCAAATTCGCCGGTCCGGCTCCAATAAATTGTGAATCGGAATGGTGTATATTTCGGTGCTTTGATGAATTGAGATCAGATGTTGAATTGTAGACAAATCCCATGCACCAGAACCACCAATCAGAGAACTCACCATGGTAGGAATTGGACCAAACTGTATTGCATTCGGAACCACTCGATCATTAGAATTCGGGAGCCATCGATCACTCCATATTCGAACTGAACACCCGTTGTTAACTTGCCATCGAAAACCCTCCTCAATTAAACGGCGACCCCGTAGAATGCTAGACCATGCCCAAGATGGCCGAGACCCAGCAGTAGCTTTCATAAACTCATAATTGGGAAAGTATTTCATCTTCAAAACTTGAACCCAAAAAGATTTTGGGCTTCGGATTATCCTCCATGCTTGCTTGGCTAGAAGGGACAAGTTAAAGGTCTTGAGATCGCGGAATCCCATTCCTCCCTCCCCCTTACTTGAGCACAGAGAGTCCCAATTTTTCCAGTGGATTTTGCTATCACCATCTTTGGATCCCCACCAGAATTTGGCAATTTCAGAATTTATAGCCTGGCAAGTAGAGATAGGGAACTTGAAGTACGACATTGGGTAGCAAGGGACGGCTGTAGCGACTGATTTAATCAAGACTTCCTTGCCAGCCATGGTAAGCAGATTGGATTTCCATCCGTCAATTTTTTTCAGAACCCGATCCTTCACATAGGAAAGTGCTTCACGTTTCGATCGACCCCAAATGGACGGAAGACCTAAGTAGTTGCCCAGATTATCTGATTTAGGGATGAGCAGCAGCTGACAGATCGACGAACGCATCTATGTATCTGGAGTGAAAAAGAGGGTTGATTTCTCAAAATTGATGCTTTGCCCTGAGGCTGTACAGTAGGTGTTGAGAATGCGTAACAGAGTCCTGCAATTATCCTCCTTTGCTCGCAAGAAGAAAAGAGAATCATCCGCGAACAAGAGGTGGGTAATGACAGGACTCCGCCGACTCAACTGAATTCCCTGCAAGGCATTTTGGTTAGCAGCACAAGTAATATTTAAAGACAAGACTTCACTAACGAGGAGAAAAAGATTGGGGGATAGTGGATCCCCTTGTTTTAAACCTCTCGTTGGGTAAAAAGTGTTTCCTGGCCTCCCATTTAAAAGAACCGCAAAAGATACCGTGGTTATACAACTCATGACAAGTCGGATCCACCTCGGATCAAACCCCATCGTTTGCATAGTTGCTTCCACAAAGTCCCACTCCACTCAATCGTAGGCCCTGGGGGGGGGGGGGGGGGGGGGGGGGGGGGGGGGGGGGGGGGGAGGGAAGGGGGGGGGGGGGGGGGGGAATTTCTATTTTATATACGGTGAACTGGACAAATGCACTAAAAAGTACACCAAACCACAGCCACACGATTGGAAATAGAGGGCTAAGATTCGGAAAGCTTACGGTAGAAAAAAGCCGATCGTCTACCTTGTCACCCGACGGAAGAAGACACCCATTTGGACGGCGTCTCCTTCACCTTTCATCTCTTCTCCTCTCTCACTCCCAACAATACGGTCGCTTTTCGTGCGCAGGCCACGGAGATTGTGCAAGCTTAGGAAAATTGTTGGGGGGGGAGGAGTGCGAACCAGAGGCGATTCTCGACGCCCTGGGCTCGTCGGCGACGCCAAGTCGTCCGTGTTGCACCAGATAGAGGCCAATCTCCACCGGCTCCATAGGTTTTTGCCGACTGATCTCCACCCCAGGAGGTGATTCTCGACGCGAATTGGATCCTTTTTTCAATCTATAGCTGTTTTTAATTACTAGATTTGAATAGTTGATTGTATGTTGCAATTGTTTGGTTTCGAAATGTGTATTTGGGCTGGTTGATTTTGATTACAGTGTGAAATTTGGGTTTTGGATACAGTTATGCTCAGGCGGGATTTGAAATGAAGTGTTTCTTCATATAAAATTGACAGAGCAGGCATCAATGGATGCCTATCCTGCTATGTTGATTCAAGAGGTGTCCGAACATGATCGAATTGGTTGTGTATTGCGTTAGTTGGTTATTGTTGTCAATTGGTTTTCTATATCTGTTGCGCATGCATTTTTTCTTTGCATGTATTAGGAGTTCCTTTGTTGTATTTGTATTGGTTCTCAGCCCAATCTTCTCGAGATCCCAGCTCCGGTTCGCATCTGTGGTCAGCTCTTTTTATCCTTAAATTATAGTCGATATTGAATTATGAAATTGCCAGATCATTCCTTTTTTGGTGTTTGCTTTGAGGATGAGTACGGAAATGATTGGTATTGGATAAGAATGTTGGTGGGATTGGTAGTTTGATTATGTTTGGAAGTAAAAGATGGAATTTTTCATGATTTTGAATGTGTACTGAACTTTGGAAAATTTGGTTTGAGTTTTTTAATCATAAGTTGATTGGGCATGTATTCTTTGTATGCCATTTTATTCATTAGATGCAATTTTGGCATTCATTTTCGGGTTTACAAGGAAATTATGCTTTGATTCACCTTAAAATTTTGGAAATTACTCAAAAGGATTAGTAAACAACTTGCATTTGGTATTCCTTTGCTGTTTTGAGCACTTGATATCATTGAGTTTGTGTTCGTCAGATTAGCATCTTGGTTCAGTTGTTATATACCATTGGAGAGTGCATAATTTACAGGGGAGAAAAGCTACTTTAAAGTGAAAACACTGATAGTGCAATTATCTCCGTATTTTTCTTTATGTCCTTGGTCTTCCTAATATTGCAGGCGTCTTACAGGTGATATACATTTCAAACTTATTCCAAATGCAAAATGGTAATACAGTTCGGGGGGCAGCATGCTGTACTGAGGAATCATTGGTGAACTCTATCTTTTCCATTGCCTTTTAAGTTTTAACTGATTGATCTGAGATAAAAGAAAATGCTTTGTATTGCCATCAAACCCAGGTGCATCAGATTTAAACCAGAAGGCATTAAATTGAAACTGTTGCTCACTAAATTTAGCACCTACATGTATTCATGCGCAGCTACGTCCTTCAGCAAGTCACAACTTCCACCATTGATACCTTTCCTGCAGCTCATTCCTGAATCAATTCCTTCCTCATATCCTGAGTGCAATGACAGGTCTGCTTTCCTTGCTCCACCGAACTGATTTGTGATTTGAGTAATCTACTTTTAAGCCTCTTAGTCATGGTGAACAATTGACTCAAAGTTTTTAAGGCCAATGTAAATTGTTTTGTTGATAACCTACAGTTTTGATGCATTTAGGTGTAATGACGGGTAGTTTGGAGAGGGGACTTGGACTTCCTTTGCCTCAGCCAGTTGAGAAGCTATCACGTGACCTTCTCACATCAACATCGTACCTCTCTGTAAGATACAATTTTGTTTGAACTCACATTATTCTCCAGTATAAGCTGTTAGATATCTAGATCTGTTTTTACACTTTTTCTTCTCACTGTCATTTGAAACTTATGAATTATGTTGTTTATGGAATATTGTTCTTGAATTATCTTGAACTGATGAATTAAAGAGGGTGGATTGTCTTCTAATCTTTCATTCTGATGCTTGCATAGTTGTATTTTCATCAAATGTCGTTGAATCAAGTAAAAAGGAACCAACAGATAAAAGAGATCATTACCCAGAAGAGGAAATGGCTGCTGTTCTCAATGTAGTTGATCTATTGATTACTTTTTCAGCAAACATTTTAGCATTCTTGATTGGATTTAACAAGCTTGGGTTTCTCTGCGCTCGCTGCTTATTGAGTTTGTCAGTTGAAGACATCAACACAAGATTGGGAAATTTGTAAACTTGTAACTCTCGTTTGTAGTTAGAAACATCTAGATATCTGATTGAGTTGCAATGTGGATCTTTCTACCGGTGAATGTAACAGCTGATCATCGGATCATTTATGGTGCTGATTTGGCTGCCTTCCTCAAGACATTTGCAAAGATTGTTGAGAACCCGGAGAGTCACATTCTAGTCGGTGTTTCACTCCCAAGGATTGAATATTTCGACCTCAAAGCCGTTATTTTCGTCAGTGACAAAAGGATGATGTCTTTCGAATGGGGTGCCTGACTAAGGAACACGCGTTCACAGTAATTTCAAGCTTTGTCTGCTTATGTTGTACCTCATTTTGTTTTGAACTCTCTTAGGAAATTACGTTACTTTGTTAGTCACTGTTGAGAAAGTTTTGGAACAAAGAAATATCAACTTTGAGGGATTTGAAATTCTCTGTCATCCCATCAGAAAACATATTAATCATGAATAAATCTAGAAATGAATTCAAATCTTATTTAAGAAGTGACTTCCAAATTCTAGGTTATGTGATATTGTGCTTGGACTAAATCTTTTCGGCTGCTTCAGCTGCTGCAGATGCTACCCTTGCCTCATCCAAAAACCCAACTTTTGGAAAACCCGGCATATCGATTATGATATCAAACAGAGATTTTTCAAATTTCAAAAATCTGAAGAAAAATAAATAAATAAATAAATAACCCAATGCGAAATGTTATCAAAATGTTAATTAAAAGCAATCTATATTTATAAAAATTAGTATTTGAAAATTTCATAGCGTAGCAAAAATTGAAATCAACATGAAACACTATAAGTTAAAGTTCAAATATAATGTAACGTGAATGTTAAAGTATGAGTCTAGTTAATAACTCAAAAGTTGCAAACTTTTCAAAATGAATGTGTATTAGTTTGGATGTCGATCTGCTTTACATAACTAATAATATTTCGAACACATATCAAATTATAATTGTTAATTTTAGTAGTTTAAAATATTTTTATATATATATATATATATATATATATATATATATATATATATATTTTTTTTTTTTTTTTTTTGAAATAAAAAAAAAGAAAAATGAATGTTTGTAAAATTTTTGTTTGAACTATTTTTATATATATATATATATATATATATATATATATATATTTGACATTTTAGAGAATACATATTACGATTCCCTTAGTTTGTTGATATTGATTATTATTGCAATAATTATACTGCATATCATTGACTTGGAGAATTAGGTAATGATATATTATGCTGAGATATTGTTATTGATATCGATTCCCTTCGTCTATACTTTTAAAAAATTGTAACATTTTTATAACGGATCATTTTTGCATTTAAGTATGTTTGTTTATAACCACATATATTTACTATGCTTTTCTAAACAGCATACAAGAGACATTACAAATTATATATAATCAATAGTATTGAGAATACATTTTAGACCTTTTAATAGAATAGTCTCCAAGCCAATCATCTTCAAGAGATCGACGAATCAACACAGGTGGTTGTGGGTAAAGCCTCAAGGACTGCAAATGAAGGAGTGAAGTTAAACCCAATAACAAAACTGACCATCAATATAGAAGATGAACTTTCTGTATCATTCAGATGCTTATTTACTTACTTCGTTGATCACACGGGTTGAATGCTTGAGTTTCTTCAGGTCTTCAAGGGTTGGAAAGAATGACCCTAGGCTCCTGCATCAAGTCAAAAGGTAAATTCGCAATCGCTTTGATTTTCTATTTATTGTATAAAATTAAAACTCCTACAATCTACTTTATAAAAAGAATTAGATATCCCGATTCCAAAATAGTTACGAGCTTTAAGTTCATCATGCCATTATCCATTTTCCAAGCCTCCCACATTGATAAGTTGATATAGTTCTGCACTGGAACTAAAGATCTATATTGATATAGCAAAGGCATACTACATTCACTCACCGAGTGAAATGTGTACGGATCAGAGTGTCACACGAAGGCCACCATTTGAGTTTCAACTTCAACTTCTTTCAATGCTTATTGAGTAACTTGACTAGGATGGTTCCCCACCTAACTACAACACAAATAGAACCCATATGTAAGAAACATGAAAACAATGCCTGTAAACACAAAAAATCACTAAAAGCTCAGAAAACAAATACAACACTCAAGAACGACAGAATTCGAATCAAACTAGCTGGATTCAGCTCAGCCTAGTAAGAGGTATTATCACTGCTTTCATTTTCCTGGGTCCTAAAAACCTCAGAAATGGTAAAAATTCAAGCTTTTCAATTTTCATCTACTTAATTGGGAAAAAGGCTTTGTTGTTGTTGTTGTTGTTTAATTGGGAAAAAAGCATCAAGCTTTTCAATTTCTAACAAATTAATACAACAAACACAATACATAATAACCCAAAAACGAAAAACATTTCAGCTTTTCCATCTCAATTCATTGCCCACCAAACAAAACATTAAACCCCAGGAATCACCGTCCATAGCTACTAAAGGAGGGGTTTTTGTTTTCCAATCTCTCGGATTCACGAACCCCAGAAATGAACAATTGGGGACAGAAACAGAGACTGAAACCCATTTGAGTAGAGGGTGCACAGATTCAGGTTTAAGCAGAACAGCTGCGTGCTCATGAAAAAACAGATTCGAAAATGTAATCACATTAAAGAAGCAGAATAAATCATAAAGCATAAACAATTTGTCGATGCGATTTGACCAAAAATCAAGGATAACCGAAGGTGAAGATTAGAGAGACGAACCAGGTTCATCGGCGAAACTATCGGAACGAGAGCACGGAGGAGCCTCGCAGCGAACCTCGCCGGTCTCGTAATCGCTGCCACGGCCACCCCCGCCTCCTCCGCCGCCGTCGCTGGTGGAGGGACGCACGACGAGGCTGCTGAGAAGAGGCTGATGGTGCGGCGTCGTTTGGTCTTCGTCCCTCGACTCCATCGTCGTCGTTCGCTTCGCTGTTCGACAGTGATGAGTCGCTCTGACAGAGGTGCGAGCCGGACGGTAATGCAAAGCCCTAAAGCTTTGGATAATGAGATTCAAGGCTTTTGCCGTTTGTTAGAGGGGTTAGTTTGTTCCGTAATCATATACAGCCAATTTCATTTCACCGGATGATCTCAGCCGCTAGATGATGAGTGCACCATTTAGTTCACCATTTTAGGTTCACCATATAGCACTACTCACATTGCATTCATCTTAATAGTAATACATGGCTGGACACGAGAGTGGCTCATGTAAATTGCGAGGCCCACTGGACTTGAAAAGGTCCATACAAAAGTGCTCAAAAGTGGCCCTAAATCAGATTCGGCCCAAAGGCCATCCACCACCTCGATTTTACTTATTTTGTTGGCCGCCCGTCTCTGTAGTGTTGAGAGATGGAAAAAAACGTGTATTCATATCCCCCTTGCTTAGCCATTGAATGCGAGATCTTTGTTTCCAATAAGCTTCCTCACGTTCCCATAGTGTCTGGACTCGTCTCTGTAGCTCATCATGCTTCTGCACATCAAGATTAGATGCCGATTCAACAGTTTGAATTTCCTCAAGAATCACCTGGATTTCTCTTTTGTTGTTTGGGAAAGCTTCCTTGCTCCATTCAATGAGTTGCTTGCTTTTGTTGAGACTAGACCTCCATTTTTGGAGATTAGAGCTACCAGTTGCCGCAGCCCAACTTCTCTTCACAACATCCGTACATTGATAGTGATCAGCCCACATGGCTTCGAACTTGAAAACTTTCTTGATCTTCTTGACCGCCCAAGTAGTATCCATAATTAGGGGTGTGTGATCGGAACCGATGCTAGGATGATGCAGAACACGCGAGTTGGGCCATCGCTCGAGCCATTCAGTGTTGAAAAGAGCACGATCCAGACGTTCTTGTAGAACAACAATACCATCTTCTTTCCTAGTCCAAGTGAACTTGGGACCCGAGAAACCAATATCAATGAGGCGATTCCCATTTGTAAAGTTTCGCAAATACCGCACACGAGACTCACTCCATGTGGCACCCCCCTCCTTCTCAAAAGAGCATATCATTTCGTTGAAGTCCCCAATACAGTACCAAGGCCCATTGATCAATCTTCCCAAATTTGTAATCGACTCCCAAAAATCCTCTTTCTCCTCCATGTGCGGCGGGCCAGAGAAAAAAGAAGCACGACACTCCAAATTTTCACGTGCATTAGTGATGTAAGTATCAATAAGAAACTTAGATTGTGAAATTATCTCCACATGGACTTCGGGTCTCCACCAGAGACACAAGCCCCCTGCCAAGCCTATAGGGTCAACAAAAGTTCCATTCGGATAGCCAAGTTGCCTTCTTAATCTTTCGGTACGATGGTGTTTTTGTTTAGTCTCACAAAGGAACACCAAAGAGGGATTATGAGAGTGAATCAACTCTCGTAGATGGGAGACCGTCAAGGAAACCCCTAATCCTTGACAGTTCCAACTAAGTTGTATCATGGAGTCCCCGGTGGCTGTATTAGGCCAGCCACCACAGCCTGAGAGATGGGAAGAATCCTCCTCTCCGAGATGAGCCACTGTACTCACCACACGCACGCCACTCGCAGTGCAGTCCTCATTTCTAATTTTCAACTTGTTGAGTGGTCGCAGACTTGATGACCCCTGAGCAATATGACCCATAGAAGAATCACCAACCTTAGCCCTTTTCCTAGCAGTACCATGAACATCCTTTTTTGAAGCCTCATTGGTCTTGGGCCTACTCGGACCCTTCGATTTACCACGTCGAGGCCCATTTTGACAACCTCTTAGTAACATGTGACTCAACCCAAGTGGGTCAACACGAGCTCTCGTCCCCTGCTTTTTTGGTGTGCAGCTCAAAGCAAGCGACTTTTTCTTCACTGTAGCTGGTTGGGAAAGGTGACTGATTGGGGGTGATAGGTGCAGGTTTTGGAGTGTTTGTGGGGTTTGTGGCTTAGGTATGGTAGGGGGGATATGAAGTACTTGATGTGAAGTAAGAGTGTGCTTGTCAGAGATGGAGATGGGAAAGTGGTTTATAGTGGGACTAGGTATCGGGCTACTGGTGGTAAGTGTGTCAGGGCTAGAAATATTGAGTACATGGATTTTGTGTAGTTCATTAGGTAAAGCACCGGAGCTTGGCATCAAAAAATTAAATGGATCATTAAAAAGGTACCTGACCACCTGACGTCCTTCAAAATGCACAGCAGTATTTTGGTTAAAACCAAGGTTCAAAATTTCGACCAACATACCGAAATTTCGGTATTTTTGGAGCACCAAAATATGAATCGGGTTACGTCTCAATATCATCGGAAAAAGACCGAAATTTCGGAAATATGTCGGAAATTTCGGTAAATTTCGGTACAATTTCAGTGAAACTTTGATGTAGGCTTTGGTGAAGATATTTTATTTACATAGCTTCTCTCTACCACCTCCACCGTCAATTATCAAGCTAACAAACAAACAATAAGCTTCTTACTTTATGTTTTACTTCTCTCTACCTTCATCATTTATCATACAAACAAACAATAAGCTTCTTACTTTATGTTTTACTTCTCTCTACCTTCATCATTTATCATACAAACAAACAATAGGTTCTTTTTTTTGTCCTTTTCTACCACCTCCACTCCTCCGTCAATTATCAAGCTCAAAACAATAGGTATGCTTTACATAGATAGATCTTTTAACTTTCTTACATGCATGTTGAATAATACATTCACTCCGCCTGCTACCAAATGTCATGGGAGCAATATTGTCAGTTCCAAGATAATATATCAAGAAGTAAAGATGAGCATCATCGTAATAGTTTAATAGTATGTGTAATTCTGATATATTATATTCTTTACAACTCTTATGATATATTGTAATGTTAATGTAATGATTATTGTATGTTTCATGAGACTCACCTTAAGTATTCCACAATAACATTTAAGATATTATGCTAATTGACAGCTTAGTGAAATGCAAAACACGCATTCTTCTCCCTTATGTATATAAAAGTTAATCCATATGTACAATGTTGCATAAAAGTTAATCCATATGGATAATATTGCATAGCTTAAGTGTTAAATTGCATTATTTGCTGATTTTAGAGCCTATAGAAAGTAGAGATATTAATTTATAGGTGTTCTAGCATTTTTTCATCCTTTTATTTTTTTTTACCGAAATTTCCATAGAAATTGAAACTTTTTCCGAAATTTCCATAAATTTTGACGATCGAAATTTCAACCGAAACCGAAACTTTGAACCTTGGTTAAAACTCAGTATTCGGTGCACTGTTCCCGGTTGCGCTGTCAGTTTCTGAGCTTTGGGAGACACCACAAGTTGACCCATGCACTCCAATTTCGAATTCGGCTCCACCCGATTTGACTCACTAGCCGACTGCTAGATACAAACAAATGAGCTTTTACACAAGTGGGAGGAAAATGAATGAAAATGAGACAAGTCTTGTAGGTGTCATGGATGAATGAGACAAGTCTTCTTGTAGGTGCCGTGGATGGTTGTTGTGCTAGCATCATCTGGTGCAATGCTATGTAGTAGTTCTGTTGATGGACAAGTATCATTTGGCTTGGGTTTATGTGTTGGAGTTTGATTGAAAGTACATTTGTCTACTATGAAGAGGAGTTACCGAGCACAATTTATAAGAGCATTTCCACCCCTAATGGCAATGGCAATGGCAATGGCAAAAAGGGGGCTTTTTGCCCGCTGGCAATGAATAGTCTTTCACCCTCGCCATCCATTGATTTCGCAGCTGGCACCCACGGAGGCAATGGCAATGGCAAAACACTATTCATATAATTTTTTAATATTATTTTTTATCAAAAAATATGCATAACTCTACAAAAAAAATATGTATAACTCTAAAAAAATTTTATTTGAATTTAAAATAGAACCCTCTCAAACAGTGTCATTTTGGGGTACAAATTTTATTTGAAAATACTACTAGTTGGTAATTAAACATTACATACTACAAAAGTTGATATAAAAAATTTGTCAAATAAAATTTATTTGTGTTTAAAATTAAATATTACATACTACAAAAATTGATATAAAAAATTTGTCAAATAAAATTTATTTGTGTTTAAAATTAAACATTACATACTACAAAAATTGATATAAAAAAATTTGATTTATTAAATACAAAAAATTTTGATTGCCATAAAAAAATTTGATTTTTTGTATGTTCGGCAGCTACTGCCGAACAAGAAAACCTGCCCAAACAGTGCATCACGCTCGCGTCTGGCGCGTGTACTGCACACGCCCGCATAAAAAAAAAAAAAAAGTGCGCGATGACGTCAGATCGCGCGCGCCGCTCGCTGGCAGAGGGGGAGGCAATTTCAGCCGCTGCCATCGCCGCCTGGAGGATTGCTAGCTTCTTGCCTCCTGTTTTTTGTCCCACTGCCGCGCCGGAACAATGATCGGAAGGGCAATCCGACAGATCGCCCCTCCTTTTGCCGCCGCAGTGCCAATGCTCTAATGTGTTCATGGTTGAAGGTAAATTAAGTCTACAATTAATTCAAGATAGTTCTTGCAAAAGTTAAATTGAATTCAAAGAAAAAAAAATTGAAGAACGTCTCAAAACATGAATACCAAAGATTAGTAAATTGTTCTAACCTAACAATCAAATTGATTCAAACATGAATACCAATCAAGAATACTAATAAAAATAAAGAGCAATTTTGACTGCAAACGTAACTAACTAATTACCACCAGTTCATTTCAGAAATCAAGAAGTCAAAACAAATTCATTTCACAAAAGTTAAAAGAGAAAAACTTGAATCGGATTTAATATTAAAAAAATATTTGTGGAGTAGTCTACAAAGTTGCAGATTTGAAGAGTGATCTACAAACTCTTCAATTTGAAGACTAGGTTTGTGGACTCTCTTGGAAAATACTTTTGAGTGTTTTTACTGATGTGGCTCCATAAATTGGGGCCCAATTTATTTTTGAAGAACCTTTTGGAGATGCTCTTAGAGATAACGGTTTTACAAAATTGTAGACAATGAAAATAGATTAATTCGTTGTCTTTTGTACTTTTTTTCAATCCTGCAACAGTTTTCATCTAAAACGTTGTCTAGCCGGCGTTGTTAAAGGGGTATTTTGTACTAGTGTTGGCCCTTTCGGTTTCACAATATTCAGTGACAAATGCATATGACTAATTCTAATAGAAGCGAATTAAGCTAGATGCCTTTCATTTCGCTCTTTCAGTTTCACAATATTCAGTGACAAATGCATATGACTAATTTTAATTGAAGCAAATGACATGTGATCGTAGATATGATAATAGTAGAGAGAAAGTGCCTGAATATATTTGATGAGACTTACATAATAAAATAGTGTGTAGAGAAGCCCTTATACGGCCAGATAGAAAAATCCTATATGCAAAAACTCCAAGCGCTGAAAGTTAGAGAAATCTCTTCTTATATATCTTAATGTATAAAAATGATTATCAGACCTGAACAACTTCCGGTTTCTTCCTGGAATTTGTCAATCACCTGAAGTACAATGACCGTGCCTGGTATATTAGTCCAACAGACCCTAAAGTAATCAAACAAGATCAGGGGAAGTCAATCAGGAATATTGCTTAAGTGAAAACTATAGGCACAAAACTAATTGATGCAAAAGGCACAAATATCACATCACAGGGATGTATTATCAGTTCTTGAACTTTTTGTATTTCAGAAGCTTTTTTTAATCTGATTTTGCTTTCTTTTCTCCATACTGGTTATAAGTTCTCACCTGATCCTTGGTTAGTTACATCTTTAGTGACTGTTGCTTATTGTCATCTATGTTACAAAATCGCTTTCTTGAACTTTTTGTATTTCAGAAGCTTTTTTAATCTGATTTTGCTTTCTTTTCTCCATGTGTTTTCGCCAGTTAGGAGTTTTGGTAACAATAAGGCCATACAGCTTTTGCAACAAAGAAAGAGGCAGATGAAGTAAGGAATCCGACTGATCTTTAGTTATATGTAAGTTTCCCATGACTGCAAGTTCTAACATTTATCAAAACTGCATACTCTTAATTACTAACCATGTTATTGTTTTATTGTTTTGTCTCTTTATGTATAATGTCCACAGCTGTGCTTGGATGCTGATCTTTATCTTTATTTTTTATTGTTTTTGGCTTTTGAATCAGAGGTAATATTAGATTAAGATGGATAATACCCTCTGGAGAAAAGAAGAATGTAGGACTGCTCATTTATTATTGTTCAATCGTTTTAATTGCTTTACGTTCATCTTAACTTCATCATTCCTAGGTACTATAGTATTTCCATTTTCTTTTATGTATTTTTTGATGTCTTCATGTTGGCCTTGACTGATTGATTTTTGGTTTTTCATTAATGGATTCAGTGTGTGATCAATTGATACTGTGTTGGAATAGAGGGGTCCAAATTTTCCTCCGATATTTGCATAGTTTAAATTAGGAAGCATGGAAAGTTGCAGTTTTTTTCAATGTTTAGCTTTAATTTGCTTGACCTCTGGTTTTTAACGTGGTTGAATTTCAATTCTGTTGTTATCTTATGAGTCTTGGTGTTTTAATTTTCCATCCACTGAATTTCTTTGCTTCTGTTAATTTCCCATTCATTTCCCTTTATATCTTCAGCATAACACTCAATAGGATAAGATCTTTGCCTTCAATCAACAGGTAGACAATAGATCATAGAACAAATCATCATACTTATTTCTATTTCTTTTTTCCTTGCTAAATGAGAATTATTGTAATCACATTGCTCTTACATCAACAGTGACCATGACTGGAAAATAAGCTTTATCCTTAATACTTGCGGTTTTGTTACCAGTTAACATTCATACAATACATATTCCGTGCGACTACTAACCTTGATCATGAACTAATAGTTTTATTCTACTACTATTTCTGTATCATGAATTTGTCTGGTTATTTGTTTGTTCAAATGTTTTTTCTTTGTATTTCTTCACATGATGATCCATTAATTAGTTTTAACATAAAATTTATATCATTCATTTAGTGTTCAGTATGTTGTTTTCCTTCTTGAACCTAATTCTTAGCTCTATATTTCTATGCAAACATATTGTACCTAGGTAATCTTTATTGTAAAGTTTAGGTGCTTACATATGTTTTTACACAGGGTAAATCTAGCGGCGTAGTCATCA
Source organism: Spiraea crenata (assembly GCA_033992175.1). Lineage (NCBI taxonomy): Eukaryota > Viridiplantae > Streptophyta > Magnoliopsida > Rosales > Rosaceae > Spiraea > Spiraea crenata. Next base: position 1,964,045 of record JAVBHV010000058.1, on the reverse strand, counting down.
CAAGAACCAATAGGGGGAGGGGAGAGTTGCAGCACTTAGTTCACTCTCTAAAATCTTTCCATTTTAACATACATTTCAGCTTCCAGACCACTTTTTTGCTACTATGAAGCTCATCAAAGAGCATTGTAATATATTAAATAATCTGCTCCATTATAATGCACTTACGTATCATAAATGTAACCTGCAAGCACTCCCGCTAGTATTAGTTTAAAAAGCAAAATGATCGGCAGTAACTCTACAGTACCCATAATTGAAAAGCAAAAGGATCAGGTGACCGACATATAAATATGGGCCTAATGCGCCAAAGTCCTAAAAAGGCAACTGTATTCCACCCAACAACCACCCAACAACTGGCATTCACATGCGCCTAAATGAAAAGGCAAATGTATTCCACCCAACAACCACCCAACAACTGGCGTTCACCTGACTGACCCCCAACGATTGGCATTGAAGTGACTTGACCGACGCAAGTTGACTGACTAGTCTCGTCAGTCTTGCTATAAAACTCAATAATTTCTATCCATTTTCTCACACTTTGAACACAACACCCAGAATCAAACTGTGGCTCTTTGCCTTGCTAGTTTGTAAGTTCTTTTTATCCATCAGCAACAGCAATGGCGTTAAAGATTTTGAGTTTTCATTATTTATATCTCTGATTGTGAATTTTGTGCTTGCCTCGTGGTTGATTAGAAAAATAAAGTACCGTACAATTAAGAAAATTTCGTGATTTGTTCGTTTGATTTAGTTTGATCGTGGTTGTTTTGTTGCATTTTCATTTGAAATTGTAGTCGTTTGAAAGAATACTTTAATTTTGTGCTTCTTTAGTATTGTTGAATCAGTGTAATTTGATGTTTGTAAACTATGGTTGGTCAACAGTCACTAATGCGTAACCACCCAATATTAGTGACTAAAAGGGTGGTTAGTCACCAATATCCTATGAAAAAGGAGTTACCAATGTCCTCTGACTATATTTGCATGAAGCCATTATTGTATGATGAACTGACTTATTTTTATTTTTGGGTTGGAACTGACTTATACACTTGGCTTTCTCACAGAAAATGGCAGGGAGTAGTTCGCAGCCTATTAAAATGAAAAAATATAGCAGGTACAATCAAAACGCGCCTCTTGAGCCGCTGCCGCTTAACTGTGTTACCTTGCGAAACATGTTGGAGACAGATAGGGTAGTGCCCCAATCTCGATGGTGTTTTGTATCGGGCGGCTTTGCGGAAAACATGAAACGCGTACAGGAAAAATATCGCATAATCATTCGGTAAGTTATCTGTTAATGCTATTCGTAGGTAATACATTGTTCTGTTCATGCTATTCTATCATTAATACATTGTTCTGTCATCCAAATAATGGCATATAACGTATACCAAACTAGTCCATAGGGTGTGTTGTTATTGAATACTATGGACTAGTTTGGTATACGTTATATGTCATTGTTTGGATGACAGAACAATGTATTAATGATAGAATAGCATGAACAGAACAATGTATTACCTACGAATAGCATTAACAGATAACTTACCGAATGATTATGCGATATTTTTCCTGTACGCGTTTCATGTTTTCCGCAAAGCCGCCCGATACAAAACACCATCGAGATTGGGGCACTACCCTATCTGTCTCCAACATGTTTCGCAAGGTAACACAGTTAAGCGGCAGCGGCTCAAGAGGCGCGTTTTGATTGTACCTGCTATATTTTTTCATTTTAATAGGCTGCGAACTACTCCCTGCCATTTTCTGTGAGAAAGCCAAGTGTATAAATCAGTTCCAATCCAAAAATAAAAATAAGTCAGTTCATCATACAATAATGGCTTCATGCAAATATAGTCAGAGGACATTGGTAACTCCTTTTTCATAGGATATTGGTAACTAACCACCCTTTTAGTCACTAATATTGGGTGGTTACGCATTTGTGACTGTTGACCAACCATAGTTTACAAACATCAAATTACACTGATTCAATAATACTAAAGAAGCACAAAATTAAAGTATTCTTTCAAACGACTACAATTTCAAATGAAAATGCAACAAAACAACCACGATCAAACTAAATCAAACGAACAAATCACGAAATTTTCTTAATTGTACGGTACTTTATTTTTCTAATCAACCACGAGGCAAGCACAAAATTCACAATCAGAGATATAAATAATGAAAACTCAAAATCTTTAACGTCATTGCTGTTGCTGATGGATAAAAAGAACTTACAAACTAGCAAGGCAAAGAGCCACAGTTTGATTCTGGGTGTTGTGTTCAAAGTGTGAGAAAATGGATAGAAATTATTGAGTTTTATAGCAAGACTGACGAGACTAGTCAGTCAACTTGCGTCGGTCAAGTCACTTCAATGCCAATCGTTGGGGGTCAGTCAGGTGAACGCCAGTTGTTGGGTGGTTGTTGGGTGGAATACATTTGCCTTTTCATTTAGGCGCATGTGAATGCCAGTTGTTGGGTGGTTGTTGGGTGGAATACAGTTGCCTTTTTAGGACTTTGGCGCATTAGAGCATCTCCAACAGCCTCGCCAAAGGAGGCTGTTGGGCTATTTTAACCAAAAATGCTCCGATTTCTTCCTCCAACAGCCTCGTTATCAGCCTCGCCATTTCCACTTCATGAACAGTAGCTCGCCAGATTTAGCCAACGGGAGAGAGATTTGGCGAGCTAGCTAAAATTAAAAAAATAATATAATTGGGTTGTGTCAGCTTGAGGAAGTCCACCACCAGCAGCGAATTGAAGTGTATTTGAGGCAAATTGATGGTGGGTATCACCAAAAACACGATCAAACATTGAAATAACCCCCAAAACAGAAGAAGAACAAATCTTTGAACCGAAAAATCGCACATGCAGCAAAATTGAAGCAAAATCCAGATGGATTTCTACATAAAGGGAACGAAAGGCAGTACCTTTTGACGCTTTGGGTTCGGAGCAGGCGAGGAAGATAAGGCGCGTTTGGAGGAAGAGCTGCGTCTTGACTCAACCATGGCGACACTGATTGAGAGTTGGAGTTGCAGCTGTGTCTTCTTGGCTTCTGATCCAAACAAGGTGTAGCGGAGTGGGTTTGTGGAATTCGAATGATTGGTTTTGAATGATTCTATGAGTTGTGAGAATTACAGAAAAATTGATATTGGTGCTGCTGGTGAAGGTGCGGTGGCTGCGTAAAAAAAATGGAGAAGGATGGTGTCACAGTAGAACCCACGAGAAAGATGGGTAGGATAGGGTGGTGGGGCCGAAGGAAGAAAAAAATAATAAAATATTTTAACTTGTGTTAAAATGGCTAGTATTGTTGGAGTTACACAGACTAGCTAAAATAACTGTTCATTCATTTTTGGGTTAAAATAGCCAAAATTTGGCTAGTGTTGTTGGAGATGCTCTTAGGCCCATATTTATATGTCGGTCACCTGATCCTTTTGCTTTTCAATTATGGGTACTGTAGAGTTACTGCCGATCATTTTGCTTTTTAAACTAATACTAGCGGGAGTGCTTGCAGGTTACATTTATGATACGTAAGTGCATTATAATGGTGCAGATTATTTAATATATTACAATGCTCTTTGATGAGCTTCATAGTAGCAAAAAAGTGGTCTGGAAGCTGAAATGTATGTTAAAATGGAAAGATTTTAGAGAGTGAACTAAGTGCTGCAACTCTCCCCTCCCCCTATTGGTTCTTGTGATGACTGCGCCGCTAGATTTACCCTGTGTAAAAACATATGTAAGCACCTAAACTTTACAATAAAGATTACCTAGGTACAATATGTTTGCATAGAAATATAGAGCTAAGAATCAGGTTCAAGAAGGAAAACAACATACTGAAAACTAAATGAATGATATAAATTTTATGTTAAAACTAATTAATGGTTCATCATGTGAAGAAATACAAAGAAAAAACATTTGAACAAACAAATAACCAGACAAATTCATGATACAGAAATAGTAGTAGAATAAAACTATTAGTTCATGATCAAGGTTAGTAGTCGTACGGAATATGTATTGTATGAATGTTAAGTGGTAACAAAACCGCAAGTATTAACGATAAAGCTTATTTTCCAGTCATGGTCACTGTTGATGTAAGAGCAATGTGATTACAATAATTCTCATTTAGCAAGGAAAAAAGAAATAGAAATAAGTATGATGATTTGTTCTATGATCTATTGTCTACCTGTTGATTGAAGGCAAAGATCTTATCCTATTGAGTGTTATGCTGAAGATATAAAGGGAAATGAATGGGAAATTAACAGAAGCAAAGAAATTCAGTGGATGGAAAATTAAAACACCAAGACTCATAAGATAACAACAGAATTGAAATTCAACCACGTTAAAAACCAGAGGTCAAGCAAATTAAAGCTAAACATTGAAAAAAACTGCAACTTTCCATGCTTCCTAATTTAAACTATGCAAATATCAGAGGAAAATTTGGACCCCTCTATTCCAACACAGTATCAATTGATCACACACTGAATCCATTAATGAAAAACCAAAAATCAATCAGTCAAGGCCAACATGAAGACATCAAAAAATACATAAAAGAAAATGGAAATACTATAGTACCTAGGAATCACTAGTAAAAATATGAGCTATAGTAACCTTTTTTTTGTAACCATTGTTGGAATGGTGACTAATGGAAAGAAGTCAAACTTCAACATCACTTTTTTTGTCACCAATTGTCTTAATAGTTACTACTATTTAAAAAAATAATAAAACTTGTACTATTTTAACTTTTATATGATATTAAGTTATGTTAAAAAAAATCTGGTATTAAATTTAATGGAAGAGAAGAATTATGGTAATAAGAAATAGTAGTTTAATTTTTATATATATTGAAAGTAATTTAATATGAATTTATGTTGTGAAGCCATTTGCACAAACGAAAAAAGGATCTCCTTTTCCCCAGTTCCACTTTCCTTTCTCTCTTTCTTAATTCAGAGGCAACGGGTTTTCGCATACGTTGGAGCCAATCGAAATTCACAACTTCTCCACGGAGGTTAGTTTGCCTTGTTATGTGTAATATAGGATGAAATTCATCTATAAATGATTGGTGTTGATTTGTTGTTGTTGTTGGACTGTAATTTAGATGAATTCTATGAGATTGAATCCATGAGTAAAAACTTAGAAATTGCGAAGTGCGGATAGACTACTGATGGAAGGCGATGGATTGGAGGGGGGAAAGCCTGCTCCTTCAAAGCATAATCTCCTTTTCAATTTTGGGTTTCTCAAAGGGGGATACTGTTTTGTTCCTTTTCTGGGAGCCATTGTTGGAGAAAAGAAGGTGGAGTAATATACTAAACACTCCAGGATGAGGAGGAGAGTTTGGCGTTGTGGCAAGGTGTTGTCCATAACTAAACCAAAAGTACTTCTTAAATAAATCTTAAACATCTGGTGTACAATACTTCACAACTAAAATAAATGTAAAAGTCATTTCAAAGAACATAAAAGGCATAAAAGTAGTACACAAAAACACAAATTTGGGCGGTAAATTGAAAAATTTCAATTTATCGCTCTCTCTTCTTTTTAAACAAATGATTTGCCGCTCTTAGTAGATAAATTAAAATAAAAATTTAATTGGAATCTAAACTAATACTTATCTCTCCAAGGCTCAATAATTCACACTTACACAATTCAAAGATAAGATAAAGCAGGAGGTATCCCAAACCTCAACCGAGAGAAAATAGAGAGCAGAGAGAGAACCAAGCCATAATTTTCTGTGTTCAACAATCCATCAATGGCAGATGATGTTGTGTCTGGAATGGAAGAGAATGAAGAAGGCAATGGCAACGGTTCTGTTCGGGGACGGAACATTCTGCATTGGGCAAAAGAGACAACAGAGGTCTTCACATTCAATAAAAGGGGGCACGCATGTTCGCCAAAGGATACAGTTGCTCGATTCGCACGATATTTGGGACTTCTAGTTGTAGACCCTGGTCTTTTTCCAATTGATGTAAATGATTGGCGAACCTTTCATAAAAACAAGAAATTAGAAGAGGCATGGAAGCGGGTGAAGGTATGCAATGTAAAATGGTAAAGTATAGAAATTTAGTTTTATGTTATTAACTTGAAACTCAGTCACTTGGCTAAATGTTTATTGTTGTCTGCATAAAATGTAGAGGACCCTTGATTGGTCTCAACCTGAAATGGTAAGTAAAGCGATGAATATACGTTTGGTGGTGGAGGCCAAACTACATAACCTTTGGAAGAAACACAAATCCAACCTTATCAAAGAGTGGTATACTCCTTTTGAAAATACTCCACAGAGATGGCTTATTGGTGATGACCGGATTATCAAATCCCAATGGGAAACTCTAGTGAAGCATTGGGATTCAGGTGTCTCCAAGGTAGTCCCCTAAATTGCCATCCTTTATGTTGTACATACCCATTGGGATGGAGTAATGTGTGGTTTTTTGGTTGGAGTAATCATGTGTTCATTTATGAGAGATACTAATTGTTCAAATATGATAAATATGTTGGAAACAGCGGCGATCTGAAGTAGCTAAAATTAACTGTGGAAAGCGTAGAATGCACCACACAACCGGCACCAGGACATATGCAGTTATCAGACATGAACATGTAAGCTGGTAGATGCTATAATTGTATGACATAAGGGTTTTATAACTGTTTTTGAATTGGAAGTAGGGGTAGATAGATATAGTAGATGATATATACAAGCAAGGGCAATAATTTTGATGTAGCATCACTCGGATTTGGTCTCGAACCAGTTTTGTGGGACTGGTGAAGTAGATATATATCTTTTCAAACACCTACAACAAATCCTCTTAGTTTGTTATCTGTATCTCAGAGTTTTAATCAAACTATAAGTCTTCACATGATACAGCTGCAACCTTCAATATGTATCTATGTCCCTGTGCAAACTCTGTAGATATTATCATCTCTTAAATGAATAGATTAGTCGTGTGTATTATATAATGTAACCTCTTATCAATGAATGAATCAAACTTTGAAATTCTACATGATATCAGATTTGTTTCTCTTATGATTAACTTGTTTGATTGGCAATTGCAACTCATGTACACAGAAGATAACTCACAGGGGTGTTTCACCAGATAGGTGCAAAATGTTCGAACTGACACATACTCGAAAGGATGGGACACCAGTTAATGAGATAGCTGCAAGAGCTATGGTGAGATTAGTAGTCTAGTTATAATATGTACTAGTATGGAAGAAATTCTATTGATATTATGATTGTGGTGGGCTGGGAAGATGTGATATCATTAAGAAACAAAAAGCCCTGTTGGAATTGTAAATGCTAAGTGACTATATGTTGTACAGGCTGAGATGAATTTGAAGATTACAGAAATAATAGAAAAGAAGAAGGATGCTCAACTTCCAGAGTTGCTTGATGAATATGAAATTAATGAAGTTTATGAAGTTGTGCTTGGAAAAGAACAGGGAAATGAAGTACGAGGATATGGTGTAAGAGTGAGGCCTGAGGAGATTCCAAGTGTGATCACCAAAAGAAGAGGTGTGAGACTAGAGATTGATAACATGCGTGAGGCATATGAAGAGAAACTAAAGCAAGCTCAGAAGGATGCGCAAGAGAGGGAAGAGAGGATTAAATGGGAAATGAGGGAAGCGGGACGACCAGCTGCTGAGAAGATGAAATTGTTGGAGCAACTCATGATGAATCAACAAGCATTCATGAAAAAGATTGTAGAAGGTTCTGCCAATAATAGGGGAATTGATCTTATGGCAATTGGTGAGGCTCACTTAACCAATGCAGCAATAATAGGTCTTGATCAGTCTAATACTGATGTGTATAGGCCATTAAGCCAGTCAAACCTCCCTATGATTCGAGGTGAGCATCATCAACAGCCACTGAATTTGGAGTCTGAGTTTGACAACTATGCTTTTGGGTAAGTAATAAGAATATAATGTTTTTTGGGTATGGATGAGAAATATTTTGTGCAAGGAATGGAACAAATGGTCAAGGAGTAGGAGATGTATAAATCTGGGCATGCATTTTTTTGGAAGAACATGCGTGCCCCTTTGTTGCATACTGAAGGTTGCAAATTGTAATACATGAACAATATATATATTTTTTGTGGCAATGTAAAGGATCAATAGCAATTTGCAAAATCACCATTTTCTTTCATTATGGGCAATTCAATTTTATTTGAAAAAAATCAATAATGGTAAATAATGAAAAATAAAAAAGCAAAAGTATTAATTGAAAATAAAATTCAAAATGAAAATTCAATTAGTATATTAAATTAGGTGAATAGTATTGTTTCAAATAAGATAAATTTTTAATTTAAATAATATTAATATCTCACAATTATACTAAAAAATTAATATTATTTTACTCAAATTAAAGTAGTCTTGGTCAACAAAATTAGTAACCAATAGTGAAAAATATTGGTGACTAAGAGCATTAGTAACCCCTCTCTAGGTTACAAACACCTTATTGGTTACTACATGGTTACTAAAGGGTGTTAGTAACCAATATTGGTTACTAAAGGGGGAAATAGTCACCAATAAAAGTGGTTACAAGGGGGTTACTATAGCCCATATTTTTACTAGTGAATGGGGAGGAAGTTAGGGTGGTGGATATGAAATTTTTTTAATTAATTAAAATAAAAAAGAAGGGCTTTTTTTTTTTTTTTTCTCGGGGTTTTTTTCCTTCTTTTTTTTTTTTTTCCTTTTTTTAAAAAAAAAAAAAAAAAAAAAAAAAAAAAAAAAAAAAGACACCCAAGCACAGCTGTGGGTATTTTATAAAAAAAAAAAAAAAAAAAAAAAAATAATAGTTTGTGTTTTAAAGAGTGTGGTTTTGTTATATGTTTTAGATTTTAGTGGTGGGGGAATTTTATATTATTTAAAAAAGGTTGGGTTTCTTTCTTTCTCTCCCCTTTTTTTTTTTTTGAAAAGTGTGTTGTCTTTTTTTTTTCAAAACTCCCTACTGGCGAAAAAACATGGAGAAAAAAAAGAAAAATAAAATTAAAAAAACTTCTGAAATACAAAAAGTTCAAGAAAGCGATTTTGTAACATAGATGACAATAAGCAACAGTCACTAAAGATGTAACTAACCAAGGAAGGATCAGGTGAGAACTTATAACCAATATGGAGAAAAGAAAGCAAAATCAGATTAAAAAAAGCTTCTGAAATACAAAAAGTTCAAGAACTGATAATACATCCCTGTGATGTGATATTTGTGCCTTTTGCATCAATTAGTTTTGTGCCTATAGTTTTCACTTAAGCAATCTTCCTGATTGACTTCCCCTGATCTTGTTTGATTACTTTAGGGTCTGTTGGACTAATATACCAGGCACAGTCATTGTACTTCAGGTGATTGACAAATTCCAGGAAGAAACCGGAAGTTGTTCAGGTCTGATAATCATTTTTATACATTAAGATATACTAGCCTCACTGCGCCCGCTGACGCGAGCGCGAGAGGCTTTTTTTTACCACAGGCGCTGGGCGCCGGATGACACAAAATCAAGTGATTGATGCTTCGCACCAAAATTCATATACCTTCTTCTAAATAACATGAAGGTAAGATATAGATCAAAATGGACAAATGAAACCTTGATAATGCAACCAATGAATTTAACAGATAACATGATCCTTTGAATCAATCTACATGCCCACATTAATCAATAAATAACAAATTCCAGGAAGAAACCGGAAGTTGTTCAGGTCTGATAATCATTTTTATACATTAAGATATATAAGAAGAGATTTCTCTAACTTTCAGCGCTTGGAGTTTTTGCATATAGGATTTTTCTATCTGGCCGTATAAGGGCTTCTCTACACACTACTTTATTATGTAAGTCTCATCAAATATATTCAGGCACTTTCTCTCTACTATTATCATATCTACGATCACATGTCATTTGCTTCAATTAAAATTAGTCATATGCATTTGTCACTAAATATTGTGAAACTGAAAGAGCGAAATGAAAGGCATCTAGCTTAATTCGCTTCTATTAGAATTAGTCATATGCATTTGTCACTGAATATTGTGAAACCTAAAGGGCCAACACTAGTACAAAATACCCCTTTAAAACGCCGGCTAGACAACGTTTTAGATGAAAACTGTTGCAGGATTGAAAAAAAGTACAAAAGACAACGAATTAATCTATTTTCATTGTCTACAATTTTGTAAAACCGTTATCTCTAAGAGCATCTCCAAAAGGTTCTTCAAAAATAAATTGGGCCCCAATTTATGGAGCCACATCAGTAAAAACACTCAAAAGTATTTTCCAAGAGAGTCCACAAACCTAGTCTTCAAATTGAAGAGTTTGTAGATCACTCTTCAAATCTGCAACGTTGTAGACTACTCCACAAATATTTTTTTAATATTAAATCCGATTCAACTTTTTCTCTTTTAACTTTTGTGAAATGAATTTGTTTTGACTTCTTGATTTCTGAAATGAACTGGTGGTAATTAGTTAGTTACGTTTACAGTCAAAATTGCTCTTTATTTTTATTAGTATTCTTGATTGGTATTCATGTTTGAATCAATTTGATTGTTAGGTTAGAACAATTTACTAATCTTTGGTATTCATGTTTTGAGACGTTCTTCAATTTTTTTTTCTTTGAATTCAATTTAACTTTTGCAAGAACTATCTTGAATTAATTGTAGACTTAATTTACCTTCAACCATGAACACATTATAAATTGGGGTAATTAGCCAATTTGCCCCCTTAACTTGTCCCTTACTTTTGATTTGCCCCCTTAACTTACACATTGGAAAATTAACCCCCTTAACTTGCATTTTTAGTCAATTTCCCCCTTTTCGTCTAAATTAACCTCATTCACCGTCAAATTGAGTCATGTGACCTGCACATGATGGGCTTTTTCATCAATTTCTTTATACATCCTAAAAGCATTTGGGGACTTTCTTCTTCTCTCAAACCCAAAACGCTGCAGATACAGGGTTCATCGACTCTGCGAGAAACACGACGCCATGAGAGATGTCTTCCGCTTTCTTTATAAGCTTTTTTTTTAAAATTTGATACGCTTTCTTCACATGGAGAAAAAATAAAAATTTACAAAAGTTTGAACTTTGGGTGCTATTTGGTTCTGTACAACAATACTGTATCCATTAAGCAAGAAGCAACGAACCCAGAATTGAACTTCATAAATCAAAGCCTTAGAATTTTCCTAGAAATCTGACGTCCAAACATTAATCGAAATCCCTTATTCCCACCCAGAATTACACATATTAAGCTAAAAAATGGGGAAAAAAATAAAATTCAAATCTTCTGGCTTTCTAAGTAATAAAGCAGACACAAATAGTCCATGATCTCTCAAATTTGTGAGTAAATTCAACACATTGTTCAAAAGGAGTCTAAATATTGAACAAGGACAAATTTGGAGAGGAAAAGAGACCTGGTCGACGTCACGGTTGACATTCCCAGAGCTAACAAGATCTGCCATTCCATGTGAGAGAAATTACCGTAACGCCACCACCCTCTTCGATCGCTCGCCGGAGCTCCATTCATCATCTACCTCCCAACTCGCTCTCGCGCCTCCGTGTAATACCATCAACGGCCACGTCACCAACCACCACCACAACGGCCACTGTCCCTGCTCAGCTCTCTCTCTCTCTCTCTCTCTCTCCCCACACTGCTCCTCCTAGATCTGCGGAAACCCTAGGGTCTCTGTTCTCCGAGATTTGACTCTGAGCAGAGAAGAAGATCTGAGTTCGAAGCGCTGGACAGAGGCCGGAACAGAGATGGCGGCGGCGGAACAGGGCAGGTCTCAACGCGGAGGAGGGTTTTCCGGTTGGAATTTTCAAGCGCAGAGAGAGAGAGAGAGAGAGAGAGAGAGAGAGAGAGAGAGAGAGAGAGAGAGGTGACAAAACGGCGTCAGAGAAAGAGATGGAGAGGAGGAAACAGATGAAAGAGAAAAATCGCTCGAAAGGAAGGATAAATTAAAAATTGAATTTTTGGCCAAAATTAGGATGTATACAAAAATTGACGAAATTGCCCATCATGTGCAAGTCACATGACTCAATTTGACGGTGAATAAGGTTCATTTAGACAGAAAGGGGGAAATTGACTAAAAATGCAAATTAAGGGGGTTAATTTTCCAATGTGTAAGTTAAGGGAGCAAATCAAAAGTAAGGGACAAGCTAAGGGGGCAAATTGGCTAATTACCCTTATAAATTGTGCTCAGTAACTCCTCTTCATAGTAGACAAATGTACTTTCAATCAAACTCCAACACATAAACCCAAGCCAAATGATACTTGTCCATCAACAGAACTACTACATAGCATTGCACCAGATGATGCTAGCACAACAACCATCCACGGCACCTACAAGAAGACTTGTCTCATTCATCCATGACACCTACAAGACTTGTCTCATTTTCATTCATTTTCCTCCCACTTGTGTAAAAGCTCATTTGTTTGTATCTAACAGTCGGCTAGTGAGTCAAATCGGGTGGAGCCGAATTCAAAATTGGAGTGCATGGGTCAACTTGTGGTGTCTCCCAAAGCTCAGAAATTGACAGCTCAACCGGGAACAGTGCACCGAATACCGAGTTTTAACCAATGTTCAAAGTTTCGGTTTCGGTTGAAATTTCGATCGTCAAAATTTATGGAAATTTCGGAAAAAGTTTCTATTTCTATGGAAATTTCGGTAAAAAAAAATAAAAAGACGAAAAAAATGCTAGAACACCTATAAATTAATATCTCTATTTTCTATAGGCTCTAAAATCAACAAATAATGCAATTTAACACTTAAGCTATGCAATATTATCCATATGAATTAACTTTTATGCAACATTGTCCATATGGATTAACTTTTATATACATAAGGGAGAAGAATGCGTGTTTTGCATTTCACTAAGCTGTCAATTAGCATAATATCTTAAATGTTATTGTGGAATACTTAAGGTGAGTCTCATGAAACATACAATAATCATTACATTAACATTACAATATATCATAAGAGTTGTAAGGAATATAATATATCATAATTACACATACTATTAAACTATTACGATGATGCTCATCTTTACTTCTTGATATATTATCTTGGAACTGACAATATTGCTCCCATGACATTTGGTAGCAGGCGGAGTGAATGTAATATTCAACATGCATGTAAGAAAGTCAAAAGATCTATCTATGTAAAGCATACCTATTGTTTTGAGCTTGATAATTGACGGAGGAGTGGAGGTGGTAGGGAGAAGTAAATCATAAAGTACGAAGCCTATTGTTTGTATGATAAATGATGAAGGTAGAGAGAAGTAAAGCATAAAGTAAGAAGCTTATTGTTTGTTTGTTAGCTTGATAATTGACGGTGGAGGTGGTAGAGAGAAGCTATGTAAATAAAACATCTTCACCAAAGCCTACATCAAAGTTTCACTGAAATTGTACCGAAATTTATCGAAATTTCCGACATATTTCCGAAATTTCGCCGAAATTTCGGTCTTTTTCCGATGATATTGAGACTTAACCCGATTCAAATTTTGGTGCTCCAAAAATACCGAAATTTCGGTATGTTGGCCGAAATTTTGAACCTTGGTTTTAACCAAAATACTGCTGTGCATTTTGAAGGACGTCAGGTGGTCAGGTACCTTTTTAATGATCCATTTAATTTTTTGATGCCAAGCTCCGGTGCTTTACCTAATGAACAACACAAAATCCATGTACTCAATATTTCAAGCCCGGACACACTTACCACCAGTAGCCCGATACCTAGTCCCACTATAAACCACTTCCCCATCTCCATCTCTGACAAGCACACTCTTACTTCACATCCAGTACATCATATCCCCCCTACCATACCTAAGCCACAAACCCCACAAACACTCCAAAACCTGCACCTATCACCCCCAATCAGTCAACTTTCCCTACCAGCTACAGTGAAGAAAAAGTCGCTTGCTTTGAGCCGCACACCAAAAAAGCAGGGGACGAGAGCTCGTGTTGACCCACTTGGGTTGAGTCACATGTTACTAAGAGGTTGTCAAAATGGGCCTCGACGTAGTAAATCGAAGGGTCCGAGTAGGCCCAAGACCAATGAGGCTTCAAAAAAGGATGTTCATGGTACTGCTAGGAAAAGGGCTAAGGTTGGTGATTCTTCTATGGGTCATATTGCTCAGGGGTCATCAAGTCTGCGACCACTCAACAAGTTGAAAATTAGAAATGAGGACTGCACTACGAGTGGCGTGCGTGTGGTGAGTACAGTGGCTCATCTCGGAGAGGAGGATTCTTCCCATCTCTCAGGCTGTGGTGGCTGGCCTAATACAGCCACGGGGACTCCATGATACAACTTAGTTGGAACTGTCAAGGATTAGGGGTTTCCTTGACGGTCTCCCATCTACGAGAGTTGATTCACTCTCATAATCCCTCTTTGGTGTTCCTTTGTGAGACTAAACAAAAACACCATTGTACCGAAAGATTAAGAAGGCAACTTGGCTATCCGAATGGAACTTTTGTTGACCCTATAGGCTTGGCAGGGGGCTTGTGTCTCTGGTGGAGACCCGAAGTCCATGTGGAGATAATTTCACAATCTAAGTTTCTTATTGATACTTACATCACTAATGCACGTGAAAATTTGGAGTGTCGTGCTTCTTTTTTCTATGGCCCGCCACACATGGAGGAGAAAGAGGATTTTTGGGAGTCGATTTCAAATTTGGGAAGATTGATCAATGGGCCTTGGTACTGTATTGGGGACTTCAACGAAATGATATGCTCTTTTGAGAAGGAGGGGGGTGCCCCATGGAGTGATTCTCGTGTGCGGTATTTGCGAAACTTTACAAATGGGAATCGCCTCATTGATATTGGTTTCTCGGGTCCCAAGTTCACTTGGACTAGGAAAGAAGATGGTATTGTTGTTCTACAAGAACGTCTGGATCGTGCTCTTTTCAACACTGAATGGCTCGAGCGATGGCCCAACTCGCGTGTTCTGCATCATCCTAGCATCGGTTCCGATCACACACCCCTAATTATGGATACTACTTGGGCGGTCAAGAAGATCAAGAAAGTTTTCAAGTTCGAAGCCATGTGGGCTGATCACTATCAATGTACGGATGTTGTGAAGAGAAGTTGGGCTGCGGCAACTGGTAGCTCTAATCTCCAAAAATGGAGGTCTAGTCTCAACAAAAGCAAGCAACTCATTGAATGGAGCAAGGAAGCTTTCCCAAACAACAAAAGAGAAATCCAGGTGATTCTTGAGGAAATTCAAACTGTTGAATCGGCATCTAATCTTGATGTGCAGAAGCATGATGAGCTACAGAGACGAGTCCAGACACTATGGGAACGTGAGGAAGCTTATTGGAAACAAAGATCTCGCATTCAACGGCTAAGTAAGGGGGATATGAATACACGTTTTTTTCCATCTCTCAACACTACAAAGATGGGCGGTCAACAAAATAAGTAAAATTGAGGTGGTGGATGGCCTTTGGGCCGAATCTGATCAGAGTGTTAGGGCCACTTTTGAGCACTTTTGTATGGACCTTTTCAAGTCCAGTGGGCCTCGCAATTTACATGAGCCACTCTCTTGTGTCCAGCCATGTATTACTATTGAGATGAATGAAATGTTGTGCGCTCCCTTCTCTTATGACGAGATCAAATTGGCGGCCTTTCAACTTGGATCTTTGAAGGCCTCGGGTCCAGGCCCCGGCCTCTCAACACTACCTTAAATCCAAGAAAAAGGGGGGGAAGTTTGAGTTTGGTTTGAAGCTTGACATGAATAAAGCCTACGATTGAGTGGAGTGGGACTTTGTGGAAGCAACTATGCAAAAGATGGGGTTTGATCCGAGGTGGATCCGACTTGTCATGAGTTGTATAACCACGGTATCTTTTGATGTGCTTTTAAATGGGAGGCCAGGAAACACTTTTTACCCAACGAGAGGTTTAAGACAAGGGGATCCACTATCCCCCAATCTTTTTCTCCTCATTAGTGAAGTCTTGTCTTTAAATATTACTTGTGCTGCTAACCAAAATGCCTTGCAGGGAATTCAGTTGAGTCGGCGGAGTCCTGTCATTACCCACCTCTTGTTTGCGGATGATTCTCTTTTCTTCTTGCGAGCAAAGGAGGAAAATTGCAGGACTCTGTTACGCATTCTCAACACCTACTGTACAGCCTCAGGGCAAAGCATCAATTTTGAGAAATCAACCCTCTTTTTCACTCCAAATACGTTGGAGGAGATGCGTTCGTCAATCTGTCAGCTGCTGCTCATCCCTGAATCAGATAATCCGGGCAACTACTTAGGTCTTCCGTCCATTTGGGGTCGATCGAAACGTGAAGCACTTTCCTATGTGAAGGATTGGGTTTTGAAAAAAATTGACGGATGGAAATCCAATCTGCTTACCATGGCTGGCAAGGAAGTCTTGATTAAATCAGTCGCTACAGCCGTCCCTTGCTACCCAATGTCGTGCTTCAAGTTCCCTATCTCTACTTGCCAGGCTATAAATTCTGAAATTGCCAAATTCTGGTGGGGATCCAAAGATGGTGATAGCAAAATCCACTGGAAAAATTGGGACTCTCTGTGCACAAGTAAGGGGGAGGGAGGAATGGGATTCCGCGATCTCGAGACCTTTAACTTGTCCCTTCTAGCCAAGCAAGCATGGAGGATAATCCAAAGCCCAGAATCTTTTTGGGTTCAAGTTTTGAAGATGAAATACTTTCCCAATTATGAGTTTATGAAAGCTACTGCTGGGTCTCGGCCATCTTGGGCATGGTCTAACATTCTACGGGGTCGCCGTTTAATTGAGGAGGATTTTCGATGGCAAGTTAACAACGGGTGTTCAGTTCGAATATGGTGTGATCGATGGCTCCCGAATTCTAATGATCGATTGGTTCCGAATGCAATACAGATTGGTCCAATTCCTACCATGGTGAGTTCTCTGATTGGTGGTTCTGGTGCATGAGATTTGTCTCCAATTCAACATCTGATCTCAATTCGTCAAAGCACCGAAATATACTCCATTCCGATTCACAATTTATTGGAGCCGGACTGGCGAATTTGGCCCCTTTCTTCCAGTGGTAATTACTCGGTCAAAAGTGGTTATTTTTGGTGGTTCTCAAAGAATCGTATTGTCGAGTCGAGCGTCCCTGTTCATGTATCTCATCAACTTTCAAGTGAGGTCTGGAAGTGGGTATGGAAGGTCCCAGTGGTTCCAAAAATTAGGAACTTTCTATGGGGAGTTCTGCATAATATCCTATCCACCTCTCTGAATCTTTATCGCCGCAAGATCAAGGCAAATCCTTTGTGCCCAATCTGTGGGATTTATGAGGAGACAATAGAGCATGTACTCCTTCTTTGTCCATGGACTCAAAGGGTTTGGTTTGGATCATCTCTTGGATATCGTCCTAATCTTGGAGCAATTTCTACGTTTGATCGGTGGTGGTTGGAGATGGTGAATCGTATTACTACGGTAGCTACGACAAGGCTGTATTTTTTGGGTCATATTGCCTTTCTTTGCTGGGAAATCTGGAAGGAGCGATGTCATGCGGTCTTCAACCATGTTGCCCCCTGCCCTCAAAGTGTGATTTTTCGTGCTGCTGCTTTCGCAGCAGGGGTTGAGGACTCGCACTCTAATTTGGTTCCCTTCCCCTCTCCTCAATTGCATCCCGTTTGGTCTGCTCCTTCTTGGCCCTTCATTAAGATCAATACGGATGGGGCTTGGCATTGTGCTTCCCTTACTGCTCATACAGGAGTGATCTGTAGGAACAATGAAGGTGTATTACTTGCTGGTAGTTCAAGGTGCTTACACAGATCTTCAGTTGAAGAGACGGAGGCTGAGGCTATTGTCGATGGCTTGAAGTTGGCGAATTCACTTGGGTTTGAAGACATTATAATTGAATCCGATTGCCAATTGGTGATTGCTGCAATTCGTAATCGACGTCTTGATCAAGTTTGGAAAAATTTTCCAATTTTGAAGGAGATTCGGAGATTAGCCTCTGGTTTCAATTCTATCATGGTCTTGGTGTGCCCGTAGTGCCAATAGCAGCGCACTTTGCTGCTACTTTGTCTACGTATGCCCTTGTAGCTTAAATCTGGGAGGGGTTTTTATAGGGGTCTGCTTGTGACCATCTTCAAAGGCCTTTTCCTTTTTCGTTTGTTGCTTTTTGTTTGGTTTTTGGTTTTTTTTTTTTTTTTTTTTTATTGAAGTTTCTATTTGACAAAAAAAAAAACATATTCATCACAACTTGTATAAAGCTTAAACCCCACTTCCATCAATCAATGAGAATTAGACCAGAAAGCATTCTCTCTCATGCTTTGTCTTCTGCTTGTTTCTTTGTCTTCTATCTCTACATAGCAGCTAGCTAGAAGGGATACATAGAAAAATTAACGCATAATCTAAATCTAATACTACATGTTCATACAAGTACCTTGCTTCCTCCACAAATGCTCAATAAGGTCCTGTTGGAGCTGGGAATGAGTTTCCCTATTCCGAAAACAGTGCTGCTTTTTAATAAACTCCATGAGTTCTACAGTATGCTCATGTGATGGTACCATTTGAGGGGCTACATCTAGTGGCTTGTAAGTAAGATCTAGTACCCTCACATGACCTTCATATTCAATAATCCTATTGTGTAGTATAATGCATGCCGTCATGATCATTTTGAGGTCTTTTGTATGCCACAAATGAGCTGGTTCTCGAATTATTGCAAAACGAGCTTGAAGAGCTCCAAATGCTCGCTCTACATCCTTCCTTGCGGACTCTTGAGCTTGGGAAAAATTCTTTTGCTTATTTTCTCGTATGCGGAGTTGATTTTACGAATGTTGCCCATGGTGGATATATTCCATCGGCAAGATAATAGCCCATCTCATAATCATTTCCATTGATTGAGTAATTGATAGGAGGAGCACGTCCTTCAGACAATTCTTGAAATATCGTAGATTTCTCCAACACGTTAATGTCATTAGAAGATCCGGGTAATCCAAAAAATGCATGCCAAATCCAAAGATCATAAGAAGCGACAGCTTCAAGAATTACCGTTGGTTTACGCTTGTGGCCAACATACATCCCTTTCCAAGCAACTCGATAATTTTTCCATGGCCAATGCATACAATCAATGCTTCCCAACATTCCAGGAAATCCACGTTTCTCTCCTTGTTCTAGTAGTCGAGCAAGATCACTTTCGTTTGGAGCTCTCAAGTATTCATCAGAATAAATTTCAACCACTGCTTTGACAAAGTGTTTCATACATTCTATTGCAGTGCTTTCTCCAATCCTTACATATTCATCCACATAATCAGCTGCTACTCCATAAGCAATCAACCGCATTGGAGCAGTAACTTTTTGAAGGGCCGACAAACCCAAGATTCCGGCACAATTTCTTTTTTGGACAAAATATTCATCGTGCGCTTCCACCAGATTTAGAATACGAACATAAAGACGACAGCTCATACGGAACCTTCATCGAAATTTATATGGAGGAAAGGATGGATTCTCTCTGAAATAGTCGCGGTAAAGCCTAATGTGACCATCAATTCGGTCTCGCCAAATAGTTTGATGGCCTGGAATGGAACCACCATGTTGTCTTGATCGCTGCTTTTTGTCAAGCTGCTCTTCTTCAATAGCAGCAAGCATCAACATCTCTATTTCATCATCAGATGAAGCTGAAGATGAGTCAAGAAACATATGCATTGAAATATCATCCATGGTGATGAGAGAAACCAGGCGTGGAGGAAAAATGAAATTGGAAGTTGAAACAAATTAATGGGGTTGAGTGTCATATTTGCACAGAAAAGAAGAGGATGAAGTTTGATGCCGTGCTACTTTAATTAGGAGAGAGAAGATAAAATAAAATTAAAATTTTTAAAGTTTAAATAAATAAATAAAATAGAGATTTGTAGAGTTTGTTGGAGAAGATGTTTTGGACTTAACAAATTATTAGGGGTGGGATTGGGCCGGGCCGGGCCGGGTTTTTGCTAGGACCCAAAAAAGCCCTTTAGCGATCGGGCTCTAGATTTTTTGGACCGTTCGAGGGCCTGATGTAATCGGGTCGGGCCGGGTTTTTATACCCTCAGGTTTGGGCCGGGCTCGGGCAGGGCCAGGCTAAGCCCGATCAATTTTCCAATTAAAAAAAAACATATTTCCACACAAAATTAATATCGAATTCCCCAAATTAATACAAAACACCATTCAAATCAATACATAACACCGAATTCAAATCAATACCAAGCTAATCACCATGGTAAAACCCTTGGAACTGAAATCAAATCAAGGTATCAACACACTAATCACCAAAGTTTCATTCTTATCTGCAGCCGAAGATGAAAAGTTAAGAAAAAGAAAGTGTTTTAGGGTTTTTTGGGGATGGATATGGTGTAGGTGTTTTATTTTTGGGTGATGTACCCAAATTTTTTGTCCAATAAACATACAACATGTGTAAAAAAAATTATTATTTAATAAAAATATATATATTCGGGCTTTTTCGGGCTGGGCCGGGCTTTGAAAAATTGAGCTCGATTTCTACGGGCCAGGCCGGGTTTTTATCATTCGGGCCGGGCTTATAAAATGAGACCGACCCAGGCTCGGGCCGGGCTTCGGGTTTTGGGCCGGGTTTTCCCACCCCTTCCAATTATACTTCACAAATTGCCACATGGGTCTACAAATTGATATTTGTAGAGTGAAATTTGCAAACTCTTTTGGAGCTGCTCTAATGACAGTAAATACTAGAGATAACGGTTTGGAATTTTCCATTATAATGAAAACACAAAAGCTACTGTGCACTTAAGGGGAACCAAAACACATAATTCCCTCCGTGACCCCTTTAATTTTTGAACCTCTCCTTTCAATCTCAAAACCCTTTTTTTTTTCTCTCTCTCTCTCTCTCTCTCTCTCTCTCTCTCTCTCTCTCTCTCTCGCGCGCCTCTGAAGGACCAGAAGGAAATGAAGACGACGCCGACGACGCCGAAGGACCAGAAGGAAAAGAAGATGAAGAAGTCCAAGTCCGAAACCCTAGACTCCGCCGCTGGAGCCGAATCTGCGTCCACTGCCACCGCGGTGAAGAAGGCGAAGTCGTAGAAGCGGAAGGCTTCGGAGGACAACAAGGACAGGGACGAGATGAGCTCGGCGAGCAGGTGAACGAGAGCGCTCCGAGTTCCCTCTCTTCCAGGAGCAAGCCCGTCTCGTTCCGTAAGTCAATTCCCGATCCCCAATTTCAGGGTTTAGGGTTAGGGTTTTGTTTTTGTGAAATTTGCTCAATTGATCCACTGACCATGTGAAATTGAGTGTCAATTGCACAAGGCAAGAGCATTTGGAGTTCATGTACAACTCCGGGTTGTCCGTTGGTCTACTTTTACGGTTTCATTGGTTTTATCGAGATATCTCATCTGGGTTTTGCGCATGGCTTCTATCTGGTGTTGTTCACTGCTGTGTTGGTTGGAGCATTTGCGCATGGCTTCTATCTGATGTATCCTTGTACTTTGTAGTGTGGTCCAATTTTGATTGTGAATTGTCATTATAATTGCTAGATTTGAATTGGTTTCGAATTCAATTAGAACTTTGAATTGAAGAGTCACCGTACGTGCTTGTTGCTTATTTGTCGTATCTCATCATTTCACCCTACGTGCTTGAATGCTGGGTTTATTTTTTCTGGTTTTGACTTGTGGGTTTTGATTA